>VDFB02252616.1:227899266-228483533 GCA_007258455.2 Sequoia sempervirens | reverse complement strand
AGCTTGGAAAATGAGTTCTAGTTAGCAGTGAAAGTAGATTTTTCAGTGTTCAAGATCTCCACTTAGCCTTCTCTAGATTCCCAGGTGCACACTTTATATTTTACAGTTTTCTATTACATTTAATTTTCCTTTCTAGGCTATTTAGTACTAGTTTGCATTCAATTAGGGCTTTGCATTATATCTTGCATTTCATTGTCTTTTCCAAGTTTTCACTTGGTGTTGAACACCTCATTAGATCATATTTAGACCCTAGGATAGCCCTATTGAAAGATCTATTTCTATTTTGCATTGAGATCTCTAGGGTTATTCTTGAGTGGAATATCTTGGAAATTGGGTGTGATAGCACTTGATCAACCTATCCCCCATTTTTAGAGGTTCCAATTGAATAAAATCTTCTAAAAACATTATCAGGTAGATATCTAGTAGGAATTTTGTTGGTTATTGGATGGAGATGTTGACTTTAAGGAAAATAAGAACACACCGTTTGAATTTGATGAATTTGAATTCACTGCATAAGAAAATGATGGAACAATATACAAACCCTAGAAATAGCCTGTCAAAATTGAAATGGTTCATTGAATTCCAATTAGGGTCACAGTATGGCTCGAGTTGCTTCTTGATGAAGAAAAAATTGTTATAAATTAGCAGTTTAGTAATATGAACAAGTTGGTCTGTGTGTGTAATGAAAGATAATAGTCAGTGAGTGAACTCTGTTACTGTATCGATCTATCAAAATATGAATGTAAATTTGAAGCTATTTATAGTTAGGTGTGAGAGTGAACAAAGAGAGAAAAAGTTATGTACTGAATTGATACATTATAGGTTTTGCAAAACCAGCTTATGCATACCTGAATTTGTAAATCTATAGAGTTTGTAGCCTCATTGTACTAAGTTGTAGCTTAGATTAGGGGATTGTAGTCTCCTTAGAGTTGTAGCTCCTAAATCAGGGTGTTTTTGCATCCTTGAAGTTGTAGCTTTTGAAATAGGGAGTTGAAGCTTCATTAGGGTTGAAGCCCTCAAAATTGTAACTGAACTTCATTGCTTGTGAGGCTAGATTAGGACAGTAGATCCTAGTGGCATTTCTCATTGTGGTTTTTCCCATTATGGGTTTTCCACGTATATCTAATGTTATGTGTTGCTCTTTCATGTGCATGTGATTACTATATTGGTTTATGTTTTAGTCTACACATTTGAGTTTTTAAGGACTGAATCTGCAAAAAGGATTTTAGGACTAAATTTTTTGATATCTATTGATTCACTCCCCTCTCAGTAGATCATTGTGTTCCAACAATGTCAGCCACCAGGACCTTCAACTTATGTTTAGCCAGCCTATTGGACCTTCAAACACTAGTTTGTTCCACCCCCATGTCAACACTCGTGACCACCATAGTTTCCTCCTCAAAATATTTGGGCCCAGTGTCATCCTCATCATTTTCCATGGGAGGTTCCTCAACATAGAAGGTTATGCCCCTTTTCCCCTTCTTTTGTTCAACTTTGGTTTTTGTAGGCATTTTTCTTTCTCCTCTATTGTTGATTGTCTATTTAATAATTTTTTATTGTTGTTAGTATTTGTTTTATGTTTTGTGGAGTGTTGTGATTGTGTTAGTGTTTCTCCCCTTTTGTTTTTTTCTATTTAATATATAATTTTTGTGGTTGGCATTGGTTTTATGTGATGCAGAGTGTTGTTATTATGTTGTTAGTGTTTCTCTTTTTTGTTTGTTTGTTTGTTTAATGCATATTGTTTTTTGTTGTTGTTTGTTTTATGTGTTGTGGAGTATTGTTGTTATTACATGTTAGTGTTTCTCACTTTTTTTGTTTGTCTCCTTATTATATTTTTTGTGGTTGGTGTTTGTTTTGTGTGGTGGAGTGTTGTTATTGCGTTGTAAGTGTTTCTCCCATTTTGTTGTTTGTTTGTTTAATATATATTTTTTGTGGTCTCCTTGTTGGGACTCGTGTTTTCTTAGTCATTTGTCTCTTGTAACAATAGGGACCCTTGTTTTTCCCTTTACTTAATAAAAAATAGCCAGCTCATATATAAAATATTGCTTAAATTTTAATACATTTTCAATGTATTAAATTTTGGTGATAAATTTTTAATTATATCAATGATGTAAATCTTATTTATACATTAATTTGAGGCTCAAATTTCAACTCTATTTATTTTTTATTATTTATTGAACAACATTGAACACTATTATAGGCATCATAATATCCCTTTTGTATAGTGACATGATAGACTAAATTAATATAAAATTTAATTACACCAATGAAATCCTCTTCCATAAAATTATATTGTTGACTCCTAAATTATTGATTATTTGGAGAAAATACCTACACTAAATTGAAATTAATTATACATTTTCAAATTTTGATTCACAATTATTAAAATAGTGTTATTAAATCTAAGGTCACATTATTGTTTTGGTATAAGAAATGACTAACAAGAATTTAAGTTATCTACAATTAATATAATAGTGTACTATTTATGCAGTCTGATAGAAACTAACTTTCACTCCAACTACAATTTCAAGAATCAAATTACTAGTATGAACCAAGTATAATATGGTCAAGAACATTGTTGATCTAAAAATTATGCTACCATGACTTTAACTTAGAGTTTTTTAAGCTCAAAATTGAACATATTCTAAAAACTCTATGTCCTTGACAAAAATAATTAATATTTTACAATGTCTCCATTAGATACACAAACTAATCAATGATAGGATCAAGATGTAATGTATCTCTTATTTTTTTTAATATAATAAATTAGTTTATAAGTGATATATGGATAAGAGTATTTTAGAGGCTATATGATATTATACTATTGAAAAAAAAATTATATTTGGTTTTTATTTTTCAATGGTGTGTTTTGTGCCTTGTTCTTTTCAATATTTTATTTATTTATGTCTTTTTTTGATAAAAGTAGAGGGCCACTATAATATATTAATATTAATATAATTATAATTTACAAATCCTGGTTTAGGCGAGCATACCGGCAAGAAAGAACTAGGAAGAAAACCTCTGGTTATAGCTCGTGAATTACAAAATTGTTACAAAATCATCCTGATTAATGGGATCCATCAAAATCCTATCAATCTATCTCAATGATAGAGTTCATAAACCTGATTTTACATGATAAAGTTCATAATCCTAATTTTACATAGACGTTAATATAGTATTTTTTGAGCAATTATCCCATAAAAAATTAGCAACTCTAAACAATACAATACTGAGAAATTTAACACCCATAATCCCAAATTAGCAAAAAACCCAAAAAAGAAACTAAAACAAACTTTATTCCTCCATTTGTTCACCACCCTGCACAAAGTTTTCATCTTGTGTCTCTTGAGCTTCGTGAAGACCCAGATCATTTGTAAAGAAGTTGAAACCCATTAACGACTCCTCTTCACTATTCTCCCTTTGCAGAAACCTTGCATTGTAACTTTGGTTCTCTTGCACAATAGGGATGGGTGAATTTTGAGCTAGCATCATCTCCTCATTAATGGCAACTGGCTCAGGTTGAACTTCCTCTACCTTTAGATTAACAGGGGGCACAATATGCATATCGGGCTTGTGCTCACACAGAAGGGAAATTGCATAATATTTCTCTTTGAAGTCAAAAGAAATGGCAGGACATAAGCGCCTACAATGTTTCCTTAGGGCTTTCAATAACACACTAGCATTTCTGAGTTGCAACGCTAATCTAACCACTTCAAAGATTTCATCAAAGCCCTATTTAGATTTGATATATTCCCTTGGAAATACACCCCCTACATACCCATCCCCAAAGAAGAAATTGTATTCTTGCACTGCTTTTGACAGTGCATTCCTATCAATAAACTGAGGTTTAGAAAACTTTACCACTATTTGCTCAAGCTCTGCCAGAGATTGAAAGAAATTTAGTGTGTTTGAAAGGAACATTAAAAGTACCTGTGACAGGTATAATATCCTCTTGGCTTGTAGACTAGCAACTTCCACACCCAGAATTGACCTTATGGATTCTTCCACCTTTGGACAGGATACATCAAAAATTAAAGATAGGTATGCATGAGAGGATGCTCCTCAAACGGTTGCTCCCATTCCTTTACTGAGCAGGGCACTCTGAAATTCCACATGGTCGTGCCAACATTTTTAATCTTCTTCGCTCGCAGATGACTTGGCTCTTCGCTTTCCAGAAACCTCCTGAACAATTAGCAATATGTGTGGTAAAAAATGGCCCAGTATAGCCACTATTTAAAAGTCAATTACCTTTATTAATTGCTTGCATATGAAGCATAGCCCAAAATTAGATGAGAAATCTGCCTCCATTTGGCTTGTGTGAGGTCATTTCAACTGCAAATTAATTTAATTTTCTCATTTGATGAGGGAATATATGTACCTATGTATAAACTTTTCCTTAGGGAATTTTAAATGAAATGAACAAGTGTCCATTTTTTGGGCTCATGGAAATTCCTTGAGGTGTCCTTCATCTGCAAACTTAACATAGATGATGTCAAGCACAGTACTGGTTTGTAATGGATGCATCATTACCCTTTAAGCCTCCCTGCCAAATGAAATGGTCGCACAAACTAGATAGCCCACAATCATGATTTGATAATTCTTACCGAACAAAGGTATAACTTGATGTAAGGAAATATTTATGCGTTCTTTATGCATCTTGAAATGTGTGAGGCACACTTTCCATCAATGTTTTCAATCATGATTTAAGATTAAGGAAATATGAAGCCCAGATTTTGGCGTAAGGTATATTTGAAGCAACGTAATTACCCATGATCACTAACATTCCCTAGCATTCCCATGCTTTAAAGTATTGATGAATTCATTTCAAACAACTGCTCGATTACCGTTCCTTAGCATAAATTATTTTAAAACAAGCATAAATTTATTTCAAACAACTAAATTACTTCCAATAGCCTCTTGATTTATTAGATTGATCAGTTGCAGATAAGCTCTCAATTGATTTATGTCATGCAAAACTTTGATCTCCTTAGCCTCACTACCCAGGTTTTCCAGAAAGTCTACAATTTTTTTTCCTTCTCTGTAGGTATGAGAGATTATAGATGCATTGAATGTATCTAGCAATTCCCATGCTTTGAGTAGAATATACCTTAAATTCCAATTTTGAACCTTCCTCTCTCTACATGCATTTATAATTATCATTCAATCGCCTTCTAAATGAAGATTTGAGATCCTCATCTACAACGCCAATTCCAAACCCAACAATAATACTTGTTCTTCTATAGAGTTATTCGTGCCTTGCTTTATTTATTATTGTTTTGTATTTTGGATGATTTTCTAATGGATAATTTGTGCTACCTCACACATATCTTATATTTACATAAAAGTATTCATTGTGTAAATCTCTTAAATACTTTTTCTTTATGTGCATTTTACAAATATATTTTACACATAAATTTCTTGTGCCATTTTCATATTAAGACAATCTATATAGACCTTGGTTAATCATTTGTTATGTCAAACAAGTGAGTGGATTGATTTTGGATAAATGAGTAATATTTTTTTCATCGTTATACTTGTGCACCTTGTTGTTAGATTATGTGAACTTTCATGCTCATTAGCACATGTCTCACCATTATGAGTTATAGTTATGAAGTCAATTAATAGATACTTTTGAATTCTATTGAATGGGTTTCTTGAAATTAGTTAAGAAATTATCAAAAGCTTACTTTTTAGTGATTGTTCCACATCATTAAGAATCTACATCAACATGGTTGATGCTAGATCTCAAATCTAATTTAACCTCTTCTTGAAGTGGTAGTTACTTATACTATTTTCCTCATGGAAAAGTCATTGGTGAAGCTAAATATTCATGGTTCTAACTATTTTAAGAACATATTTCAAAGGAGAATGCATTTTCACTTTGGAGTAATTTTGATCCACATTATAAAAATATATTATCTTGGGTTAGATTGTGGAGTAGAGGCTCTTTTCTTACGTTGGGAATTTCATGTGGATGGTCTCCATTATTTTGTAAAAGGCCCTTATGCATATAAACTCTTTGTAATTGAATAAAAGTGTCATGTTTCTATTTCTCCATTATCATATTCCTTATACTTTTTTTTGTGAGTTTGTGCATTTGTTGCTAGTTATTTATTTGACCCACTTATGATGATATATTAGTTGGTATAATAGGATACATCCTAATTTGCTACACCCTTAATATTAGTGTACATTGGGTTATGAATAGTCGGCTTGTGGCTATCTTAACTCTCTATTAAGTCATATTTTCATTAGTATATTGTTATTTAGTTGTCTAGGTCAGCCTAAGACTTATATAGGTGTGTCTAAGTCGGCCTAGGTGATATCCTAGGAATACATAGGTATATATAGGAGGTTGTGAGTCTTATTTCATCATCAAGTTGTGAAGTGTGTTCTCATTAGAATATTTGGAGGTTTTCCCCCTCAAAGTGGCTTGTTATTCTCAGTTATTATCAAGTATTTTCAACATATTTCATATCATATTCTCCTATTGTGCAAGTTATTTCATAACATAATTCCTATTAATGAGAGTTTTGTGAGCTCTATAGTTGTAAGTGTATGTTGTAGGTTGTCTATAAAGAGAAATGGTTGACATATTTGGAATATGAGGTAGAAAAAATAGAGTGTCTAGAGGGTGACAGTTGTAAACCTTGTGAATATGCTAAGAGCTATTTGTGTGAGCTTTGTTGTCACAAGGAACATGCATGGAGGAGTTTTTTAGATATAAGATATTGTTAAGGATAAAATAGAAGATAAAGTTGCACAAGGGAATTCAAACGAAAAATTTGATGAAAAATTTGCTATAAAATATTATTTTTTGTGATCTCTATGGATAGATGATAATACACTAAGGTTTCATTTTCCTAGATATTCAAGAAGCTTAACTATAGGAATTATTGGACTTAAAAATTGAGATAGAAAATTATTTTTAATTTTGAGTGAACTAAAAATCCCAAGCGAGTGAAGTACACTACAAAAAGGTTTAAATGGAATATGTTTCATTGTAGTTAGATTATGTAAAAAAGGGCTTTGTTAAGATGAACAATAGAGAGGTATTAAAGTGGGTTACATGGTTACCATGCTCAAGGGGGAACTCATGCCAAGAAACTACACATTATATTTTCTTAATAAAATCCAAAACCAATACCACATTGAGTATACATTTAGGAGTTATATTGACTCAAACTATGGGATGGTCATGTGGAAGAGGACAAAGGGAAATTCTTTGAGTATGCAAATGGTTTGTGCACTTCCATTCCACATAATTTTTTATTACATATAAATTTATGGTGAATTCCTATCAATTTATCCTTAAAGTGGACACAAAGTTATCTCAAAGACAACAAGGATTGTGAGGAAAATGAAGAAAGATAATTAAATGGGTCCCACTACTACTGTTTGAAGGTGGATTTTTGGGGTATGATATAATTAAATGTTGTTTGTTAGGTTTTATGTGATTTCTTAGGTCAAACAGGCCTCTAGATCAAAATTAATGGGTCTAAGGGGCCTATAAATGTTGTTTTGAAGGGTGAATGATGTGAAGGGACTCAAAAGTGGGTCCAATTATGTGTGAAATTGTCTCTTTTCTCAAGAGGGTCCAATTTTATATGGCACATTTAGCCCCCACTTTAGCGCCCATATGACTCTATGTGCATATGTAAGCTAAATGAGTCTAAAGGATGCACCTTATTACATAAAAAGATACTTATTCAAAAGGACAGGAGACCGAAGCCCCTAGTGTAGTTATATGCACAACCAAAACATTAGGAACCACATCCTACAATACACATTTGTTAATTGCTTAAAAATCCTTTTATCCAACTCTTAGGGATCCAATTCGAGGGTAGATGTATGCCCCCCTTGATTTTGCTTGCTTTACAGAGGTGGAATCAAGGTAGCAATATAGCCACATTGAATAAGAAACATCATATCATTGGTAATTTCCAAGTACCATGTCACATAACGATAGATGATTGATGATGTCGAGTATGGAATCACGATTTCAATGCATCAAACATCGTCAAAAACGGATTACCCTAGCTCTCGTTATGTTGATTTGAAGAATATCTACATTAGGAGTTCTTGAAAAGATGATAATCGGATGTGAATGTGTAAAAGTAAAAAGAGATGAAAAGTAATTAAAAGAAGGAGAAGAAAGTAACTTGTCACTTATTATTCATTTTAGCTTCGTGTAGCTTGAGAGTGATGCATGAGAGAAGAATATGCCGAGCAGATGGGATTACACACCTTCACGGCTGGATGATCTTCATGAGCATGTGGCATGAGGTGAGCTGTATCATGAGGTGAGTCGATTCTGCAACTTTTTCCTTGTAAATTTATAATAATTTAATGATTTTTATGCATGGATAGGTTATTTTAGGGTTCTTGGAAAAAAGTTCACAAAGTGTCCCCTTTTTTTGCAAAATGTCCCATTTGTTCGCAGAGTGTCCCTTTTGTTTGCAAAGTGTCCTATTTCTTCGCGAAGTGTCCTATTTCTTCACGAAGTGTCCTCGTTTCTTTACGAAATGTCCAAAAGGGGTTCTAAAGTGTCTAGGGCTATTAGAAAAGCATACTAGATTTACTTTAACACATTTTATTGATGAATAATGTGAAAATTGAATATATTAGATGAAATTTAGAGAATTTTGTGATGATTTTGATAGGTCCCCGCTCAGTCGTGATAGTGGCTAGGGGGAAGACAGCTCACATTTCTGAGAGATCATGCTCCAACGCTATCAACAGTAGAGGTAGAGTATTTACAGTCAGTGGGTATCTATTGGGCATATCTTATGCCACCTATGAGATACCATGACGCCATGCTTATGGCTTTGTGCGAGCAGTGGGATGCAGATACCTATACCTTTCATCTTCCCACTAAGGAAATGACTATCACTCTCGAGGACATACACCGCATTCTCCATGTTCCCTTTTGGGGAGAGCGGGTATATTTCTAGGGGGATCGGTCATTACGAGAGAAGAAGAGAGATATGAAATATTGTCTAGGTGGTCTGATACATGATGAGAGGGTTAGAGCGCGGATCGAGCTTCCTATGCTATTGTATTCACAAGCTCCTTTGGTTAGAAAGATTATGATGCATACAATGGAACTGGTTCTCAATCTAGATGGACAATCGACACACTTGGATGGGGGACTGGTACATTTGATACAAGGGATGTATGAGTAGAGGATAGTTTATGCTTGGGTTTGTTGCATTCTAGCACACTTGTATTATGATCTTGGTCAGTTTTTATTTCGAGAGATCGATAGTATGGTCCATTGTACACTTCTACAGGTGTGATTCCTTGAGCATATCACATGTACCAGGCCTATCAGATACCCTTGTACTATAGTTGTAGGTTATCCATGAGCATTCGGCTATCCCTTACGACACCTATGGTAGTATGGGGATTTACACTTTTGGAGGGTGAGATTTGACCGACTGGAGGAGGATGAGATCCTATGGAGACCTTATCTACTTATAGTGGCTAGATCCCACTAGATAGTTACGAAGGATAAAGATGGATAGGTATCTAGCAAGGAGGCATGGCTATGTTGTATGACCGTTCTATTACGGGTGAGTCATGTGATAGTTTGGACAGGTGTAGACACCATCGAGGGCATGCCCCTTCATTAGATGATCAGTGTGGAGTGCTCGAAGACCAAGTGATATTGTTCGACTAACTATAGATCATGTTTGTGAGAGTGATTCTGATGATTCAAATCACGACCAGCCATCAACATCCGATGTTGATGATGTCGGCAGCACAGACGAGCATGAGGAGTGGTGGTCATATGCATGGCTAACTCCTGTGTTCCCTATGTATTTCCCTATAGGTGATGCAGAGCTAGCAGCGGATGAGGGTGATGAGCCAGAGGATAGAGAAGAGGAGGTACGGTATAGGCAAGTAGATATTTTTACAAATGTTATTGATGATGAGTACCAGTCTGAGGCCGATCCTGACTATGAGGACCAGATAGAGGGGAGGATGATGATGAGGAGGAGGATTATGAGGAGGATGATTACTACAAGGAGGAGCCACCCCTAAGCAACGATGAGGAGGTAGCTATTGAGGATTAGTACGAGCATGGAGAGTCCTCACATACTTACAAGACCAAATCATAGGCAGTAGTTATAGTATACATCAACACTCAGAGTCAGAGAGAGGCTAGCCCATCCTCGATGCCCCCTAGAGATGAGGAGGTTGATATTCCTCATGCATCTGGAGACATAAGTGATGATATTTGATTTTACGCATGTCCTTTAGTGATTTATACATTATTTTTATATATGTATATCATGATGATGTGTTACTAATTATGTACATTGTCTATCTTGTAGGAGCGATGAGAGACTGGTGAGAGTTCTATCGTCATGCTGCCACAAGATAGTGCCTACATCTATCGACGAGGAGGAGATGGATCCTGACTACATGCTCCCATAGATTATGGAGGAAGATCCAGTCACTCAGACCATTCGTGAGGTTACGGCCAGTGTATGAGAGTGTGAGGAGATGAATTCGTCGAGCTGAGAGTGCATTACAGTCAACGTAGACCTTAGTAGAGGTAGAGAGACTATGTGTAGAGTTAGCACAAGCACGAGCAGAGCGGGATCAGATGGAAGATGAGTGGCTTATAGTCATTCATCAAGTATAGGTTTTGGAGTATGCACTTAGACTCGATAGTTCGCGATCACAGTCACACATGACATCTAGGGACTGGATCATGAGTGCCAGATCCTAAGGGGTCTAGCTCTCACAGACCATTATGACATTGTATATGATTTTGAGATGTATATAAAACTTTGATATATATATAGACATGCACATGTGATTTTATGATGATGTGTCTCTTTATGTGGATGTTAAATGCTATGTGATTAACTAAATGACATAGTAAAAGTATTTAATTAATGGCTACATGATTTAACAAGATTGATGCAATCTAGTGTAAAATATATTACAGTTTTAGCATAGATACAACATTGATAATGAGAAAAGAATATGTTAAATTAAATACACTAATAAGGATCTAACTTGAAATAATAGGAATGTGAATAGTATGAAGCCTAAAGCAATTATAAAATGAACTTAAATAATTACCTTAGTGTTCAAGACAAACACAAATTTAATTGTCAAGAATGAAGCAATGTGAAAGTTATTTAGAATAACATCAAATAAATTTAAACAACACTTCTATATCAACCATACTATTCAAAGGGGATTAGAGATAATACCGACGCAAATGCGTGGAATTAATGGGTTCCCTAAGGGGTGTTCCATCAAGTTGTGTTAAGAGATAAGCACCAAACCCATAATTGGTATCAACTATGTAAGGTCCCAGCCAATTAGGGCTGAACTTATCTTTATCTTTGTTGTCAACACTAGCATTTCATTGATTTTCAATAAGAACAAAATCTCCCTTCGAAAATGATTGAGGGATGACATGAATCTTGTGTTTGCATTGTAATTGTTTGATATGAGCTTGGAGATGTTCAAGAGCGTTAATGTGATGTTCATCGAGCATCTCGAGTTGATGTAATCATTGATCTTGATAAGTGCCATCATCGAAAAGATCTCAGAGAGCAACTCGCAAAGTAGGAATTTCTAACTCCAAGGGAATAATCGCATCAGTGCCATAAACAAGGTTATAAGGGGTATTTCCTGTGGATTATCTAACATTAGTTCTATAAGCCCAAAGTGCATAAGATAGTTGTGTATACCAATCTTTATGATGCTTGGTGAAAATTTCTTGAGGATTTGTTCAAGAAGCTTATTAGTATTTTTAGCTTGTCCATTGGATTGTGGATAATATGGTGTAGAAAAGCAATGTTGAATATTGAATGTTTCAAGAAATTTATGAACGTCGTTATTATTAAATGGAGTTCCATTGTCTAAAACGATTATGGAAGGGAGTCCAAAGCAAGTAATTATGTGGTCCAAGATGAAACGACAAATTGCTTCAGCTATTGTAGAACGAAGGGGAATAGCTTCCACCCATTTCATGAAATAGTCTATTGCGGTTATGATAAATGTATGTCTAGCAAAAGAAGGTGGTGAAATTTTTCCAATAAGATCTAACCCCCATACTGCAAATGACTAAATGGGAACATTGGCATGAAGCTCAACAGTAGGAGCGTGGATCAAATTGCTATGCTCTTGGCATTTATGACATTGTTTAAAGTAGGTGAAGCAATCCTTCTCCATATGTCTCCAATAATAACCCATACAAATAGGTTTTTGCACTAACGAACGACCTCCAAAGAGACCTCCACAAGCACCAACATGAGCCTGTTCGAGCGCTAAAGGGATTTCAAAATCTCGAAGACATCATAATAGGAGACCATTAAAAGATCTTCTATACAATGCGTTTGCAAGGATCACATATTTAGCAATGAGCTTACGTAAACGCTTTCAAGTATTTGTTGTGGTAGGTTCGGGAATGGTATTGTCTTTCAAATAGTTGTATATTGTATTGTACCATTCACATGAAGCATCTTGAGTTATCGCCAAAATTTCTTCTAATGGAGTATCGATCGAAGGTTGCATGATGGGATGGATAAAAAAAGTGAAGTTTGTGGAAGGATCGTGTGGGGACATGGGAGAAGCTGCACTCGCCATTGCATCCGCATGTCGATTATCTTTGTGGGGGATGCTATGAATGGTGAATGAGTCAAAATTTTCTAATAGTCTCATTATAAGATCCTTGTATTTTAATAATTTGTCATGTTTAGTTTGATGTGTACCATTGATTTGTTTGATGACCAATTTTGAATCACCAAATATCTTGATATGTTTAGTGTTTAGAGATAAAGTAGCTTGTAAACTTGTGATTAGTGCCTCATACTCAATTGTATTATTTTTGTATAGGAAATTTAATCGATAGGATAAGGGAATAGGTTTTTCGTCAGGTGGAATTAGTACCACTCCAACACTGGAACTTGTTCGATACTTAGATCCATCAAAAAATAACTCCCATGGTGTAATATCAGTGGTTAAGACATGATCATCAGGAAAGGAATCAGGAGTAGGTAAAGCAAAAGGAGAAGGAGCGTCAGCTAAGTGATTAGTTAAGGCTTGACCTTTGATTTATTTTTGTGAAACAAATTTAAGGTCAAACTCAATTAACAACATCACGCACTTAGCTAAGCATCCAGAGAGGTTTGTTTTGTTGAAAAGATATTTAAGAGGATCAAATTTTGTGATGACTTGTATTTCAGCATTAAGTAAATAATGCCACAACTTACTACTAGTAGTGAATACAAGAGCCAAACATTGTTTTTCAATTGGTGAATATCATGTCTCATAATCAATTAAGGTGTGGCTAATGTAATAAACAGGGTGTTATTTACCATGATCATCATGTTGAGCCAACAATGTTGCAAGAGCATGGGCCAATGCAGCAATGTACAAGATAAACAGTCTATGTGGCACGGTGGGTTGTAAAATAGGTGGAATAGCTAGATATTCCCTTAGACTCTCAAAATATTGTTTACAATCCTCATCCCAATCAAAATGGATACCCTTTTTAAGGAGATGCGTGAAAGGTAATGTGTGATCAGCTAAAGATGCAATGAAATGACAAATAGCTTGAATTCGACCTTGTAACGTACACAACTGAGAAATATTCCTAGGAGGTGGCATGTTAATAATTGCATCAATTTTCTTTGTGTCCACCTCAATGCCTCTGTGAGATATGAAAAACCCCAAAATTTTACCACTATCTACACCAAAGACACACTTTTTTGGATTCAATCACATATTGTATTGTTGTATTCGTTTGAATATTTTATGAAGGACGTTTATATTGTCTTGTTGTGTTAAGGATTTAGCTAGGATATCATCGACATAATCTTCCAAAATTTTGTGAATGTAATCATGAAATATTAATGTCATTTCACATTAATAAGTTGCACCGACATTCTTTAGACCGAAGGCCATCACAACCCAACAAAATGTTC
The DNA here is from genome assembly GCA_007258455.2 of Sequoia sempervirens. Taxonomy (NCBI): domain Eukaryota; kingdom Viridiplantae; phylum Streptophyta; class Pinopsida; order Cupressales; family Cupressaceae; genus Sequoia; species Sequoia sempervirens. The sequence continues at coordinate 228,469,575 of VDFB02252616.1, read as the reverse complement.
CCTAAGCAGTTGTGAAGGCAGTTTTATATTGATCTTGAGGGTTAATAAGGATTTGATTATTACCAGAAAATTCGTCCATGAATGACAAAAAATCATTTCTAGTAGTTGAATCCATGATCATGTCTATATTAGGAAGCGAAAAATAATCTTTTAAAGAGTCTTTATTCAAGTCTCAAAAATCCATGCACATCCTAATACGATTATCGGGTTTTGCAACTGCGACTATGTTTGAGATCCAAGGAGAATAATCAATAGGTCTAATAAAGTTGGCATTAAGAAGTTTTTCGAGTTCCTCTTTAACATGCAAGGCTATGTTGGGATGTAGTTTTTGGATCTTTTGACGAATGGGTTTAGCATTTTCAGCAAGGAAAATGTTATGCATCACAATTTTTGGGTCAATTCTTGGCATATCAGAATATTTCCAAGCAAAATTTTTAGGAAAATCATGAAGTAAAATGGTAGTATCTTCTTGTTCTTCATCATCAAGGCACTTCCCAATCTTAATAACTTTATCTATATCATTAATGTCCATTGGAACATCAATTGTATCTCCTAAAGGGAGTGCGTTGGATTTAGGACTTTCATATTCAGAAAATTCTTTAGTGACATCACTTGCTTTTTGCTCGGTAACGTTCATGGCATGAGTAATGTTTTTCATGTAAGTATGCGAGGATGGGGTATCGTAAACACCTAACATTTTTTTCAAAGCCTCATCCCTATCAACATACGTCAATGAAGGTGGTAAGGTTATATCGAGTAAATCGAGATGTTTAATTGTAAGTTTGTGTTGTGGGTGACATGTTATAGCATTAATGTGCAAGGATGGTCATTGAGTAGCATTGGTCATTTTAGAAAAAGAATATCCCAATCCATTTTTTGTTTCTTGTGTATTAGGTTCAATAGGGACACGAATACCTTGCTCATATTTTCCACACCCTTTTCTAGTATAGCCTAATTCTTATACAAATTTATAGCCTTTTTCCATAAAGTCTTTCCATTTCGTGCGGAGTAGGCGAGGATTGGTAATCTATCTCATCAAAATTTGTTGTGTATGTTGCATTGTCATATGAACTATAGGAGATAGATGTTTGAGAATATTGTTTAGAATTTTGAGTGGACATGATGGTTGGTTGATCTTGTTGCTAATCTTTCTTTTGCATGAATATGTATTCACCCATAAATGAGGGTGTGAATTCTAAGGAACCCCAATCATCACCAAATAATTTAGATACAAATTCCTTATCATTTTGTTCAATTTGAAGAGGGTCTACATTGGAGGTTGGAATTAATGTTTTCAAAGGACTTGGAACCCCTTTTTCAAGGTGCAAGCAACTTTCAGGCTCAAGGTCTATTTCAAATTGATAGATGCGATTGTTATAAAAATATTTCATGATAAGATGAAGGGTTTAAGGCACTACATTCATCTCATGAATCCATGGTCAGCCTAAAAGAAGATTATATGAAAGATCATAAGGCATGAAATGGATAGGAGTCTGCAAAGGAGCCACCCCAACCGTAATAGGAAAAGTAATTATCCCAAGTGGTTGCTTTGTTGTATTATCAAATCCTCTAATAGAGACAAAATCAAGCATTATTTGTGACCTGTCAACATCTAATCGATCAAGGAGACTCACACTACACACATTAAGGGCAGAACCATTATCTATGAGAGTGCATTTGATACCTATGCGATTGAATCGAGCAATTATCATAAAGGAATCATGTTGTTTATGCAACTCCAAAGGAGGGAGCTCATGTTGATGGAAGGTAATGTCAAGATTTTGTTTGTGGATGAGAGTTGCTACATCATTCAGAGTGGTACTAGGAGGAATTGTGATTTTTTTTAGGGTGGTTTGAAGAATGTTGTGATAATTTGGTGAGTTTTGAAGCAAATCCCAAAGGGAAATTTTGGCGTGATTATTCTTTAATTGTTCAACAAGATCATACTCCTTTGTGTGTGGGCTATAGCGAGGAGCAATAGGCGGATTGGGTAAAGGTAAAGAGGGTGGGGTTGGTTGTGGAAATTGTAGGTTGTTTTGAGTGTTATATGTATGAGCAACAATATCATTACTAGATTCCTGTGATACAACGGTTTTAGGGGGGTAGAGGGTGTATCAGGGTCGATTAGAAGGGTGAAGTGGATGTGAGGGTGGGTATAGGATAAGCTTAGGTTGAATTACATTAACGTCCTTGATATTAAAGGTCTCACAACAAACTAAAGTGGATGAGTTAGGTGAGATGAAGTCTTGAAGAGACTCATCTAGCAAATGCAAATCATCACAACTAAAGGGTTTGAGGGGTAAATTATTGTCAACTAGTTTAAGATGTTCAAGAGAAGAATTAGAGGTTGTAATGTTCAGTATCATGATTTGGTCACCACAAACCTTAGTGGATGGATTATGCGAGATGAAGTCTTGGAGGGCTTCATCTAAAAAATCAAAGTCATCACAAGCAAAAGGTTTGAGGGAAACTTTACCATTAAGGGGTTTATGTTTATCATTGCAAGCATTAGAGGATGAAGTGAGTGAGAAAAAATCTTGAAGGACTTCATCTAACTGGTCAACATCATCACTACTAAGAGGCTTAGATGAGATGTTGTTTCTAATTTGAATCTTGTGTTTGAAGGGATTATTTGATGTTTCAATTTTTGCATCCTTATGTATCGATGAATCTGATCTAAAAGAACTAGGAATGAAAATGGAAAAAGGAAAATTTCAAAGATCTAAAACTATCCATGAATTCCATGAAAAGAAATAAAATTTATGCTAATAAAATGGAAACAAATGAACTGTAAAAGAAAGATGCAATGCAGGAAACTGAAATCTGGAAATGTTGATGCAAAACTATAGAGGGACTGATTCGCCCTAGGTGGCGAATGAGTCCCAGGGGATGAATTTTTTAAGATTTTTCTGATTTTTTTGTGTTTTCTAAAGATTTTCAAGTCTGTATAATGTAGAGATAGAATGCAAATGCAGAATGTAGAAATGCTTGAATGAAATACAATGTAATAATGAGATCTAAATAATGCTTTCACTAATGCAATGTTTTAAGAAACCTAAAGACGCAAAATAATGTAAAATGATGAAATAATTAAGTCCTAAGATGCAAATAGAAATGTAAATCAAAATGATGTTATGCTCAAAATTCAGGTCCACCAAATGAACCATAGATTTTTGGCTCTTAGGACTTCTCTTACTCTTCTAGGGTTTTTCACCTAAAAGGAGAGAGTTAGGCCAAAAATGCTAAGGGTTCATTCAAATTTATGTTATGTATGATGTTTTCTAAGCTAAATGAAGTAGCTAAATGCAATTGAATGATCTATATAATAGATTATGAATGCAAAACTAAGATCTATGCTATGTTTGAAAACACAGTGTTGTTTGCAAAAATACTTTAAAGAATGAACAAAAATGCAAATTAAAATAAACGTAAGGCTATTTCTCAGAGTGTGTACACCTGGAAAACTAGGGAAACTTGACTTTAGGCTGACTGGGACTCATTCGCCACCTTGGGCGAATCAGTCCCAGATCAGGACTTTTCTGCATAGAAGCTATTTTCTGACAGTCGAGGACTTGGATCTATATTTGACTCAAATCTGCACCTCATGAGGAACTCATTCACCATGCATGGCAAATTAGTCCACTTTAAAATTTCTACAATTTTAAAGTTTTGTCTTGCACCTTGACACCTATACAATAGTTTCTGACGGAAACTTGATTTTGGATCTCAGAAAATTCTTGCAAAATAGCTCAAAATTGTTTTTCTAATGGGGGGTTTGCCTTGGCCAAACCCCTAGTTGAGTAATTAAACCTTGAATGCAGAAAAATATACATAAACCCTAGCCTTAGATGTGTTAAAGACTAGGAAAAGTTGAGATGTGACAAAGATCCTATCCTATTGCTCTAGAATAAGATATGTAAGAATGATCTACATGATGCAAGATCTCAACCCTAGAAACCTTACAACACATGAAAAATAGGAATGAAATGACATGCAAATGATAAAAAAACAAGATGCAAACCTAAATTTGAAGATAAGGTGAAAATGGAAGATGGAATCAATAGGAAACCAAGTCCTTAGGCATGATTTGGTGGCTAGTTGTACTTCTTCACCCTAGATTTCTTCATTATTCACCATAGGCATCCATCATCGACCCTTTTCAATGTTGGATCTTGACAAGAGAAGTGAGCTTCAAGACTTGCAAAAACCCTAGTTTTTTGCCCTAAAACTTCAACTTTTGCTAATGAAATTTGTTGTGGAAGACTTGAATTTATGAATTGCTCTTGAGGAATGATAAAAAGATAAGAAAAGATGATAAAAAGATGTGTGAAATGACTTGAAATGAGTATTTATAAGCAACAACACCTTATTTTCCCATTAATTAAACCTAAGAGGTTGACATTCACTGAAAATTAAAGTTAAATTGATTAAATTCTCACTTAAATTTGAATTTTACCTCAAAGGGGACTCATTCGCCACCCTTGGTGAATGGGTCCCACTAGAGGGGACTCATTCGCCCAAGGTGGAAAATGGGTCCCACTACTGTTATTTGAAGGTGGATTTTTGGGGTATGATATAATTAAATGTTGTTTGTCGAGTTTTATGTGATTTCTTAGGTAAAACGGGCCTCTAGATCAAAATTAATGGGTCTAAGGGGCCTATAAATGTTGTTTTGAAGGTGAATGATGTGAAGGGACTCAAAAGTGGGTCCAATTATGCGTGAAATTGTCTCTTTTCTCAAGAGGGTCCAATTTTCTATGACACATGGATAGTATGGTAGTAAGGCTAGATAAATTACAACAAAAATAAACAAAAGACCCAAATGAGATTAAAGAAGAAATAATTGGAATAAGAAGTGGTATTGATAAAAAATAACATACCAAGAAGGGTAATCTCATTTAAAAGATAAATCCCAAGATAGTTAAAAAAACTAAAATAACATGAGAATGTAAGGCTATTTGAATACATGAAACTCATGACCATTGAAAATAAAAGTGACAACAAAGACAAACTTGTTGAAATAGTGAGATTTGATAGTGATGGTTCAAAATATGTTGATGAAGAAAAATAAGAAGAAGATATAGAAGTTGTTATGCTAGAGGAAGGTGAAGGACTAGAATATTTAGATGTTCCCATTGAAGTAACAATAGCAAGGAAAGGTGATTTGAGAGGTGAAATTTGAAATATATGACATTTAATAAATTTGATTAGGATAATAATCCAATAGGGTTATATTTAAATACTCAATAATTGATGAGAGTAAAAATATATATGTAGACCTGTATGAGGTTTATGGAGATCCTAGAAGCCATAATAAGTGGGATTAGTAGAATGTGTGGTGATAAAAAAGGTGGTATTAAATATTTTAAAGATATAACATATAACTACATGATTAAATATGGTAACACAAAATATAAATATAAGAAATGAGGAGTTTGAAGCAAAAGAAGAGAATAATTTGAGAAAGAATGCACAAATAATAGTTACAGATGATATTTGAGAATTAAATAAAAGGAATTGAGAGGGAAAATGCATATATAGATGGAAATATTGTGAAGAACCACTAACTAAGAATAATAATAATGAGTACATAGTACAAAGGAGGAATTGAATTTTGATTTGTTGAAAGATGAAAGATTAAGAATGAAGTAGGATAGTTATAATATTTTGAAACCTGGGCCCCTCAAATGAATAATTTAATGTTAAATTAAGACATGGTTATTGATGAAGAATAAATAAGATGGTGGAAGAAAGTAGAAATAAAAATGGTGAAGATATACTAGTAGATATAGGAAGAATACTGATAAATGAAATATGTGGTAACATATTTGATGAAAGATGAGTTAGAAGGTGATTAAAAGGAAATCTATAAAACTTTTTATAGTAATACAATAAGAAATAAAGGACCCAATTGAATTAGGGGAGAGGGGCTGATACGTGTGTGGGATCCAATACGTGTTATAGGACCTACACGAATAGGGACCCACAATGGTATGACCAGTACAGACAAATTTTAACATAAATAATAAACCATATTATGCCTAAAAATAATTTGATATTTAATACATAATATATAGTTTTCATTTTTTTGTAAAATAAATACAAGTTGATATCCAAACAAGCCAAGTTGTATTCAATGTACTTTTGGAAGATTAGAGACATAATCCTTGGCACTCATAAATGAGTCGTATGGTAAAAGTAGATCCCGAAGTACATAAACATAGAAACCCAACTATCACACCAACACAAAACTCCCTAACAATAATGGACACCTACACATCAAAATAGAACTGTAATGTCAACACCATACAAACCCATACGTCTCATCTTCAATTCATAATATAACTTATTATAACCAAGTTTCCCATTAGTATATGACCTATTTAACACGTATAGGAATCTGTTTGTCCCATATAACATGACCCCTTCAACACGTATAGGCATTTGTTTGTCCCATCTTTCCAAGTAGACTACACACCTACTGGTCAATGAACACCTCTATGCCCACCTGCATCCACAAAAATAAGCTATAATTATGGCATTATTCTTATAAAAATAAATGGAAAAAAATGAAAATATTCCACCAAACAAATCAACTCACAATTTAATGGCCAAAACATATCAAATATATGATTTATGTCATTCAAATTTAAAATTTGAAATAGGAAAGGAATTTAATATGTGATACCAAACAATCATGAAAAAAATCATCATAATTCCTAATTCAAATAGGCATGAAATCCTTATAGACTTATCTTATTCTGGAGTGAGTGACATAAGAAAAAGAGGAGTCACCAACATAGAATTGAGTGAAATAAGAAGAAGAGGAGGAAGTAGCACAAAATCGATACTACGAGCTTCCATATTCTTCCAAGTATTACTCTACATGCATTATATTAATATTATTTATATTATTTATGTGTGTGAATGTGTTTCCCTTTTATAGAATGTAAGAGCAGACCCTAGTTTTTTGTTCATGTACATGTCTATACTATAGAAGCCTATCTGATGTGAGACACTCTTACTATTTTTCATCCCTATGCTTTATATTGTTCTTCATTATAGTCATAGGTTAACAATTGTGTTTCTCTTCTATAAAATGTAAGTGTAGTTCCTAGTTTGCTATGTGTGAGTATGTGTATACTATACATGCCTATTAGATATGATATTTACTAAACTCTTACTTACTATTTTTCATCCCTTTGCCTTATATTTTTCTCTTGTAGAGTCATAGGTTAACACTTGTACTTATTCTATGTAGATGAATAAAGAAAATCAAATGACGATGTATAAAGAAAAACTAAGTATTAATTAGTATGAATAAAGAAAATCATAATATTAAAAGAAATAAACATATGCTTTTTTTTCTTCAATAATATTAGTTTTTATTGTACTTATTCTATGTAGATGAATAAAGCAAATCAAATGATGAATTTTACTATAAAAAGGAGCCACAACAAGGTTTCCTTCCCATAAAGGAGGTGTTAGATCCCCCAAAAGCAGATCCTCTATTTAATGCATATAATAATCCATAACTTGTTGTACCAATAGTGAAAGTCACTGCATCTTAAAGACCACATAATATAACAATACAACAACTGTGGTGAATAGAGGAAATGCCAGGGGCACTCCAAGATGTAGAGGATAATGAAATGTCCATAAGGGATGCATCAAAAAATGGAAAATCCTAATAGCCACACTCTCCAAATAGTTAGGTGGCCTTACAACCATGTCGAAGAAAGGTCCTCCAACTATCCTCATAGAAGAGGAAGAACTTTTGATAGTTGAATGGTGCAAAGAAATGGTTGTGATAATCCATGACCTTGATATTGTCAATCTGAAGGAAAAGGTCACCTAGATTTGTGAAAGTAGACCCAACCCTTTCAAGAATGGGCTCTCAGGGAGGTCCTAGTGGACTAGTTTCAAGAAGTGACATCTAGAATTGATGTTGCAGATAGTTGAAGGGCTAGACAAATATAGGGCACTAAACCTTAGACCTATTGTTGTATCCACTTTCTACAAGACATTATCCACAGAATATGATGAAAATCCATATGCTCCTCATTGCATTTGGAACTGCAATGAAACCATTATCTAGGAAGGTAGAAATGGGGCCATGAGGGTGCTGGCTAGAATATGAGGAGTGTGTGCTACATTATTCCAAAGAGTAGTGAATGAATAAGAATTCCATGTTGTTTTAATGCTTCTAGGTAGATAATTCCAAGGTTTAACTTATTTAAGGGTAAAAACTAGTTAAAGAATTACATTGTAAGCTATGAACTAGGTGTTTTCGTGGCAGCCAACCCACATGCATGGATAACAAGGAGTCATTTATGAAATGGTTGCACCACTTTACACGATCAGTTCCAAGTGATGTGTCACCCACCAATAGGAAGTTGCTTATTTTTATGGGCATGGTGTTACAAGTATGAAGGTGTTTTCATTGATGTCAACAAGAATTCTAAGGACTGGTGTTGTCATTGATGTAAACTATGGGATGAAGATGTTGATATTTAGAAAATTGTGGAAAAGAGGAAAACAGGTTGTGCATGTGTAGTTGATACCTTGAGGAAGTGGTGTGAGTATATGGAGCTATTATTTTGTTGTAGATTTTGAATATGAGTTGGAATGAAGTAATGAGATGAGATGATGTCTCTAGTACATGGTTTCCAAGTATTTTTGGGAAAATTTAATAAACATAGTAAACTGTGTTGTGCAAATGTTAATAGTGTGCTCCAGTATTGTGCTCCACATTCTTTTTTTGTTGATGCTATGACTATTTGGATCTTATAGGTTATTCAAGGGTGTTCTAGAGGTTGTTATATTCAGAATTTGGGTTTCTGGATCATTGTATAGTGAGAGATATTTTCACTAGTATGTGAACCAGTTGTTCAGTGATGTTTTTTGTGGTCTAGGAGAATTGTATTTGCTCCACATTTCTCTATTGTTTGGCTTCAAGTTTTGCAGATTTGGGAAGTTGCTTATGATGCTTTCATATTTCTTTGTTCAAGGTTTTACTTGATTTGGTATAGTACAAAGTGAGTTTCAATTATTAGTATGCAAATAAGGGTTACCAAATATTCTAAATTAAAGTATTTGTTGATGCGATCTTGGATGAAGTGATTGATGAATCTTAAGTTGTTCATGGGTTATTCTAGATTAAGCTCAAGTGAATTATGTTTTCCAAAAATTTTGGCTTGGTTTAAGGAAGCGTGTACTTAATGTTTATGGTGTTCTACATGGGTGTTGGATGACCTTATGTTTAACACTACATGTAAAGCTTGTGGAAGCATGTTGAAGTGTGTTGGGATCTATTTGGGTCCAAATTAAGGATTTATGTAGGTCGCCTTTCATTCCTATCCACCGCGGGAATGTTTAGGTGCTGACCTATTTTGAATTTGAATGCATAACAACTAGTGGTTGACATTGGAGAAAGTTTTTGAGGTAGAACTTGATATAAATATGTATGGTGTTGATGCAAGAGGGTGTATAAAAGAGTAAGAAGCAAGATAGATGTGAGATAGATGTGAATAATGTGTGTAATGTGAAATTGAGCAGAGCAATGCAAACATGTTAGGGTTCTTGAAGGAAATGAGCTAAAGGTATATGAAATATTTCATGTGAGATTACAAAAGTGTGAGAAATTGTGGTGGACTCCATGTTGCATTGAGAAGTGTTTTCTCTGTGTAACATTCTTCTTCTATCTTCTTTTATTCTTTATGTGGTAGTGAGCCCTTATTGTGAGCCTTTTGGATAGTGTGTCCTATTTTAGCAGTGAGCCCCTTTGTACCAGTTTTGCTATTACTTATATTGTGAGCTAATCCTCACTATCATTTTTCCCTCATTGGGTTTTCCACGTAAATATGGTGTTCTCATGTGTATGGTATTGTGATTTTAGTTTTTTTAACTGCATTTCATGTTTAATCAATCTAACGGAATAAGGTTTTAATGAATGTATGTGGATCTAATTAATGTTGAGGGTTTTTGAAGGTTTAATTTGCTACAACTGATTCACCCCCCCTCTTAGTTGTCTTATTCATTTCAACAATTGGTATCAGAGAAAGGTTCCTTGAAGAAGAGCTTAACTGCTTGAGGTAGATTTAGGATTGCGAACAAGATTCCCTTGGAGTATCCTAGATTTGATGGCTCATATTATGCATTATGGAAGACAAATATGGAAGGATATTTGTGTGCTCAGGGATATGAGAGTGAGAAGGCTTATTAGAATACATGCACTTCACCTTTGAATGGTCCGATTACAAGTGTTGAGATCAAGGCGCATGAGATCAATTTTAGGGAAGGGTACATTATTGTGAATAGTCTTTCAAATACTAAATTAGTTAAAGTTATGAGTTTGAAGACTCCTAAAGAAGTTTGGGATAAGTTAGAAATAATTTATGAAGGAGATTCAAAGGTCAAGCAAGAAAAGTTGTAGAACTTGAAGGTGCAATTTGAAATGATGCATATTTCTGAAGATGAAATAATAAAAGGCCACATACAAAGAGTTGATGAATTAGTAAGTAATATGAGAGGCCTTGGTGTAAAATTTAAAGAATCTAAAGTTGTGAAGAAATTTATCAGATATCTTCTAGATTTTTATGGTGAAAATGTATCTACTATTGAGAAAATAGTTGAATTTGATAATTATTCCAGAGATCACTTGATTGGTATTCTGACTACATTTGAAATGAGAAAAGTGAAGAAAAGTACAAAAGTAGAGACTGCTTTCAAGGTTGGTGAATCAGAGAAGGTTGAAGATTCGGGTGAGAAATATCTTGATGATTTGGAAGCTAAATTTGTGAGGAAGATGAAAAAGGGCACTGGTAAGTACAAAGGTAAATTACCTTTCAAATTTTTTAGTTGTGGTGAGATTGGTCGTTATGGTTCTAGATGTCTCAAAAGAGCTCTAAACAATAAGAACAAGGAAAATAAAGGAAATATGAATAAGAAATCTTACTATGTGAAAGAAGATACTAGTATCTATAATGATTAATTTGATTATGGAGATTTTGATGATAATGAATGTCTGTTTTTGGCTATAAAAGAAGAATTTGGTTCTGCTAACCCTGAAAGTTATGTGAAAGAAAGTATTATAGAGATGAAGGATAAGGTTGAAGGTACTTTGGTATCTACTTTTCATGTCAAAAAGGATAAGAACTATTGGGTTGTTGAAAATGGCTAATTTAATCATATGACCGAAGAAAAAAGTAAGTTTGTTAAACTTGAAAAGTATGATGGGGGATTAGATAAATTTGGAGATGACTCGGGAGCTAAGATTTGTGGAATAGGTTCAATCAGTTTTGATGTGCAGCATAATACTGACAATGTTTACTAGGCTAAGGGATTAAAACATAATCTCTTGAGTTCTAGAAAAATGTGTAGCAAAGGGTATAATCTTGTGTTTAAGGATGAAGCATGTGATATCCGAAAACGGTATGGAACTGTGATTGTTGTTGGTAAGAGAACAAATGGAAACATCTATCAGCTTAAGGGTGTTGATGGTTATTGCTTTATGTCACAAATTAATGATAGTTGGTTATGACACTTGAGGATGTGTCACATGAATTTTGATAATTTGGAAAGAATTAGTTTGGTTCATGCTGTGAGAGATTTACCTAGAATCACAAAACCTATCAATGCTATTTGTGAGAGTTGTGAATTTAAAAAAAAAAACAAGGAGTAGTTTTAAGGGAAAGGAACAATATGCGATTAGACTACTAGAATTAGTGCATACAAAAAATTGTGTTCCTACAAGGGTGAGAATTCTACAAGGTGACAAGTACTTTATGTTTTTGATTGATGATTATTCTAGAATGGCATGTGATACTTTTCTTAGAGAGAAATCTGATGCATTAGATAAATTCAAGGAATTTAAAGCTATGGTTGAGAATGAAATAGATTTAAAAATTAAATGTATGAGGTTTGACAGAGGTGGTGAATTCACCTCCAATGAGTTTAACATGTTTTGTGAAGTTCATGGAATAAAGAGGCATCTATCTGCCCCTAGAACTCCTTAGTAGAATGGAGTTGTTGAAAGGAAAAACAAAACTATTCAAGAAGCTACAAGGACTATGATGAAAGAGGAAAATCTACCACAAGTCTACTATAGAGAAGCTATTCATACTTCTATTTACATTCTTAACAAATTTCAAGCTAAAGCTAATAGCACAAAGACTCCTTATGAGCTATGGTATGGAAGGATTCCTAACGTGAAGTACTTTAGAGTGTTTGGAAGAAAATGTCACATCAAAAGAGAAGAAAACTTAGGAAAGTTTGATGCAAGGTATGATGGAGGTATCTTCCTTAGATATTCTATTAGAAGAAAAGCTTACAAATGTTACAACAAAAGGTTGAGAAAGATAGTTGAAAGTGAAAATGTTAAAGTTGATGAAAACATGCAGAATTCTATTGCAGTAGATGGATATGTGTTAGATGAACCTAATTGCAGAGAAGTAGAAGAAAAATTTGATGAACAAGAAGTGAAAAATGAAGAGGAAGAAGCTCTAGAGAAGACCCCTAAAATCCCTAAGTATGTGCAAAAGAATCATCCCGAAGATTAGATCATTGGAGATAAGAGGAAAGGTGTATTAACAAGAAGAAAAGATACTCAAGTTGAGGTAAATTTGTGTTTAATTTCTAAAGTTGAACCTAAATCGGTGAGTGAAGCATGTAAGGATGAGCATTGGATGAAGGAAATGGAAGAACAACTTATGCAAATAGTGAAAAAATAGACTTGGGAATTGGTCCCTAGACCGGAAAATAAGAACATAATTGGAACTAAGTGGGTATTCAAGAATAAGATGAATGAGAATGGAGTAGTAAGAAACAAGGCAAGACTTGTGTGTAAGGGTTACTAACAAGTAGAAGGTATATATTTTGAGGATACATTTTCTCTGGTGGCTAGAATAGAAGCCATTAGTATGCTTTTGGCATTCACAACACATAAAGATTTTAAAGTCTATTAGATGGATGTGAAGTCTTTTTTTGAATGGAGAATTGGAAGAAGATGTTTATATGGAGCAACCAAAAGGTTTTCAGTTGTCAGATCAACTAGATATGGTATGTAAGTTGAAGAAAGCACTATATGGTTTGAAGTAAGATCCGAGAGCTTGGTATGCAAGATTGGATAGGTACTTGATACAACAAGGATTCAGTAAGGGCTCCGTAGATAGTAATATTTACTTCAAAATTGAGGAAGACAAAATCTTGATAGTAGTTGTATATGTGGATGATATTATCTTTGGTGGAAATGAAGCTATGTGTAAGAAATTTGTTGAAGAAATGCAGAAAGAATTTGAGATTTCAATGTTTGGGGAGATGAATTTCTTTCTTGGGCTACAAATCAATAAAATTGATAAAGGTATTTTCATTTCATAGTCTAAGTATGTCAAAGAGATTTTGAAGAAGTTTGCAATGGATGACTCCAAATCGATATGTACTCCTATGGTGACTGGTTTTAAATTGAGAAAAGATGATGATTCACCTAAGGTTGATCAAAGCAAGTATAGATATATGATTGGTGGACTGTTGTATTTGACTTCTACTAGACTGGATACCATGCATGCAGTTTGTCTTATGGCTAGATTTCAAGAAGATCTGAAAGAAACACATGTTTTAGTAGTGAAGATAATTTTTCGATATTTAAGAGGCACGCCGGATTATGGTTTGTGGTATCCTAACAATATTTATTTCACATTGAATAATTATACAAATACAAATTGGGCTGGTTGTTTTGATGATAGGAAAAGTACAAGTGGTGGTGCATTCTTTCTTAGATGCGAATTTGTGTTTTGGTTAAGTAAGAAATAGGATTTAGTTTCTTTATCCACTACAAAGGTTGACTATATTGTAGTAGCATCATGTTGTACAAAGGTATTATGGATGAGACAAACATTGAAGGATATTAGAGTTGTATACGATGAACCTATATATATCTTCTATGATAATACAAGTGCAATTAACATTTCAAAGAATCCAATGATGCATTCAAGGACTAAGCATATATCTATCAGGTATCACTTTTTGAGAGAGAAGGTTATAGAGAATGAAGTGAAGCTTGAGTATGTTACTATAAAGGATCAGATTTTTGATATATTTACTAAGGCTCCTCCTAAAGATAATTTTGAGTATCTTCAAGAGAAATTAGGGGTTATTGCCTCTCCTTTCTTGAACTAGATGCATATGAAGGTGCATTAGTCTAGTGGACCTATGGATCTATCTCTTTTTTGGATAGATGTTGGTGGATACCTCTCAGGGGGAGTCAGTAGTTTCATGCATTATCATTGTGTTGCTTATTTAGTTGGGTGTACTCCTAAGGGGGAGTATTTAGGGTAGGTAAATTTGGTTTAGTGTCAAAGAGGGAGAACAATGCAAAATATTTTATCCTTTATCATCAATGTCAAAAGGGGAGAGAGAATCATGTGAAAAAGAACTTATCTAATCAGGGAGAGAGAATAATGTGAAAAAGATAGAAACTTGTTGTCAAAGAGAAAGAGACTTTTGTAAGGGGGAGAGGTTTCAGGAATGTTGTGTAGGTTGTCTAATCTAAAAAAAGGGAGAGATTGTTCAGAGTTGTTTTGTGGTCTCTGGTGCATTTTCAAATCTTGTGTTGCCATCAATGACAAAGGGGGAGATTGTTGCAAGTATGAAGGTGTTGTCATTGATGTCAACTATGGGATGAAGATGTTAAGGATATTGAGAAAACTATGGAAAAGAGGAAAACAGGTTGTGCATGTGTATTTGAGACCTTGAGGAAGTGTTGTGAGTACATGGAGCTATTATTTTGTTGTAGAGTTTTAAGATGAGTTGGAATGAAGTAATGAGTTTAGATGATGTATTTGGTTTCCAAATGCTTTTGAGGAAATTTAATAAATAGAGTAAACTATGTTATGCAAATGTTCATAGTGTGCTCTAGTATTGTGCTCCATGTTCTTTCTGTGTTGATGCTATGCCTATGCAGATGTTACAGGTTATTCAAGGGTGTCAAAGGTTACTATATTTAGAATTTGGGTTTCTAGATTGTTGTATAGTGTGAGATATTTTCACTAGTGTGTGAACCAGTTGTTCAATGATGTTTTATGTGGTCTAGGAGAATATATTTTCTTTGCATTTCTCTGTTGTTTCACTTTAGGTTTTGCATATTTGGGAAGTTGCTTATGATTTTTTTGTGTTTCTATGTTCAAGGTTCTACTTTATTTGGTATAGTACAGTGTGAGTTTCATCTATCAGTATGCAAATAAGGGTTATCAGTTATTCTAAATTAAAGCATTTGTTGATACAAGCTTGGATGAAGTGTTTGATGAATCTTAAGTTATGATATTGCTATCAAGATTCAACTATGTAGTTTTACGAGTCAAACTCATTGATCCATGTTTCATGAGTAGTGGTTCACAAGAACCCATCTCTCACGATAATGAATCATCCACTTAGCACTCATTGCATCTAGGTGATGCTCATAAAGGTGAATCCCTAGGCCTTCCTAGGAGGTCACCCATCCCAGTACTACTCCAACTTAAGTGCACTTAACCATAGAGTTTTCTCCAAGGTTAATCCCAATTATCTTGCAACCCCATTTGCAAAACCTTCAGAAAGTGTTGTGCCTTATGAATCTTAAGTTGTTCGTGGGTTATTCTAGATTGAGCTCAAGTGAATTATTTTTTCCAAAATTTTTGGCTTGGTTTATCGAAGTGTTTTCTTAATGTCTATGGTGTTTCGCATAGGTGTTGGTTGACCTTGTGTTTAAAACTACATGTGAAGCTTGTGGAAGCATGTTGAAGTGTGTTGGGATCTATTTGGGTCCTAATTAAGGGTTTATGTAGGTTTTCTTTTGTTCCTATCCATCATGGGAGTGTTTAGATGCTGACCTATTTTGAATTTGAATGTATAACAAGTAGTGGATGACATTGGAAAAGTTTTTTGAGGTAGAACTCAATATAAATATGTATGTTGTTGATGCAAGAGGGTTTATGAAAGAGTAAGTAGAAAGATAGATTTGAGATTGATTTGAGTAATGTGTGTGATGCCAAATTGAGCAGATCAGTGTGAACTTCATGTTAGGGTTCTTGAAGGTAGTGAGCTGAAGGCATCTGAAATCTTTCATGTGAGACTATGAAAGTGTGTGAACAATTGTGGTGGACTCCTTGTTACATTGAGAAGTTCTTTCTTTGTGTAACATTCTTCTTCTATCTTCTTGTATTATTTTTGTGGAATTCAGCCCTAGCTATGAGCCTTTTGGATAGTGTGTCCTATTTTGGCAGTGAGCCCCATTGTATTGGTTTCACTATTACTTATATTGTGAGCTAATCCTCACCGTGGTTTTTCACATAAATCTTGTGTTCTCAAGTGTAGGGTGTTGTGATTTTAGTTTATATTATCTGCATTTCATGTTTAATCAATCTAACATAATAAGGGTTTAATGAATGCTTGTGGATCTAATTATTGTTGAGTTTTTTTGAAGATTTGATTTGCTACAACTAATTCACCCCTGCCATCTTAGTTTTATTGTTCATTTCAACACATGAAAGCCATTTCACACTCATAACCATCCAAGAAGCAAGAATGTTGGGTATTGATTTACTAACTTTCCTAAAACACACTTCACATAAACTACAATCATTAGTGTTGTGTGGTCTCACAAGACACCCCAAGAATACAAGGCTTGGGGACCTAAGCTGAAAATTCGTGCTTAAGGAAAATGCTAGTTAGATGATGGTATTAGGAAATATATGGAAAGTTGAAAATCTTGAAAATAATTCATGATCAAGTGTATCGAGTTTCGAGAGTCTGAGTAATTTGAGATTGGATGAATTATTAGGATAAGTTCGTGAAGGAAGTTTAATGAGTTGCTTCAACTAGGGGTCAAAATCTTGTAGAACAGAAAAGGCTGATAAAATTTGGAAGTCGGGTTGGGATTTGTTCTAGGAGGTGTAATACATCGACTAGTCAGGTTTTAAAGGTAGTTAGGTAAATCAAGAGTTGGGTACTCAAGTACATGGGTAAATGGTGCATTGATGCAAGAATGTTCAAACTTGTTGTGTGGGTTTTCCTAAATGCACAAAACATCATGCGGCTTGCTTAAAGTCGATAGTTAAATGAGAATACATTAAAGCCTCTTACTTATGAATTAGTTTTAAAAGGGTTAATGATAATGGTGGATTTTATTAATGTTTTAAAAAGAGTATTGACATGTGGAATTTTATGTATAAGAGAAATGTGTTGTTGGACAATGTTTGGATATGGATAGTTAGGAAAATATGGATTATGATCAGATCCAACAATATCACCTAGGATTGGTGGCATACTTTGTAAGTTCATGTGAGGAAGAAGTGTATGGAGAAGAAACACCGATAACCGAAGAACCAAAGATTCAGGCATTACACATGTGACAAAGGAGGTGCCAAGCTCTAGGGTGATATACTTATGGGAATTTTTCCTGAATCCATAGCTTGGAGGTAGGAACACAAAGCTAGTGGATTAAAAATTTTACATCCACCTGATCACTCTGAATATGTAGCTAGTTCCTACATTTTGTTTGAAGATTAAGTGGTGGATAATCTATTCAATCTAGCTTGATATCCTAATAATATTTTAAAGACATAACTCCAAATGTTCAAGTGTTGGAGGAAGTTAGAGTTCATGTTGACTTATTCCAAAAGTATCTCTTTCCAATTTTCCTATGCCACATGTGCTACGATTCATCCCCTGGATTCCCTTTCATGTGTTCTGTTTGAACTCTTTGGTGTCTTGTTTCTTATATAAGGTCAAGAGTTGTTTTATTTTCATGAAGTTTAGAATTTGTGGATTTTGAAGAACTAAAAAAATTTCAAGTTTTATTTTTTTTCCTATTTTATGTTCCATTCTAGATTAAAAACTTGTATATTTCATTTGAGATTAACTAATATTGAGGCCTATTCAAAGCTATTTCCTGATATTAAATCATACGTAGTTGATTGTTTATTTTTTGTAGTGTAGAAAAATGTCATCCTTGAAATTTTCACACTTGTTTGGGCCCTCCCTGCTAAAATTGGGCTTCTTTATGCCTTAAATTGGCCATATTTTACATCCACAAGCCTTAATTAATGCATTTTTAAAAGGATAATCCTAGCATATATTAAGTGACCAATAAAAAATTAATGATTTTGGAATCTATGACCCAAATTTAATGATTTGGGATTCATATGCCACCTTGGGCATATGGGTCCCACCTAGGTCTCAGGGCTTAGATCTAAATTTAACATTAGACTAAGACTTTCTTGAAAAATGTGTCCCAAGCTTAGCCTAATGGAACTCATATGCCACAACTGGTGTATGAGTCCCACTTAGCTTATACCTATTTTGGATTCAAATTCTTGGTGGGATTTTATTCTCCTAGATCTGATGTCAACTTGTAGTGTTGTAATTTCAGGAAATTTGGCATAAACAAGTATAAATACAAGGTTATTTCACTCATTTTCTCCTAGCAATTCATGCATTCAAATATTCTAGAAAATTTGTGATCAAGAGCACTTACAAGAGTTCACAAGAGCATTCATAAGTGATTATCAAGCATTTTGGAGTATTATTCAAGTATCAAGCATCGTGTCAAAGTCATCATGCATCATTTGTGTCTTTGAGCTAACATTTGTGATGTAGGCTTTCATGTTTCAAGCAAGCATTCAAATGAAGATCCACAACATTCAAGCAAGAATCAAGATCTATATTCATGCTAGCCATTTCATACATGTTTGTAGCATCTTATTCAAGGGTTTGGTGAGTTTCAACATAGCATATTTGTTCATTCATCATTCCTCCTTTCTATTTCATTACATTTCAAGGTTTGATTACCAAAACAGGGTTTGAACAACACAAAACCCTATCCACTAACAAAACAAAAAATTTCCCTCTTTTATGTGTTATTGTAGATATAGGTGGTTTAGGTTGAAAATCCATTAAAGAGAAAGATTGGAGAAAAGTTGTCATCTACCTTGCAAAATCACAGAAAGTCATCTACAAAATAGAATTCAGTGTTTCAAAACCAGAGATTTGATAGGAAGGAAGCTACAAAAGATCATTAGAGGATATCAGAGTTTTAGAGTAATCCTGATATTGGGATTAAATCACCACTTGTGGCATATCAGTCCCAGTATACCTATTTTTAGACTTTTTTTGTAGATCCTGATTCAACAGTTCTAGATTATGATTTTAGCCAAAAACCCTAAACTGGGACTAAATCACCCTTACTGGTGTATGAGTCCTAGTGTGCTTCAAAGATCAATATTTCTAGAATTTAAGACCTCAACCCAAGCCTCTTTATATTTCGAGGTGCACCTCTATACTTTCTTAATTTTGTGTTCTAATTTATGCTCATTTCTAGGTCATTTACATTTCTTGTCTTTCAAAGCCCTAGCTTGGTGGTGAACCCCCTTTATACCTTTAATCACACCCTAGGAAAAATTATTGCATATATATTTCTCTCATTTCATCGTTAGATTAAGTTCTCTAGGGTTTCCTTGAATGAAACTTGTAGCGAATTAGTTTTTCTATGTCCCAAACATAGAGCGACTATTTTCAATCTTTTAGTTCCTATCAGAAAAGATTGTGTGTTGTGCCAGATTTGGGTGCATACTGACACTATCTAGTGTCATATAATCCACATTTCTTTAAACCCTTGCATCAGTCTATGCCTAGTTGTGAAGCAATCTGGTGAAATATAGAGTGGTTTGCTTTGATTTAGTCTATTTCTTGAGGCATGTATCGATAATACTTGGGAGAAATATTTACATTTTAGTATTTTAATGCTTTGTTTTAGATTAGATGTTTAATATTATTTTCAAAAAATGTTCCAAAATTGAGAAATGGATGGAGTTTTATCATAAATCTTTCAATTCCATGAAGTTGTAGGGTGATAAATGCTCAATCTGCTTGAATATATGCAAGCAATTTGAATTTCATGAAATGCCATTCTAAATATTTAATTTCATGAAGTTTATAAGTAACATGAGTGATCAAATTGATATTATGTTACGATCTTTTAGATACCAACTAATTTGTGACAACCATAGGTCCCTCGTGTTTAACAAAAATTCACACAATGAACCCTGAGTGAACCTAGTACGTCAAGACCTAACATTCCCAATCCTTTGGATTGAGCTGAGATTACCTTAGATTTAGGTTTTCTTAGTGGATCTTTCAAGTAAAGGTAGGTTCCCACAGTCCTCTGTGAGAATTTATCTACTTTTTGGTGTGTGTGTGTGCAACATCCACATCCACAAAAGTGGCACTAGGAGGGTGGTTTTTGTCCTTGAGTTGGTGTTGGTGTTCCAATCACATAGTCCATGTCTAATTGTGAGTTAAAGGTCTAAGTAAGCTTAGAATGGAGAGTGAAAAAGAGATTGAAAAAATTTGGAAGATTCTCAACCAGAAGCTTTCACCCTTGAGTTTGTTCACTTTTGGTTGGGTTATAGAGTGTAGAATTCATGACACAACCGATCATATTGAAAATGATTATAAGGTTTTCTTGAATAGGGTATGTTTGGCCATTCATAAGGTGATTCCCCTAATAGAGATGTCCTTAAGTGAAAAAAGGAGGGAGTCATTTCCAAATTGGTATTTGAATTCTAGGAGAATGTATAACCCTAGTGGAAATAGAGTTTTTATTGGTTCACCAATTCAAGGATTAAATGAATTTGCTAACTATGATTATTATGTGGAAATCCCAAAAGTTATGTAGGAAAAGAAGCAAGGTCATGAGAATTTGGTAATATCACACTTTAAGTGTGAATTTGAAGGAAGTGAGTTACCATTTTTTGCACACATGGATGATGGTGAGAAGAAGGAATGGGTTAAACAGGTGGGAGATGCATGATTTTTTCCCTAAATTATGAATCCATGATTTATAAGGGAAGAAACCTTTGATTTTATACAAATGGCAGAGTACCAGACTTTTACTTTCTCTCTAATAACTGTGTAAATCATGTTGAAGTCTAGTCTAATGAGATAAATAGTGGTGTATGGGTTGAAGACACGGTGGGTTGCCAACGAAGCCCTAAAGGAAGGGGAGACCGCATAAAAAATGCAATTGTTTGTGAAACAAAGCAAAAAGAAATGGAATACCATAATTGAAGAATGAATGAAGGTATAGGTTTGAGACAGTGGAAAAGGTGTGTACAATTGACTGTCAATTAGGTCGTTTCCATACATTTTAGCAAAATTATGGGTAAGTATTCCTTTAAATTTTCATTCATTAAACACTCAAAATTCTGAGTAATTCATGATTACAGTAGGTTATCCAAATGTTACTTAAGTGAATTTAAAGATAAGCTTAATAAAATTCGAACTAAAAGCATTATGAAGTTAGTGATATAGATTAGGGTAAATTATTTTACTATGGTAAATTCATTTTGTTAGGTTAGTTTTCTTTAGTATTTTTTCCCTATTTTTTGGATTAGGTCTTGGAATTAACAAATTCATCGTACTAAAACACATGATAACTAAATTTTTAAAACATTCCATTGAAAACTGGAAAATGTAAAACCATTTGAAGAAAAGGCACACATGAATAGAGAAAAGAAAAATTTCCATTATATTTTATAGAAATAACCTCGTATGTACATGGAAATATGAAATCCAAAAAGAAAAAATCAGCAAAAGGAGGTTGGATGTTCAAAAAACTACATCAGAATAGTAGGCATACTAGTCAATCAATTTTTTGCACCTCATCCCAGAGAAACATATACCCTAGGTAGATGTTGTCCCTGTGGTCATCAAGGTTAGGGGTGTGCAATGTAGTGAGGAAGGGTAGAAGAGGAACTATTTCTCTCTGGTGAAAAAATCGTGGAATGTCCTTGACCACTGGAATTCCCACGATAGGTTGAGCAATGGCCAAGATGATATCTAGATTTCCTAGGTAGTCAGGCTACACTATTATTACAACAACAGAATGAACTTCAGCTATAGAGAGTCTGAGGTCCATAAGAGAAGCCATGAACCACGAAGGTAGGCCCAAATTCACCATGTAGTAGGACCTAATGTTCATAAAATTTTCCCTAAGAAACATATGTAGAAAGGCTTTGGTGGAAGGTGTCCTAAGGAAAACTACTTTTCTAAGTCGTTGGCTCATAATTTAGCCTAGAAATTCAATCTAGTGACGAACATTGGTAAGACAAATGGGGGTATCTATAGTTTGCAAACAAGAAAAAATGTGAAGAGGAAATTGAAAATTTGAAGATAGAAGTGTGGAATTTGAAGGAGAGTGACACATTTATAGAAATTCATGAGAAATTTGCAGTGCATAGTTTCCTTGAGGTGAAATATTGGGAATGAAAGTTGAGGTGGTAGAAGTACACTTTCCCTCAAAATTAAAATTTAAATCAAATAAATCCTCATGAAATTGTTACTCAATGCTTTGGGGATGGCTAGTACGAAGATCATGAATCAAGCAAATTCAAGATTATAGAATTAAACGGTGTTCATTTCAATTCATCCTATCGAGCCGTAGTAATTATGAATTTTCTAGGTGCATAGTTTGGAAGGAGAGTTGGACTAGTGATTTGGCACATGCTGGAATGTTGAGAAATTTGAGAAAATTAATACATGTATAATTAGGCATGCAAATTAAATGAAGAGCATGATGGTTTGGTTAAGGTATCATTATGACAAGCCTAGTGCATTAATGTAAGTGTAGAGCCACCAAATTTGAAGTTGTTGGACAAGTTTAATTTAGTGGGTTGGCATGAATAAAGTAAAATGGATGGGTGGCAACTAATGTTCCTAAATCTAGGAGTAATTAGGTGATTCGATAACTTGCTTATTTTTTATCAGATAGCGAATTGTAATTAGTTGAATTCTGGCATAAGGATGGTAAAATTTCATTGGAAAGTCTCACATAAGGGAAATTCACTAAATAAATCTTTTGGGAGTTGGTGAAAATGATGAAGGATATTCATATTGAGTGAAAAATCAAAAGGTAACCTTCGCTACCATTGTAAATCCCAACCTAATAGTGGGCTTCATTACCTACAAGTTGAAGCAAAAGAGCTTACAATGAAATATCAAATGAAAGATGAAAAATGAATATCAAAGAAATATCAAAAGAGAAAATTCAACTCTTTAGGCTATCCAAATATCTTTACCAAGGCTATGGATGCCTAACTAGTAGTAGAGCTATGTCTTGGAGAATTACAAAGATAACCTTGTCAGGGTTATGGATGCTTGAATAGTAGCAAGGCAATATCTAGGTTGGCTAAGAAGGATTACCAAATTAGGTAGCTTAATGTAAATGGACTAATCCTTTTCACCAAGTCCTAGAGATGGTAATAAATCAAAGCACATAGTGGTACTTTCAGGTGGAATTTAATAGTCTTTATATTGGAATTCAAGTGAAGGCAAGGGGTTACTATAGAAAATATACATAAGTCATAATTTATTACGAGTGGTTGATTCTTGAGTTTTCTTTTAAATTTGGTTTTGTTGGTCACAAGATGTTGTGTGGTTACACAACACACCCCAAGAATATAAGGTTTGGGGTCCCAAGTTGAAAATTATGCTTAAGGAAGATTCTAGTTGGTTGATGGCCTTAGGAAATATATGGAAATTTGAAAATATTGAACATAATTCATGATCAAGTGTACGGGGTGTTGGGAGTCCAAGTAATTTGATTTTGAGTAAATGATCAGGATAATTTTGTGAAGGAAGTTTAATGAGTTGTTCTAGTTAGGACTCAAAAGCCCACAAAATTGAAAAGGTTGGTAAAAGTCAAAAGTCGGTTTGGGATTTGTTATGGGAGGTGTAGTACATTAGCTAGTTGGGTTTTAAAGGTAGTTGGGTATATCAAGAGTTGGGTACCTGGGTACCAGGGTAAAAGGTTCATTGATACAAGAATATTCAAACTTATTGTGTGGATTTTCTTGAATGCACAAAGCATCCATTGGCCTGCTTAAAGTCAACAATTACATGAGAATACATTAAAGCATTTTACTTATGAATTAGTTTTAAAAGGGTTAATGATAGTGATGGTTTTATATTAACAAGGTTTTTATTAATGTTTTAAAAAGGGTATTGACATGTGGAATTTTATGTGCAAGAGAAATATGTTGTTGGACAATGTTTGGATATGGATGGTCAAGAAAATTTATATTGTGAGTAGATTTGACATTATTACCTAGGCTAGGTGGCATACTTTGGAAGTTCATGCAAGGACGAAGTGTAGGGAGATAACCAAGAAATTAGAGATTCGGGTAGTATGCATGTGATGAAAGAGGTGTCAAGCTCTGGGGTGATATACTTACGAGAATTTTTCTTGAAGCCATAGCTTGGAGGTAGGAACACAGAGCTAATGGATTAAAATTTCTACATCCACCTGATCACTCTAAATATGTACCTAGTTCCTATATTTTTTTTGAAGATTAAGTGGATAATATGTTCAATCTAGCTTGATATGTTGATCGTATTTTAAAGACATAGGTCCAAAAGTTCAAGTGCTAAAGGAAGTCAAAGTTCTTGTTGACTTATTCTAGAAGTTTCTCTTTCCAATTGTCATGTGCCATGTGTTGTGCTATGATTCCTCCCCTGGATTCTCTTTCATGTGTTTTGTTTGAAATCTTTGGTGTATTGTTTCTTATAAAAGGCCGAGAGTTGTTTTATTTTCATGAAGCTCAGAATTTGTGGATTCCAAAGAACTAATTTTTTTTCAAGTTTTATTATTTTTCCTATTTTTTGTTTCATTGTAGATTAAAAAATTGTATGTTTCATTTGAGATTAACTAATAACGAGGCCAATTCAAAGCTATTTCCTAATATAAAATCATATGTAGCTGATTGTTTGTTCCTATCGAAAAAGACTTTGTGTTGCACTAGATTTGGGTGTGTACTGACACTATCCAGTGGAAAATGATCCACATTTCTTTAAACCCTTGGGTCATTCTATGCCTAGCTATGAAGAAATCTGGTGATGTATAGAGTGGTTTTCTTTGATTTTGTTTACTTCTTGAGTCATGCATGGATAATAACTAGGAGAAATCTACACATTTTAGTATTTTTATGCTTTGCTTTAGATTAGATGTTTAATATTATTTTTAGAAAATGTTTCAAAATTGAGAAATGCATGGATTTTTATCATAAATATTTCAATTCCATGAAGTTTTAGAGTGATTAATGCTAAATATACTTGAATACATGTAAGTAATTTGAACTTCATGAAATAACATTGCAAATCTTTAATTTTATGAAGTTGTTAACTGACATGTGAGTCATCAAATTGAGATTATATTATGATATTTTGGATACTAGCTAATTTGTGACAACCATAGGCCCCTCTTTTTTAACAAAAAATTAGACAAAAAACCTTGAGTGAACCTAGTGCATCAAGACCTAACATTCTTGAGCCTTAGAATCAAGCTAAGATTACATTGGATTTAAGTTTTCCTAGTGGATCTTTCACATGAAGGTAAGTTCTCGTCATCCTCTATGAGAATTTATTTGCCTATTGGTATGTGTGTACAACATCCACATCAACAGTTACATGTTAGTGTGTTTTCTCCTTTCAAAACATACTTCAAATTAGAATGTGCATCATTGTTTACAAGATATCCAAACCTTGAAATTAGGAGGGCATAACTTGTAGAAATAGGCAACAAATCACTATTAAAATCTTTGACAGTTTCAAATATCAAATTAAGATTATAAGGACCGGGATATGACCACTCAATCTCAACACACTCATGGATGACATGCATCCCAACAACACATTTCAGGTCAACATAGGTGAGGATTCTTCTATAGTGTAGAACATTCTTAGCCTTTCAGGAGTTGTTATTTCAAGAGATGATGTCACATAAAAATTGTTGTCCACTCTTCCAAATGGTCAATTACATTCTATAATGGAATCATATGTACATGATCATATATCGCATTCACCTTATAACAATCCTATTGATTCAGTGGCACACGTGGTGGGTGATCAAAAAAATCCTAACATGGTGGGAAATTTGGTTGATGAATTGGAAGGTAGTCTTAGTCTTACCCATAGCATAGCTAACCATCTTGGTTGGCAAAGTGATCCGTTAATCTAGTTATTGATTTTCATGTCCAAGAAGATCAGGGTACTTTTACTTTTGCATCACCACCATGTGCATTTTTCCTACCTAAAATGGTGCATTACTATGTTGATTGTGGTACTTTAGATTTAGGAGGCAATACAAATTTCACCTAGGACTCATAGGTAGTGGAAAATGAGGTTGAGGACAACATTGAGTCACAATTGGAGCATACACAATAAATAGAAAAAATTCCACACATTAGAAAATTCCTTAAGCTACATGTGCACACTATTAATCATAAAAACTACAATGGTGGTGATAATGGAATTCAGTTGAGCAGAAAATCTCAACTCTCAACAATAGATAACTACATGAATCTATTACTATAGTAGGAGGAAGTGAAGAAAGATATTGATGAGATAAAATCTTGAAAGAAATAAGAGAATGAGGAGAAAACGTGTATTGTGGCAAGGGAAATGAAGGAGCAGGCCAAAATTGATAAGGAGATATAGCATAAAGAAAAAAAGCAGTTGAAACTATAATAGAAGAAGGATAAAGATGCTAAAAAGGAGCAAGAGAGGCTTCAAAGGGAACATGGTAGAAAGGAAAAAGAGATTGAGGTAGCTTAAAGGGATTTATAATGAGAAAACCAATTAAGCACTCTTGCTAATCCCTTGTCATAAAGTAATATAGTATTCTGAGATTTGTTGGACATAAATACCCCTCACTAATCTAGTGCAATGAATTATTCAATTGTCTCCCAATCTAAGTTAAGGTACAATCAATTTTCAAGTCAGACTGTTAGTCGAGATGTACATCATATCCCACAAATATATCTTCCTATAAGTTGTTCACCACGAGCCCCATCACATGTAGCCTATGTTGCAAGACTGAAAATAATGAAGGTGTTTTCATGGATGTCAATAGGTAAATTGGTTACCAACTAGTTGTTGTTGTCATTAATTTCATGGTTGCAAGTTACTGGTTGTTCATGTTGAGGATATTGAGAAAAATGTATTGAAGAAAGGTTGTAGATGTTCAATGGTTGCTCTAGGTTTTTCTCCTAGATTTCCTCCTATTTTTGTGTGGTTCAATTATGTTGGTCATGGTTGTTGGAAGCTTCTATATCAAGATTTTTGGCTCCTGATTCATCATATAGTGTGAGTTATGTTCACTAGTTGTGAATTGAGAATTTTTGTGTTTCTAGCTAAGGTCCGAGAGAAAAGTCGTTGGTTCAGATTTCTCTTTGGTAAAGTCTTATGACTTGCGGTTCTAGATTTAAGTTGTTATGATCATGATGAAGCTAATTTCAGTATCGAGAAGGATTGTGCTTAATTGTTCTATGTGTTTTACATTGATTTGTCCAACCTTGTGTTGAACACTATCTTCGAAGTTGATGAAGTGTGTTGGATCTATTTGGGTCCTTATTAATCAAGTGTTTGGGTCACCCTCATTCTACTTCCACCCTAGGATGTTTTGGAACTAACCTAATTTTAATTTATTGATGGATGGTCAACTTTGGATATGTTTCAAAGTTGAAGATGGTATCAATGCAGGATGAGTTAGTATTGAAATGTGGAACAGAGAAAGATAAAAACAAAGAAATAGAGCAAATAGATGCAAAATAGATGCAGATTAGTTGGTGTGTGTGATGTGAGTGTGGAAGATCAGTGTGAAGCCTAAATGCTAAGTTTATAGATGCAATGAGATGAAGGTGTAGTTTGTCATTCATGCATGTTTGCAAGTGGTTGAGAAAATTGTGGTGGAAATCTCTGTTGCATTGAGATTGTCTTCTCTTTGTAGCATATCTCTTCTATCTTCTTTGTATCTCTATGACAGTGAGCCCTCTAGATTGTTAGCCCTGTTGGACAGTGAGTCATTGTTTTGGCAGTGAGCCTTTTGTAATTGGTTTTGATATTCTCTATAGTGTGAATTAATCATCACCGTGGTTTTTCCCTTATTGTGTTTTCCATATAAATTTGTTGTTGTGTTTGTGTGATGGTTTTCAATTTCTACATTTGCACTTAATGTTTAATCATTTTAGTAGAGTTAAGAATTGTGATTGATCTAAGTATCAGTGAATGTTTTAAAAGGTTTAAATTTATGGTAATTGATTCCCTCTTTCCCCTTCTTAGTTTTCTTTTTCAACAATTGGTATCAGATCTTGGTTCCTTAGAGAAGAGCTTAACCACTTAAGGAAGGTCTGGGATGGCTAGCAAAGTTACTCATGATTATCCGAGGTTCGATGGAACTAATTATGCTATCTATAAAATATTGATGGAAGAATATTTGGAGTACTATGGATATGATGCGAGGAAATATTACAAGAATCCTTACACTCCTCCTGCTAATGGTCTGAGTATAGCTGATGAGATCAAGGCGCATGAAGCGAATAATAAGGTGAAGTACATTTTAAAGAATATTCTTGTACATTCCGAGTTGATTAAAGTTCAAAATCTAAAAATTGCTAAGGAAGTCTGGGATGCTTTGGAAAAGTCACATGAAGGTGATGAAAGGGTCAAAGAGGCAAAATTACAGAATTTGGAGACATAGTTTGAGCTCCTACATATGTCTGAAGATGAAAATTTTAAACCTTATGCATAGAGATTGGATGAGGTAGTAGTTGGAATGCGAGGACTTGGTGCTACTATAGATGAATCTAGGATTGTAAAGAATCTTCTTAGAACTCTCCTTGATGCTTATAGTGAAAAGGTATTTGCTATTGAACAAACTATAGATTATAAGACTTACAGTAAAGATTAGTTGTTGGGATCTCTCATATCTTATGAGATGAGGAAGCCAAATTTGAGAAATGGATTCAAAACAGAGATTGTTTTTAAGGCTACAAAATCTAAAGATCCGGATGAAAAGAATCTTGATGAAGTAGAAGCTAACTTTGTGAGAAGGTGAGGAAAGGATCCAACAAGTATGAAGGTAAGTTACCCTTTAAATGCTTTAGGTGTGGAGGAATTGGTCATTATGCTGCAAGGTGTCTAGAAAGAGATAAGAGGAATAAACAAAGATATGAGAAAGAAAGGAAGGGTAAGAAGATTAACAAAGAATATTATGTGAATGAGGATGCTATTATATATGATGAGGATTTTGATTATGAAGACCCTGATGATAATGAATGTTTGTTCTTGGCAATAAAATATTAACCTACTTCTAGTAATTCTAAAAAATAGGTGAAAGAATGCCCTCCAAAGAAGGAGAAAAATGAAGGTACTATAACCTCTGCTCTACATGCTAAACAAGAAAAGAACTATTGGGTTTTTGATAGTGGTTGTTCACATCATATGACAGGTGATAAGAGTAAGTTTTTTAAACTTGAAAAATATGATGTAGGCTTGGTTATGTTTGGAGATAATATGGGTACTAAAATTTGTGGGATAGGTTTAATAAGTTTTGATGGCAAGCATAATATTGATTATTTCTACTATGTTAAGGGCTTGAGACATAATCTCTTGAGTTTTGGACATATGTGCAGTAAAGGATATAATCTTGTATTTGAGGATGAGAGATGTGGAAAGGATCCAAAATAGTGATTACCAAAGGAAATATCTATCAACTTAAGGGTGCTAATGGACGATGCTTTATGAATCAAATTAATGATAGTTGGTTGTGGCATCAGAGAATGTGTCACATGAATTTTGATAACTTGGCAAGGATTAGTGCAATTCAGGCTGTGAGATATTTACCAAGGATTACAAAGCTTGTTAATGCTATTTGCAAGAATTGTTAGTTTGGAAGGAAAACAAGAAGCCATTATAGATGTAAGGAACTGTTACCCGTTTTTCACTCATTGGTTCAAAAGGGTAGGATTTATTTTAAACTGAGGAAGATAAGGTACATTTTATTATCCTTCTTTATCACATTCAAATGTATAAATGAAAAATCTGAAAAGATTACAACTACAAACCATTACATTCATACACATGCATGTAATAGAGAAAGATTCACATATTTTTGAAAATGTAATCTTTATTGAATGTGATAAGATACATGTGTCTCACACAACAAGCTGTGAGACTGACTTGTCTTTGATACAAATAAAGATAAATCAATACATGAATAAATGAAGGAAAATAAATAAGCATGTAGAAGGGATGACTAGTCATTGCCTGAATGACTAGTTGAGGTTTGTCTCGCTCTGATGTTGTTCTTGTTGCTTGTCCTTCCTAGTTTCCATGCGCTCATGTCCCTGCAGCAGTCAAATCAATGTGTTAGAGTTATACTCTAAGTAATGAAAAGTCATAACTATACATGATCATTTATATTATCCACCTATCCATGTATCAATTTGTCTCCATGTGCATCAAGAGATCAATGAATGCCTCAGGTGTCTAGGAAAACCATTTGGTCAACGTACACACAAAAGATAGTAATTTTTTCTAACTTATTTGTTCCATGTGCAGCTACAGGTGCAGTTATTTTTAGATTAAATGAGTGGAGATAAATGTGGCTCCCACACGGGTTGAGCCCATCTCATACTTATTTCTCAAAAAAAAAACATTTCATATGTATTTAACAGATGCAAGAAGATAAATTGCATAAGAATCATCTAATCAGGAATTATTACTTGATACAGTTTGAATTCATGATCAGATATTTAGTATAAGACATCCACATGAATGCAGTGATATACAATGGCATGGAGACATTCAGTTTTAGAGAAACATTTAGATAAAAGGAGACAACATGTATTTTAAAACAAATATCAAGAATCACATGGTAATATTATGACAAAGAGAAGTAACAAGGCTTCAGTGATATAAATCATGGCATCACCAATTCATTAAGGAAGTGTATTATATTTTCCAGCCCAAGAGTAATGCACATTATGGAAAATGAATACCAATATGGTTTATATTCATGTCCTAAAGGCAGGAAATGGGGATTATTGTTTTATATCATGGTATCATTAGTGATATTGTATGTGCAACTATACAATAGGATCTAGCCCATTAATTGGAAGGAGTGAAGTTTTATAAATAAACAAAAGAGTCATATCTTATCACCATGGTAAGAAGTAATGAAATACAAAAATAGCTTATTCATTGTTTAATCTTACCACAAATATCAACACAAAGGGATAGACATAAGTGATGAAGACAGTGGCAAGGCATGTTTTCAACTCACAATAATGATTCCTTAAAAGACATGAAATCATGAAACACTTTGTGAATCAAAATATGACATGAATGGTGAGCTTTCATGTTAAAGTATAGTCATTAAAGGGCAGCTCCAAGTTACAAATCACATATACAAGAAGTGGTGCTCCTTTAACTATTTGGATCTTATATGTTGAGTTGAAGCAAAATGAGCCATACAAATCTCAGTTTAAAAAAAAAAATAGACAGTTCCTTATAAGGGTTTGTCATATACAATATCATATAAACCAAAAGCATAATCTGAAAGTGCCATCTGCAATAGAGAAACTGACCCATTTCCTTCTTTTATGCACAGGGCAGATTGAAGAGTGATAAGTATGGGCTATTCATGTTTATGAGATTTAATGAGATTTTCAAATATCATTGTCATGATATGTTAAGACTTGGGAAAATGAGTGAATTTTTGTGCTAAATCCATGGTGACAGTGTTGATACAAAGACTCTAAAATGAAAACCCTCAACCCAGAATTGGGTCTTATGGCCATTTTAGCATTCATAAGAGTAATTACAGGAGTACGGCCCGCAAAGCTAAGTGATGATAGAAGCTTGAAGGCTGAGCCACAGCCATTGGAATAAGAAGGTAAGCCCAAAGGAGCTTTATAAAAGCCAAGTTGAATACGATGGAAACAAAAACTTTGCATATAATATTTCATCAAAGAATGCAGTGTATATAAAACTTCTACGCCAAATGAATGCATAGGAAAATGATGCTAGATTAAATACAGAAATGGAGGAAAGCGGTTTTGCAAAGCATTTGACACTTGAAAACAAAAATGGCCAAATTCCAATCAAAGGAAATGAGGAATCCTTAAAGATTTTCTCGAACTATGATAAACCCGTTTAGAGTTAAAATCCAGACACCTGTAGAAAAATTAAAAAATGACTTTGGTCATTTAGGGTCAGCGCTAGTGGATTTCCAACTAGAGGCCATATAAGTTTAGAGAATTTTTCTCAGGAAGTTAAGCCCTTAACCCAAAGTGTTTTTTGAGGTAAATAAAGGAAAAATTCAGATTAATGCAGAGAGAAGCAAGAAAATACATTAGAAAATCTCATAGCCGCGGCCTGGGAGCTTTCCAAAGCTTCAAAATGGAGGATAAAAGCCAAATTTAAGATAAAGAAATGATTTACCTATATTTTTCTATCTCGAATATCCTTCAAAACCTTCATAATGGCATACATAATAAGGATTTATAGCTCAAAAAGATCAGTCGAGGGTTTCCATGGCGGCGTTGTTTTCCTTTTTGAGCTTGGTAAAAATGAAATAACTTTGATAAGTATGGCTTGATTCCTTAACTTAGGGTTTTACACCATCTCTTGCCGATAAGGAGAAGTTAGGAATTTTTTTCCTATGATTTAAAAAATCAAACATATAACCTTTCTCCCCGTGGGCTAAAGCCTTATGCTTTATGCCTTATTATTTTTCATTGTGAAGCCTTCTAGGTTTTAAATAAGTTAACTTTGTCTTATTTATTTTCTTTTGCATTTTTCTTCTTAAAATGTAAAGTATTTTTAATTAAATGATGTTTATAAATCATTTAATTAAAAAATGCTATTTTCAAATGCAAAATGAATGAAGTGATAGAAGGATTTTCAACGCATGAGGAGATATTGATATACTTGTCTTTATGACTTGGAGAAAAAGAAGGCAGATTTTAATCAGTTTGCAAACATAAGGAGGGCATATAGGAGCACTTATTTTCTTTTGAGGAACATTTGGAGCTTTTGGAGGGATTTTTGATGTGTCATCATGTTGAACATAGTCAAATTGGACTTTTTCAACCTTTTGGAGCTTTTTTGGAGAAGAATCAGTTGCTATTTTTGAGGCTTTTTGAAGGCTTACGGGAATAGATGCTTCTAGATCCTATTTTGGAGCAATTGTTTTGGAGCTTTGATACATATTACTTTTGTAACTCATTCTTGAGTTCAATGCTAGTTATGCAATTTTGGAGTTAGTGGTTTTACAACCCTTTCTCAGATTGAGTATGCTTTGTAACTCTTTTTGAGATATTGAATATAGAAAATACCTTGGCTAGTTCTGGTAATGAATTACTTGTCTTTTCATTCTTTGCAGTTTAGTGTATGTGTAAGGATTTGATCAAGCTATTTGTGAAAGATTTCATATTTTCCTTATGGTTTTATCTCTTAATTTATACCTTCTGCAAATAGTGTGTTTGAGCAGGTCACTAATTGTGTCAAAAGGGTAAATTTTTACTTGTTCATTGTGAAGTTTACCTTCCTTGAACTGGTTTTTTGTGGCAGGCCTTTTAGTGAAATACTTATACAACAATACACTGTAATGGATTGTACATATTCACTTCTTACTAGTTGATGCCAAGTGTTGAATTTTTAGTTTTCATTATCTTATTTCAATTAGGTACATCACCATAGAGATAGATTATTTCATTTTATATTATCCTTACCCTTTTCCCATCAGGTCAATAGTTAGGTGATATTACCAGTTAGGAGTCGGCCTTATCTGGAGGTTCATTTCAACTTTAAGTGACCCACAACCTTGAAATGATTCCATGTTTCTCTAAAGTATCAAGTTCTGCAATTTGATAAGGGTGAAACTTTATGAGATAACAATTTTGGCACACCCGATGGGACTGAGAATTGATTTTCAGTCTCTCTTGTCCTTATGTTACTGCTGTTTGGTGTGTACAGTGGTAGTTTCAGCCTTTTGGAGGCAAGTTCAATCACATACCTGGTGACTCCGAGTGTGGAAATTTTATGGTTTCGATAGTTCAAGTGCTGACATGTTTTAAGTTTTTTGGAAGAAAATCTAATTTGAATGGAAAAGAGATGTCAGGTTTCAATGGAAACATGGCTTTTCACCCTCCATTCCATGAAAATCTTGCATATATGTCCTCTTATCGACCATATTATACAGAACAATCTACTGTCATTATTCCAAATGACCCTATAGCAACAGAATTCCAGCATTTTTATCTTGCCTGCCACCCTCCTACTCCTTCTCAATCTCAATTTGGCCCAACATATGCTCAGATTCAACCACAGGAACTCATTTCTACACAAAAGCAACATGATTGTTTCAATAACCAGCCCCAAAATGCCAATAAGGGAGTTAGCGATATTGATAAGATATTGCTTGATTTCCAAAGGCATATGGATGATATTAAGAGAGAGAAAGAGTTTGTTGTGTAGGAGGAAGAGCTTGCTCGTCAAGCTTATATTCAGCATCAACAGGATATGGAGGTGCAAGAGTATGAACAGGAGGTTGCTGCTAGACAAGTTGTAGCTAAAGAAGAGCAAATGAGAAACTTACTTGCACAAAAAAAAAAGCAGGAGTTTCAATCAACCTTTCATGTTCTTGAACAACCTATTCAAGAGGAGATTCACAGGTCCAAGTTTTCAAGTTTTAAGCAAAACTTACTTTATGAGTTTTCAAGTCAACCTTCTAATTTTCAAATTCCAAATTGGAAGGGAACATGCGTTCAACCCTGTGAGACTCCATTATTAGACATTCAAATGAAACTAAGCTCTAATGTTCAGAAGGCAGAGGAGGAGCAACTTATTGATCAAGATAACTTAATCCTCTAGGAAAAGCTTAAGAATGCGGATCTTTTGCATTTGGCCATTAAGTGTCATCAATTGCAGTAACAAATAATTAGATAGGAGGAAATCTCTCAAGTTCAAGTTGGATGACAAGAGGATGAAATGGAAGTAGTTGTTGAGAAAGATCAATTTACAACTTGGAATAGGGGACTATCTCTATTCTCTCAACTTGATGAAGAGGAGGTAATTGCAGAGTTTTGCTCAATACTAGAAAATGAGGAATCTAAACTTTTGCAAGAAGGTGAGGAGAATCAGGTTGAGCAGCTTGTTGTAATGAACATGGCTGAGAATCAAAAGGCAGAGTTAATCTTCTCATTTGATGATTTTCCTTACTTCATTGACAAGGATGAAGAATTGGACCAACAAGAGGTTGATGGAGGTAATGTTGATTTATTGTTGCATAAAGGTGAAGGTGAGTTTGAAGTCTTTACTCACGAACAAGGAGGTTTAAATAGCATTGTTCAGGGAGAGCCACATTTTGGTGTGCATGAAAATACCCATCAAGTTGAACAAGTCCCTGAAATGGACTTACTGTTTTGCAAAGAGGGTGATTTTGATGCTTTATCAAAGCTAGATGAGAACTGCATTAGGCCTGAAATTAGTCTTTCTATTCAGAAAAGTAAAGAAGACATTGAACATGATATGTTTTGGAGCGATTTAGAAGCTTTCTATAATAATTTGGGTGCTAAACTATTACCTCTTGATGAAGTTAATCATGAAAAAATTGAGCTTACTGAAGAAGCTTCTATTTTCTCACCAAGTTAGTCACAGGGGTTAGACCTTTCTAGCCAGCAAGGCCATAAAACAACAGTGAATGGGCAAGAGACCAGTAAGGAGAGCTTAATTTTTGTCTTTACAAGGGGCTGTCTGATCAGAGATTTTTCCCAGATGGAGTCTAATAAAGCGCCAATGGTTAATCAAGCACTCACACATGGATCCACAACTGAAAGTGGCATAAAGGATGTACTTGCAATTGAAAAAGAGTGTGTTCAATTTACTTATCCTCCTTTGAATACAAATACATATGATCGGTTTAAAGAGGTAAGTGAACTTCTTACCCTCTTTCATGAGATAGTGCATTACATTTTTAAACATTTTTCAGTGTACCATCTTTATTTAGCTACCATTAAGCTTGAGAGTCATTGCATATTGATGAGAAAGGGTAGCTATTTCAGTCATCCTGTTAATGGTTTTGTTTGACCAGTTTTTTACTAGTTAGTGTAGGGTAGGTTTAGTTCCAGCACAGTTTAGTATTCCCCTTCTGTAGTTTTCTTGTTTTTAATAAGTTTCTAAGTGACCTATTATGTTCTAAGAGTCTCAAGTGAGTTACAACCATGTACAAAACTATTCTAGGTCTGTTTCTGAGTTTTTCTAATGACTCCATGCCCAATGGACAAGTTTAGGCTACTAGTTTTCATGTTTAGCAGGCAAACATCCAACAAAGGTCACCAGAAATGTTACCCATTTTTCACTCATTGGTTCAAAAGGGTAGGATTTATTTTAAACTGAGGAAGATAAGGTACATTTTATTATCCTTCTTTATCACATTCGAATGTATAAATGAAAAATCTGAAAATATTACAACTACAGACCATTACATTCATACACATGCATGTAATAGAGAAAGATTCACATATTTCTGAAAATGTAATCTTTATTGAATGTGATAAGATACATGTGTCTCACATAGCAAGCCGTGTGACTGACTTTTCTTTGATACAAATAAAGATAAATCAATACATGAATAAATGAAGGAAAATAAATAAGCAAGTAGAAGGGATGACCAGTCATTTCCTGAATGACTGATTGAGGTTTGTCTCGCTCTGATGTTGTTCTCATTGCTTGTCCTTCCTAGTTTCCATGTGCTCCTGTCCCTACAGCAGTCAAAGCAATGTGTTAGAGTTATACTCTAAGCAATGAAAAGTCATAACTATACACGATCATTTATATTATCCACTATCCATGTATCAATTTGTCTCCATGTGCATCAAGAGATCAATGAATGCCTCAGGTGTCTAGGAGAACCATTTGGTCAACGTACATAAAAAAGACAGTCATTTTTTCTAACTTGTTTGTTCCATGTGTAGCTACAGGTGCAGTTATTTTCAGATTAAATGAGTGGAGATAAATGTGGCTCCCACAAGGGTTGAGCCCAACTCATAGTTTATTCTAAAAAAAAAAAACATTTCATATGTATTTAATAGATGCAAGAAGATAAATTGCATAAGAATCATCTAATCAAGAATTATTACTTGATACAGTTTGAATTCATGATTAGATATTTAGTATAAGATAGCCACATGAATGCAGTGATATACAATGGCATAGAGACATCCAGTTTCAGAGAAACATTTAGATGAAAGGAGATAGCATGTTGTCTTTTAAAATAAATATCAAGAATCACATGGTAATATTATGACAAAGAGAAGTAACAAGGCTTCAGTGATATAAATCATGGCATCACCAATTCATTAAGGAAGTGTATTATATTTTCCAGCCTAAGAGTAATGCACATTATGGAAAATGAATACCAATATGGTTTATATTCATGTCCTAAAGGTAGGAAATGGGGATTATTGTTTTATATCATGGTATCATCAGTGATATTGTATGTGCAACTGTACAATAGGATCTAGCCCATTAATTGGAAGGAGTGAAGTTTTATAAATAAACAAAAGAGTCATATCTTATCACCATGGTAAGAAGTAACGAAATACAAAAACAACTTATTCATTGTTTAATCTTACCACAAATATCAACACAAAGGGATAGCCATAAGTGATGAAGATAGTGGGAAGGCATGTTTTCAACTCACAATAATGATTCCTTAAAATACATGAAATCATGAAACACTTTGTGAATCAGAATATGACATGAATGGTGAGCTTTCATGTTAAAGTACAGTCATTAAAGCAAAGCTCCAAGTTACAAATCACATAGACAAGAAGTGGTGCTCCTTTAACTATTTGGATCTTATATGTTGAGCTGAAGCAAAATGAGCCATACAAATCTCAGTTTTTTTAGAAAAAAGGATAGTTCCTTATAAGGGTTTGTCATATACAATATCATATAAACCAAAAGCATAATCTAAAAGTGCCATCTGCAATAG
The DNA here is from genome assembly GCA_007258455.2 of Sequoia sempervirens. Taxonomy (NCBI): domain Eukaryota; kingdom Viridiplantae; phylum Streptophyta; class Pinopsida; order Cupressales; family Cupressaceae; genus Sequoia; species Sequoia sempervirens. The sequence continues at coordinate 228,431,708 of VDFB02252616.1, read as the reverse complement.
AGAAACTGACTCATTTCCTTCTTTTATGCACAGGGCAGATTGAAGAGTGATAAGTATGGGCTATTCATGTTTCTGATATTTAATGAGCTTTTCAAATATCATTGTCATGATATGTTAAGACTCAGGAAAATGAGTGAATTTTTGTGCTAAAGCCATGGTGACAGTGTTGATACAAAGACTCTAAAATGAAAACCTCAACCCAGAATTGGGTCTTATGGCCATTTTAGCATTCATAAGAGTAATTACAAGAGTACGGCCCTCAAAGCTAAGTGATGATAGAAGCTTGAAGGTTGAGCCACAACCATTGGAATAAGAAGGTAAGCCCAAAGGAGCTTTATAAAAGCCAGGTTGAATACGATGGAAACAAAAAATTTGCATATAATATTTCATCGAAGAATGCAGTGTATATAAAACTTCTACGCCAAATGAATGCACAGGAAAATGATGCTAGATTAAATACAGAAATGGAGGAAAGCGGTTCTGCAAAGCATTTGACACTTGAAAACAAAAATGGCTGAATTCTAATCAGAGGAAATGAGGAATCCTTAAATATTTTCTCGAACTATGATAAACCCATTTAGAGTTAAAATCCAAACACCTATAGAAAAATAAAAAAATGACTTTGGTCATTTAGGGTCAGCGCTAATGGATTTACAGGAATAGATGCTTCTAGATCCTATTTTGGAGAAACTATTTTGGAGCTTTGATACATATTACTTTTGTAACTCATTCTTGATTTCAGTGCTAGTTATGCAATTTTTGGAGTTTTGATACATATTACTTTTGTAATCAAATAGAGAAAGAAATTTTTATTTCACAATCTAAGTATGTGAAAGAGATGCTGAAGAAGTTTGGGATGGATGGTTCCAAACTGATATGCACTCCTATGGTGACTAGTTGCAAGTTAGGTAAAGATGATGATTCACCTAAGGCTAATCAGAGTAAATATAGATCTATGATTGGTGGACTATTGTATTTGACTGCTACTATGCATGTTGTCTGTCTTGTGGCTAGATTTCAAGAAGATCCTAAGGAAACACATGTTACTATTAAAATAATATTTAGATATTTGAATGGCACTCTAGATTATGGGTTATGGTATCCTAGGGATACTGACTTTATACTAAGTGCTTATCCAAATGTAGATTGGGTTGGATGTGTAGATGAAAACAAGAGTACAAGTGGTGGTGCATTCTTTCTTGGTTGCATATTAGTTGCATGGTTGATTAAAAAACAAGATTCAATTTCCTTGTCTACTACTAAAGTTGAGTATATTGTTGCTACATCTTGTTGTACACAAGTTCTATGGATAAAATAGACATTGAAATATATCACAGTGGTGTATGATGATCCTATTTCTATCTTCTATGATAATACAAGTACAATTAACATTTCAAAGAATCTAGTAATGAACTTGAGGAAAAAGCATATATCTATCAGGTATCATTTCTTGAGAGAGAAGGTTGTGGAGAATGAATTAAAGCTTGAGTATATCTCTATGAAGGATTAGATTGTTGATATATTTATGAAGGATCTTCCTATAGATACTTTTGAGTATCTTCAGGAGAAGTTAGGGGCCATTTCCCCTCCTTTCTTGAACTAGATGCATTAGTCCATCGGATCTATGGATCTATCTTTCTTCTAGACTGATGTTATGGTGGATAACTCTCAGGGGGAGCAGGTAGTATCATATGTTGTCATTGCATGAGTATTTTGTTTTCTATGTCAAAGGGGAAATCAATGTAAAATATATTTTTCCTTTTCCATTGATGTCAAAGGGGGAGAGAAAGAATGTGAAAAATATTATGTAATAAGGGGGAGATACAAAAAGAAAAATATTGAGAAGTGTATTCAGAGCTAGCATGTTTTCTTTGATGGTTTTTCACATCATGTTTTTCCATCAATGATAAAGGGGGAGATTTTTGAAAGAATGAAAAGAATGAAGGTATTGTCAATGATTTCAATTGGTCAATTGGTTATCAACTAGTTGTTGTTGTCATTAATATCATGGTTGTAGGTTATTGGTTATTCATGTTGAGGATATTGAGAAAATTGTATTGAAGAAAGGTTGCAGGTGTTCAGTGGTTGCTCCATGTTTTGCTCTAGGATTTGCTCCTATGTTTGTGTGGTTTAGATATGTTGGTCATGGTTGTTGGAAGCTGCTATATCCAATTTTTTGGCTCCTGATTCATTGTACAATGTGAGTTATGTTCACCAGTTGTGAACTGAGGTTTTCTTTGTTTCTGGCTGAGGTATGGGAGAAAAATTGTTGGTCCGGATTTCTCTTTGGTAAATTATTATGACTTGTGGTTCTAGAGTTAAGTTGTTAATATCATGATGAAGCTAATTTTAGTATCTGGAAGGATCGTGATTAATTGTTCTATGTTTTTTTCACTAGTTGGGCCGACCTTGTGTTATACACTATCTTCAAAGTTGATGAAGTGTGTGTTTGGGTCACCTTCATTCTAATTCCACCCTAGGATTTTTTGGTGCCAACCTAATTTAAATTTATTGATGGATGGCCGACTTTGGATATGTTTCAAAGTTGAAGATGGTATAAATGCAAGATGAGTTAGTGGTGAAATTTGGAACAAAGAAAGATAAGTGCAAAGAAATAGAGCAGATAGATGCAAAATAGATGTGAATCAGTTGGTGTGTGTGATGCAAGTGTAGCAAATCGTTGTGAAGCCTAAATGTTGAGTTTCTAGATGCAATGAGTTGAATGTGTACTCTATCATTCATGCACGTCTGCAAGTGGTTGATCAAATTGTGGTGGAAATATTTGTTGCATTGAGATTGTCTTCTCTTTGTAACATATCTCTTCTATCTTCTTTGTATCTATGTGGCAGTGACCCCTCTAGGTTGTTAGCCCTATTAGACAGCGAGTCTTGATCCAAACAGTGATTCCTTGTTTTGGTAGTGAGCCTTGTTTCTCAAGTAGTGGTCCTTTTGCAATCAATTTTGATATTCTCTATAGTGTGATTTAATCCTCTCCATGGTTTTTCCCTTATTGGGTTTTCCTCATAAATCTAGTGTTGTGTTTGTGTGAAGGTTTTCAATTTTTGCACTTGCACTTAATGTTTAATCATTTTAACATAGTTAAGAATTGTGATTGATCTAAGTTTTGGTGAATGTTTTAAAAGGTTTAAATTTGTGACAACTAATTCCCTCCCCCCCTTCTCAATTGTCTTGTTCAACAACCTACACCCAATTTTCTAGTCCAACTCTGAGTCATGTAACCAGTACTCCACAATGACTAGAAGGAGACAATAACATGGATATTATTGCTACCTCAAGAAAACAACCACCAATTCTCTATCACAATAGCTCCTAATTGTTTTTCAATAATTGAAACAACATCAATATTTGTAGATGTAACCTTTTTTATTTTGATTTGAAATCTATGTTGTGAACTACAAATTTATGTTATTAAAATATCATAATGGCATGCTTTTTGTTTCCAGATATGTTAAATTAGTGATAGTTATTCAATTTCAATTATCCCACTTGGATTTTATATATCATGTGTAATATTATAATTTTTATAAGGTGTCAAAAAATTTCATATTTGGCTATGTGATCCATTATGGCATAGGACCACCCCCACAAGCTACATGACATGATGTTTGAAGTGGACATTGTCACCATGTCACACAATTACAGTTCACCACCCTTTCAATACAATTGCTCACATTAATCACTAGCTGCCCCCACCATTGCTTATGTACTACATTTAATGTGTATCCCTTCCCATTACCTCCATGACATGCCAAGAAAATTCTAAGAATTCCTTCATTGAATGCTCCTATTACCTCACACAAGAAGCTGTATTTTTCCCCCTTTATTTCTACCATATTCTTGACTCTTCTTTGCAAATGGACAAGAAGGTGTTCATTTATGCTATTTGTAACTTCAGTCCCACCACCACTACATGTTACACTCTAATATCGGTCTCCCTTCCAACTTCTTTATAAATATGCATATGTGTATATATATGTATATACACTTATATATAGGCATATACATATACATATACATATACATATACATATATGTATACATACACACACACACAAGTATTTTTATGTATATATGTATGTTTATACATATGTATTCTACTATTGTTCTTCAATTTATTCATATAAATATTGTTGGTTTGTTCAAACTCATAGATAGCCAATTTTTGAAGAAAAAATGTGTGTAAGCAATTGTATATACATATACAAATACATGTATAGACATATATATATATATAAATATACATACATATATATACATATATGTATACATATATATCTATTTGTACATATCTATTTTGTTGTTGTTCTTCAATTCATTCATATAAATATTGTAGGTTTTTTGGTGCCATAGATAAGTTTGGGGGTGTTATCTTTCTCATAGGTTCTACTTCATCATTTCAATCAAGTAAATATGTATACTCACATATATATACATGTACATATATGTATATGTATATATGTGTTTATATAATTATATTTTGTTGTTGTTCTTCAATTCATTCATATAAATATTGTTGGTTTTTTCAGTGTCATAATTATCCAATTTCTCACGCAAAAGAATGCATGTAAGCAATTGTTCATTATGTAACTTCATGGTCTTAGGATAAAACATATATCATAGTTGAGTACATCTAAAATGTGTGTGTGTCTTGAAATAGAAATTTTTTTGACACCTTGGCCAAATCAGATTTTGACATGTGTCATATGATTTAAAAATCAAATAAAAAGGATGTTTTGGGTTTCTAAATTACTTTTCCCCTATGAAAATATTATTAAATTTTATTAGAGGTCCATGTGGCACTCCATCTAAACCTTCCAAGATAGGTTTTGTTAGAAACCAAGATCAGATTTGCAAACTAGAATAACCTTCCACAGAAGAGAAAAATTAGAAAAGGCAGAGATTTGCAAGAAGATGTGCAAATATTATTATTCGAGAATTAATTATTACAAAGGGATCAATCCTTATGAAGGAGATCAAGAAACCCTAAAAGGGAAACCCTAAATGAAACCCTTGTGTGCACACTTAATAATTAATCAATTATTAATGTGCCTAAGTTTAGCTTAAGCAACTAAAGGAATAAGTGACTTAATTAATTAACCAGTATGATATAATTAATTAAGCATAATAACTTATTACTCTAACACCCCCCCTTAAGATGAACTTAGGAAGAAGCTAAAACACTAGAATAAGATGCATGAAAGAAAAGATGGGTCCCGACAACTAGGCCTGATTAGGTACCCATTTACAAATGCAAGAATGAGGTAGAGAAGGAAAAACCCAGTGGGACAAAACCCCCCTACAATGAGATGACATGTTGCAAAGAACCACTGGAAGAACTTTGTAGAGTAACACTGGAACCGAAATCTGGCAAGCAAGGAAAAATTCTTTTGTCTACTACTAAAACCGGATGAGAGTCACTGATTGACTCAAGAAATCATGAAAAAAGCAACAGCAGACCCGATGCCTCGAAACACTCAAAAACTCCAAATGGGAACAACCTTGGAATCTATGAAGCAACAAGCAATTATTGAAAGATGTATTACTGAAAACGAAGTGCAAAGATGCAAGATGTACCCTCCCAACTGCCAAAACATCCAAGTAATCTCCAAACAACCCATTGGGCCAAATCTGGACTAAGTGATCAACCTGAGACAGATATAGAAAAATTGCATGGACAGAAACATAGAGATCCTTAATACCTTTCCAACGCCGCAAAGATAGCGAAAATTAGAGATCGTGGCAAAAAGTTATGAGCTCGGAAGTCCAAAAAGAACATCTGACTTCAAACAGAAATAAATGTAGTAAAATAGAAAAATACTATAAAATAACCTACACCATAGGATAGTGCTTGGAACCAGCTTTCCGACGATATCTTGTTTTCGAAAATCCGAGTTCGGACGCAAAAGTTATGCCCAAAATACCAAAACTCCTCCAAAAGGGTTTGGAGTTAAGCTTGGCGGCTAGGCTAACCGCTAGCATTAACTACTAGAGGTTAACCACTAGCGGTTAACTGACGGCGGTGTCCATTAACTCTGGTTTTTTTTTTTCTTAGATTGCGTGTCGTACAAGGCCGTACAGCCCAGAAATGAAATTTTTTTACCTCTCGGAGTCATTGTGTCCGATTTTGATGATTTGACAGTCAATTTTGAGGTTTTTGGGTGCTCTGAATGCGATGGTGAGGTCCGTTTGGGCTGAAAACGCTCCAAAATTTTAGGTACGCTTTAGATTTGGAAACCCTCATCAACTTCAAATCCTCGTAGATCTGACAAACGGAGGTCTTTTTCGATGAAACGAAAGGCAAACCTAATTGTTCCGGCAGCTCTGGATTCAATGGAATGCTCAGATCTAACCCAAAATGCTGCATAGATGAACTCAAGGCATGATACCCTTGAGAGATCCTGAACAAACCCTGTAATGATTTTCTCAAAAATCTGAGAAGGGGTTGCAAATCAAGGCTCTGATACCATGTTACAGTGTGGCGTTCAGAAAGAAGACTCTCAGTTGATATTGTAAATTCTTTCTAAGCTTGGACCAGATTATTCAATTTTTGTTTCTACCTTTTATGCCACTAGGAATGCACTTGGTACGAGATTCACTATGCCATCTCTTGATGACTTTGCTTCATCTCTCACTCGAGAGCAAGCTAAGTTAGCTAGCATGGGCATGGTGAAACCTTCTTCCTCTTCACAGGCACTTATTGCATCACAGGAGCCTAGAGATCAGAAGGCTTCTACAGGCAAAGGAAAGAAATAGAAACAAAAGGATTCCAAACCTCATGAGCAGCAGAAGGAGTCCTTAGATCCATCCTCCTCTTCTAAGGGGAAATCATTTAGGAAGGAGAAGTCTACATGTGCATATTGCAAGAGGGAAGGACATGCAGAACATAATTGTTACAAGAAGGACATTGATGAGCTGAAACATCTTCTTTAGAAACATCAGATTGATTTGCCTTCTAGGATGTTTGCATCATCTTCTTCTCCTCATTCTTCTTCTTTAGAGTAGCATAACACAGGCACAACTGGTTTACATACTTCATTAGATATGAAGGGACATGCTCTTTGTGCTTCTTCATGTATTGGATCAGGGAGATGGCTTCTAGATTCAGGAGCATCTCATCATATGGCATCTTCACAGACTATGTTTACTTCCTTTGAGCCTTGCACTATGTCTCCCATTTTGATGGGAAACAACACTTACATGAGTGTTACAGGGAAGGGGTCTATTAGTTTTGGGGACCACTCCTTTCAGGATGTCATGTGTGTTCCTCACTTGAAAAACAACCTTCTTTCCATTTATCAGATAACACATGGGGGCAATGGGAGATCTGTGGAGTTCACACCTGATTCGGTTATCATTAGAGACTTGGAGAGTAGAGCAGTTATTGCTAGTGGGATAGTGGATCACTCATCTCGGTTGTATTCTTTCACTGATTTTGCTACTGGTGGTGCTTCTATTCCTACAACTGTTCCTCACACTTCAAGTGTGTCTCATCATTCAGAGGAGAGATTTGGCTTCTTGAACATTGGTGTTCTCACTTTGGATCTTGTTCTCGAGCCTTCCATTCCATCTCCTCCACCTCCTGTTGCTTCTTCTATTTCAGTGCAGCAGGATCCAGTTGATCATACATCTTTGGAGGTTTCTATTGAGTCTTCACCTACTTCGGCTTCTTCATTTGTTGAGGTCACACCTGCTTCTGTGGAGACAACTTGGGATACACCTATTCCACCTTCAGAGATTTCTTTCATTTAGCCTCTTTCCTCTCACTTCTTTCTGGAGATGCAGTTTCTTCACTTCTTTTGGAGTTACTTCATTCTGGGGGGGATCTATGGTCTCTTTCTTCCTCACTTATGGGGGGATTATTTTATGTATCTTTGTGATGGATGGTGTCCTTGGGGGGTCTTATAGAGTCCTCCATCTTTCATCACATAGTTTGTTCATTGCATTCTATTTTGGGGAGGAGTTTTGTTCCCATGTGGTTTTCTCCTTTACCCCATTTGATTTAGTTTGCATTGCATTTGTAAATGAGTACCTGATCAGGCCTTGTTGTCGGGACTCATATTTGCATAATAATTTGCTTCTCCCTAAGTTGCACTTATGGGGGGGTGTTGGTGTAATTAATTATTTAATTACACTTTAGGATAAGTTTACTTAGGTAATTATTTATTTCCTAGGATAATTATCATTTAATTCTTATCTTATCTTATTGAGCTGTCTTTTTGCTCAAGATAAGATTAGAGTTGATTTTTCCTGCTTTATTGCATCATTTCCTTTTTGAAGGATTTTGTAATATTTGTAAAACAATTCATTCAATAATCAATAATTCTGATTTTTTCTTGCACACATTGGTTCTGAGGGTTTACAAAACTTCTGTTGCTTTTTGTTCTAAATATCTTTGCATGTGATAGGTGATTGCTTGCAGGTGTTCTTGGGGACTGTGAATGATGATATCAACTAAGAGTCTTCTTTCTAAACACCACATTGTGACAATTGTAATCTAAGAGACTTGAGTTTGGTGAAAAACTCCTGGATGCTATCAAAATCCCTAGGATTTAATCCAATAAGCTCATTCTCTAACTGAAACTCTCTCATAGTATCCTGCTTTCCAAACAAAGACTCTAAAGTAGCCCATATCTCATTTGGCGTAGTGCAAGATTCAATGTGAAAAAGAAGGTTAGATGAAAGAGACAGGCATAATGTACCATAGGCTTCATCACACCTATTAAACCATTTTATCTTTTCAGTAGCACCTGTAGGTTCAATTTTTGTACCCATGGTTACCCTATACAGCCCTTTGTGTTTCAAATGAATCTTCATTTGTTTTTTCCAACCAAAATAGTTGAATGGAGTAAGGGGTGTAATGTTGTGTAAATCCATGACAGAAAATAGCAATATGTACTCTCAAATAAAAAAAACAATGCTCGTTGATCTCAAAAAATTGCCCATTTGCACGCTTCCCAAGAAAATAACTGAAAAGGTAAACGCTGAGATCAAATAGAAATATCAGATAGTTGGTAAAAAAAGCTGAAAATACAGGTCTAGGATTTGTGTAGAGCACTGAACCAGCTTTCCAACGCCTATTCATTTTTTTGAAAAACGGAGCCAGGACACAAAAGTTACGTCTCTCGAAGTGAAAACAACAATTTATGGCTTTGACAGGCGAAAAAGGCATCAAAACAGAAAAATTAGAAAAAAATACTAGCACCACTGGAACGGAGTTAGAAGCAGCTTTCCGACGATATCTCGTTTTTGAAAAACGGAGACCATATGCTCAAGATATGACCATTTTACTAAATATGCTCATTTAGGCTTTAAACCAAAAAATTTATTAATTTAAAGATGAAAAAATTAATAAAATATTTAGCTGAGCCTTCATGCACAAAAATCGAGGTATCACAGAAATCAAAATGGCATGAAAATCGATGCAGCTCAAAATTGATGCAGGTCCCCAAAAAAAATGACACGAAAATCAATGCATCTGTATAGATCCGTACGGATTTTTCTGGCAACTGTTTTGAAATTTCCCAAAAACACTAAAAAATTAATTTTCAGAAAACCCTATCATATTTTATATGAAAATAGGGGTTTTTGGGCCTTCTGAGTGCATCTATGAGGTCCGTTTTGCACTATCATGCAGAATTTGAGAGATCAAAGTCAAAATTTCTTAAAAAATGATGAAAAACCCCTCTGATTTGACAAAAAAATACTGGAATAAAACCCTTGCACAGAAGAAAATGCTGTGAGAGAATATCTTCAAATCACAAATAGGTAGCAACAAGTCTAGAGCTCTGATACCATGTAGAAGTTGAAAAACCAACTTCACAGTCCTTAAGAACACCTGCAAACAATCACCTATCACATGCAAAGATATTTAGAACAAAAAGCAACAGAAGTTTTGTAAACCCTCAGAGCCAATGTGTGCAAGAAAAAATCAGAATTATTGATTATTGAATGAATTGTTTTACAAATATTACAAAAGCCTTCAAAAAGAAAATGATGCAATAAAGCAGGAAAAATCAACTCTGAACTTATCTTGAGCAAAAAGACAACTTAATAAGATAAGATAAGAATTAAATGATAATTATCCTAGGAAATAAATAATTACCTAAGTAAACTTATCCTAAAGTGTAATTAAATAATTAATTACACCAATAGGTTTCACACGTATTGACACATCTCCCCTATGCAACGAGGACACATGATTTTTTGAAAACCTTGATACTGTTAAACTATATTGCAGCAGTCATCCAATTCACTTTGAATGGTAGACTACAACATAGTTGAACATAGAGAGAATTTTGAAAAACATGTGACCCAATTGCTACCACCTCATAGGAGGGTATAGTGTCATGTCCAAAATGATTTAACTATTGTTGGCACTACAATTAGATGCTTCTACATGATGAAGAAGCTATTAAGACGGATGTGCTCATTAATAAGGTTGATTGCTTTATGGTATGAAGTCTTAAATTTCTATCATTTTTTTTGGGAAGATGGATTGATGTGTTATTCTTATGCTTATTTATGGGTTGACAAAAACATGTGACATGGATGAATGGATTTTGGTATTTTTGGTGTCATGTCCAAAATGATTTAACTATTGTTGGCACTACAATTAGATGCTTATACATGATGAAAAATTTATTAAGAAGGATGTGCTCATTAATAAGGATGATTGCTTTATGGGCTGAAGTCTTAAATTTCTATCAGTTTTTTTGGGAAGATGGATTGAGGTGCTATTCTTATGCTTATTTCTGGGATGACAGACACATGTGACATGGATGAATGGATTTTGGTATTTTTGTATTCAATAATGCTTTAGGAAAATTTAGTTTTCCAAAAGCCTTTCTAATGGCAACCTATGTTGTACTTGTCCATAATTCCCTTTGAATTGTGAAGTGGAACATAGGAAGACATGAAAGGACCTTGGCAAACCAAGTCCCCTAAATGTGGTTGGCACTTTTCTGCATACTAGAACAAAGTAGAACTGTAAATTTTTGTTATATGGTAATGCATGTTGACATCTACAATGAATTGTTGGTAGTGTAGTACCAATTCCTATACAATGTAAAAGTTATTCATTATAGTGGACTTTGGTATTAGAATGTAAATATATGTACACACACACATACAAATATACATAGCTATATATGTATACACATATATTCTTGTATATATGTATACATATATATAGAGCACGATTGTTAACCTATGACTATCATGAAGGAAAAATTAAAGAAAAGGGATGAAAAATAGTAAGGTAGAGTTTAACAAATCTCATATCTAATAGGCATGTATAGTATACACATATATATGCACAACAAACTGGGAAGTACACTTATATTGTATACAAGGGAAACACAACTGTGAACTAGGAATTTATGTGGCGTGTCACAGAGACAATAGGAAGGGACACACAATAGATGCACATGTACATAATCAATGATGGGGGCAACAGGTGATTAATGTGAGAAACTAGACTAAAATGGTGGTGAAATATTACTCACAAAAGTCACACACCCAAGCAAGAGGAGGCCATTCTTGGCATGTTGTAACTCTTGTACACATTTAAAATTTAGCATTAAATTGATATTGGAAGAATCTAGGTGCTTGAAAAAAGAGGTGGTGGAGTGGGATTACGGGGAAGCAAAATAGGGAAAATGAATTAATTTTTGTAGGAAAAAATTGAATGAGGGAGGTTACCCATGCCCAAGAAGGAGAAATGAGGTAAGAAGACATCCATAATGCTAGGAAGAAGCCACACCTAGCTTGGAGAATATTTTTAGCATGAAAAAGATGAAAAAAATAAAAAATTGCAGAGGAGAAAGGGGCTTGTGAAGCCAAGGGGGACATACAGGAAAGGTATATGAGATTTAGGAGTGCTTGTTTCTACTGTTGGAGATGATTTTTGGTGTCTTATTGCAGATTTCCTGATGTTGAAGATAAATAACATGCATGTAGATGCTTATTGTTGCATTGTTTTGCTTTATTTTCTTATGTACTAGCTCTTGGTAAATGTATTGAATTAAATTAGAATATTGTCATGAATTACTTGTCTTTATTAGTGTTGGAATATTTTATTTGAAACCTCATAATATTTCTTGTATTGTCCAAAAGTCGAGTTTCTTGAAATCATAACACTTGTTCAAAAATGACTTTTCAGACATTTTGGCTTGATTTCTAGTATGGTATTATAGGTAGATAAATTTTGATCCATCATATTCTTGTAGATGAATGTGGGAACCTAAAATGTACAAGTTTTTAGAGAAATTGGAAGATTTTTTCATACTCAAATTAAACTTCAAAAAGTGTCATTCCAATATCTTTTTGTGAACTTATATTTATGCTTAATGATTTGCAATTCAACGATTTGTAGGTTTTCTTGTTTTCCTATGAGTATTAACTTGTTTGGTTGAATAGATAAGAGTTTGACAAGATGGCTAAAAAGTTTAGAACTCTATCTTTGATCTCTTGGTATTCAACTGCATCATAATGGGAACCTAAGGAGGTAGATCCAGGTAGGAGCAACCATACCCAAGTTTGTAGAAGGGTCAAACCTTGGCTTCCATTTGCAAGGAAACAAAAAGAACATTAAACCCATTATCAAATTCCCATGGCCCCCCTGTGAGCACCTTAATCAAATCCTCTTACATCAAAAAATAAAAAAGGAAGAGACCTTTAGCTATAACACTTATACTAATGCTACCTTTTAACTTCCAAAGAGAATCAACCCTCTTTCTTGCTTGGTCGATATTTGGGCGGAATGCAAGAAACTTGCCAAACAAAGAGATTTTGAGATCATCTATCACTTCATTCATTAGCTCCTTTGTAAGCTCCACTTCCAGACTATCCACAAAACATGAAACATTCATAGCTTTCTACTGAGCCATACTAAGAGAACTACCACCAACCAATTTTTCCACATAGGAGATAGGTTCTTCTTCTGAGAAGAAGGAATCCAATCCATACGATAGAGACACCAAGGTCTTCCTAGGTGAATAGTCAATAGCTGCAACAAAAAAGATGTGGCATTTTGAGAAGTAGTATCAAATCTAGGAACAAAATTTTTGGATGGGGGAGCCTGTTGGGCCCCCCACCTGATATACCCATTAGAGAAACCCTTGAGAATACTCAAAAATATTTAAAATTGTAGACACACGCTAATGAACCCACAATCCTACTTTTATAATTTTTTATTCATATAAAATAAAAGATTTCTTTATTGAAAGATACATGCCACTTGATTTTCGTTGTGTAAGGTTTGTTAACAATAGTGAAACCCTAAATTATATATCACAAAATTCTATGAAGGATCCTTTAATTAGTTTTTGATTAGTGATAAACAAGTTTTAAAGGGGGCCTGAAACCCTGTACAAAAAGAGAAGAGGTAGCAAAGATAAAGCCAATTGGCTGCCCCACCATAACCAAAAAATAGGTTGATTACTAAACAATCAACACCCCATCAGCAAAAAACAACCAGGAAAAAAAACTAGACAAAAATGAGAACAAAACAAGAAACAATTAAAGAAGTTCCTTTAACATTATGGCTACTTCCAAATCCTTAGATATCACCTTGTCGTACATTTACATGATCTCCTCAACATCCTGCCTCGGCACCATCTTGCTCTTCTTCATATTGCTCCAAGTGCAAACGCTCAACCTCGTGCCTAAGTTTGCAACCTACAAACTCTTTTTAGAATCCTCCCATTCATCCCGGTTCACTGGCTCACTAAACAATGATCTCCCAGTCCATTCCCTAGCTTTCTCATTCAGGAACACCAGACCTCCAATCACGGATTCAAGCTTCGCCTTGCTAAGGTTAATCACCGTGTTAAGATCTTTACGCAATAACAGGGAGTTGTTCTCCACTGTGGACAACCATAGACCATAATATTTCTCCAAATTGGTCATGTCCTCCACCATAAGGCCTAGGATAGAATTTAGTGATTTGACCATACTGATGATGGATTCCTTCTCCTTTAGGCTTCTACGTGTAGAAATATTATACCGAGAAATTGTATCATATTTTTTATGGAGGTCTTGAACCTCCTGAACTAGCCACATAAGAAAATTAAAGGAAATATCATCCCCTTCCTTGACTAGGCTAGATGCTTGTGTGTAGTCCATAGCCTCCCAATACAAGCCCCTCTCCTGATGGGAACTCATGGGCAGCTCATCTTCTTGTAAGCCCTCAGGAAAATCAGCCTTTATCTTACCCTTGTCTTTAGATGTCGACACAGTAGGAGACTCATCCACATCCACCACACTGTTCACCTTCCCCACAATAGGGCCCCCCATCACCACCACAACCCAAGTCCTTATTCACCAAATCTGCCATCTCACTGGCCTGATTAACCCCAAAATCCTTTGGCATCTTATCCTCAACTTCCTTGGAACACATTGACCCCTTTTTTGTGGTCTTCCTCCTACTAGCTTTACCCTCCATAGCCTTTTCATCATAATTCTCTTGAATTTTTTCGTTTTACATGTGGATTGGAAGGTTTAACCTTTTTAGCAGAGCATTTCTTACCACCAGAAGGAGTGTAATCCAAGTCTGTGTGGTATCCATCTGACCATGCATTAGACTCCTCAATTTTCGTACCAACACTATCATTCACCTCCTCAATCTAGCATTTCACACTCCCTGTCTCCCTCTTATACTTATCATAATTAACAGGAATAGGGGACTCAATAACACAGTTAGCCTTTATATGTTCCACAATTAGCAACATTAAACCCTTATGTAAGAAGGGGCTCTTAGGATTCCTTTTATAGCCTGCTATCCCATCTTCCAAAGAAAGCAGAAGATAGAAAGGGAAAGAGATAATCTTACCATGAAAAAAGTGATTAAACATCACAAAATGATGGCCATACAAAGACGAATACCTCCCATCGAAGGTAAAATAATGCACCAGTGTCATGGCCACCTCACACCAAATAGGATTGATTTTTGTATGATCATAACCCCCACAATTGAGCCTCACCATTTTGTCTCTCTCCATCCGATAGAAAATTCATTTTGGCAGCCCTCGACATAGCTTTCTCACTCTAAAATTTCCCTCCTTCAGTGGACAGCCTAGTGAATTCCATAATGAACTCCTCACTGATAGTAATATCCCTTCCAAACATGCTCAACACCTGACCATGCCAAGCAACGACAAAATCCTAGGAGATGTTCATTTTAAACCCATGAAGTTTCTCCATGAAGGGGGTAACCCCACCTTTCTATAAAATTTCCCAGACCTTGACATTAGCTTTGAACTCATCACACAAAATGGGCTCATTCCTACACCTATCCCCACCCATCTTCAATGGCGAGTAATTCACAAAAGAAAGAACACATAGCATATGAATGCAACTAAACACCAAGGCCAAAGAAACAAAAGCACCCAAAAAGTGTGCAAGCCTACCAATCGAGGTATTGAATAAAATGATGGCCAAGAGCCTCCTGCAAATATGACTCAGATACCCACAAATTCCAATAAGCATCACAAGCATAAATTTTCTAATCAACCCGGGTTGAACATGATTACAATGCAAGACTTTAGCTGAAGAGACGACCTCCTCCAACGAGCTAGGAGTTGTCATTATTAAGCAATGCAATTAATTCAATGGGCAGGTTATTATTAACCTCCCAAGATCTAGCTGATGTCACCTCGAGATTCGCTAGCAAATCCACCACCCCATTTTCCTCTTGAAAGGCATGGGAAATATACACCTCATCAAATTCATGCAACATTGAATGGGAGTCCATAATAAATCTTTCAATTGAACAAGATGGAGGGGAGCTATTCCTTAGGCAATTAATTATATTCAAAGTGTCCCCTTCAACCCATAACTTAGAAATCCCCTTCTCCCTAGCCAACTTAATGTCATGATAGGAGGATCCTTTAATTAGTTGAGACTACATATTTATCTATTTTATGTAATTTAATTATATATGTTTATTTATAGTTGAAAAAGGGAAACCAATCTTATTCATTATTATTATCCATTTGCAATCTTACATGGGAGATGGAATAGATGATTAATTATTTTTTTAATAAGGTGTTTCAAGTAACCCCATTAATACTTTGACCAAGGATATTATAGTAATATCATATACATTCATCATTTTGTTCCTAAATAGAAATAATTAATTCTTATAATTCTTCATAAACAAGTATTCTTTAATTTTATGTTTCTAACCATCTCATTGTCTAATTTTATTATCTTCTTTACATTATATATACTTGCAATATTATTTTTTGTCTCTCTATTACCATCTTGTAGGGTTTCCTATTATTATATAGACTATTTTTTTGGTGTACCTATAAAGGACAATTTTACACCTAGAAAATCTCTTATGATTGTGGAATATCTAGATTATAATTTTATGTCAAACCAAAAACCATACCAAAATCTATTCCCATTCTCGAACCTAAATAGAGTATCCAATTTATTGAATGTCAAACTAGGTTCCTTATCCATAAACTTTCCTTATATCTGTGTAGTGTAGAAAAAATTATCCCTTTTTCACACTTAATTTGAGAATAATTAATATTAAAATGAACTTAATGTTGCCTTGATTTAGTGTTGTAATGTGTTTTACACATTCACATTAAGTTTAGGGACCTTTTTAATAAAATGGACTTAATGGTGCCTTATTTAGGGTGTTGTAAAGTGTATCTTAACACTTTCACACTAATCTAGGGATTTATTAATTAATTAAGGTTAATTTGAGCTTAATTGGACCCTTTAATTCAAATCCAAGCCTAATTAATTATAGATTCTGAAGGATAAAACCTGGCATTCATAAATGATATTACACACCACTTAATTTTTGAAGGTGTGTGTCCTAGGTTAGTGAACTAGGACCCATTCACCACCTGGTGAATGGGTCATCACTATGTCCTAGGACCCTATTTTTACATAATACTTAACATCCCCCGAAGTGTGTCCTAGTTAAGTGTGCTAGTTCCCATTTTCCCTATCGCGAATGGGTCCTCAATTAACCCTAAGAACCCCCCTTGGGATATGCTTTTGGTGGTATTTTAATGATTTCAAATCCTAGATCTAATGTTGGCTTTTGTTATTTGAATTTTGGGAATTAAGAATAAGATAAGTATAAATACAAGGTTATTTCACATAGTTTCATCTAAGTAATCTAAGTAATTTAAGTGATCTCAAGAGCATTCAAGAAGGAATTCAAGGGGAGATTTATTAAAGTTTATTGCAGCAATAAAGATATCAATCATCATGTTAAATTCATTCATGTTGTTGATCTAATGTGATGATGTAGCATTGGTGATAAATTTCAAGTGTTCAAAGCCATTATCTTATGTCAAGTTCATGATCAAGATCTACACTCATTAAGGCCATTTCATGCTAAGTTTTAGATTTGCAATCCAAGATTTCAACAAGGTTTGATGAGTTGTTACATACATTTATTCATTCATCATTCCTTTATGCATTGTTTCATTTCAAGGTTTAAAATTTAACAAAATGAGGTTTTCCCAAGGCAAACTCCTACTCCCTAACAAAACAACTTTTTTTTTCTCCTTTGATGTGTGATTGTAGGTTTTAGGTTGAAGATCATTTGGAGAGAAAAATTGGAGAAAGTTGCAAAGTTTTCAAAGTTGTCACCTTTCTTGTAAAATCATGGAAATTGAGCTACATAATTTATTTCCAATTTTTTGACAGTCTTTGACTAGGATCTAGAAGTGCAGACATTGAAGAGCAAAACCTAGAAATTGATTTTCTAGAACCCTAGCCAGGACCCATTCGCCATAGGGTGAATGAGTCCTCAGTGAGGCCCAAAAAAGCACTTTTTGTAACAGGTACACAACATTTAACCCTCTTAAAACCTTCCTTTCAATTTCTATATTGGTTAGGTTTTTTTTCTAATTATCATAAATATGCATTATAACCCTCATAATTGAATGAAATATAGGAAAATAGAAGGTTCATCATCTTGTTAATTCATTTTGGTGAACCCTATTTTTCCATGGTTCATTATGGTGAACTCGCCTTTTTGAGCATTGCAGTTTTCTAATTTTGGAGTCCTTTTCATCCTAGATTTAGATCTTGTATTCATTTGCATTCATTTACATTGAATTATATCTCATTTAGGGCTTTTAGATTGCATTCAAATTGGCATCTCATCTAGGGTTTTTAGGATTGCATTTTTTACATTCTTTAAATCTAAAAAATACAAAAAATCAGTCATCTTGCATATCATATAAATCACATTAACTTGCATTTGAAAATTGAAACAAAAATTGCATATCAAACTAGGTGTTTTAGGTCATTATTTTGTCACATTTTGCACTTGCATTTCATATTGCATTTACAAAAAATTGAAACTGAAAATTACTATAGCTAACCTAAATCTGAAAAATCATTAGAAAAGACTTGAAAATATGTAAATATGAATTTCAAAACCCTAATATAGGATCCATTCACCCTAGGGTGAATGAGTCCCTGATCAGGTCTTGATCTACATTTTAGGAAATTAAAATCTTCAATTTTGTGTTTTTATTTGCTACTTTCAGATCTCTATTACAGTTTCCTAATTTTTTGTTTCATTAATTTCATCTTATCTAGCTTAATTTGAAACATGTAGTGCATTGTGTGATTTCAAAATTACATTTACAAGATTACATTTTCAGCTTTTCACATAGTGTAATAAAAAAATTACCTTGTTTAGAATTTGAAAATTGCATTTACACATTTCATTGTAGGTCATTGCATTGCATTTTAGACCTCTTTCCATTTTGGGTTTGCACACTAAGTTTTTGAAACTTGTATGAGCTTTAAAACTTGGTGTCCTATTAGCAATACTATTATGAGATGTAGTTCGAGACTCATTTCATCCCATGATACACCATTTGTCATCGATCTTGGGTTTTCTAACTCTCTTTCTAATAGTGTTGATAATCAACCCCTATGGATCATAGCATGCATGTTGAGTCATTTCTCATGACTCTCATTCCTACAAACAATGTGCATTATATTTCTAATATCCCACAAGAAAACATAAAGAGGCTAGATGAAGAATTAAATATCATACACAACTTTGTGAGAACCAAACCTATTACTGATAATGTCATTCCTCTTATAGTGAATGTAAGACTGATACTTAAACATAAAGAAATGATAGAATTCATGTGCTCCTTACTTCATATCATTCAATAGAATTTTACTCCTCCTCAACCACCTTAGAGTAAACCTCCCATGCATAAGAGATAAGAAACAACGAATTCTGATCACTTTACCACTCCTAACACATCCTTTTCTAAAAAAGAAAAGGGTTTGTAGTTAGTGTTGTGCAGTTTTCACACACACACCCCGCTGAAAGCAGGGACCCTCTTTCGCTTTGGTTTTGGTTTCTTGTCCCTTTCATTTTGAGGTTTTATCTTATTTTGGCACGTGCTTAAAAGTTTATTTTGATGGCCTTAGTGATTCCCCCTAAGTTATTTATTGCATATCTTTAATTTTGAGCCAAGTTTGGATTTCTGCCCTGGTTTAGGACTTTCCTCCCGAGACGGATTTTCCCGGATTCTGCTTGGACTCCGGCTACCCACTGAGATTCAAAGATTTTCGGTCTTCGCAGAATTCCACGTGGGTCAGATTTTTCCAGATTATGTCCTATGGTCGGGTTCCCAGTTTTTTCTTTGGTTGTCTTGTCGGCAGCATTAATTTCTTCGTATGAGCTTTAAGTGAGGTATTTAATGGATTTTTGAAGTTTTTTGTGCCATTATGCCTATTGTTGCTATCGATTGAGCTGTGGTGTTTGTTCTTGAGGAGTGTTTGATCTAATTTGAGAACCTTTGAGTTTGCGAATCATGGATTTAAGTGGTGATTGCTAGTGTTCTTGCACCTGTTCTTTGCGGATGCCTTTGTGCTCACATTTACTGTTACTGAGATCGACTCCCGTATCACAATGGTATGTTTTTGACTACCCTGCTTTTGATTGGTGACTGTGGATAAAACGTTGATTTTATAAGAGCTTGTAGGGTTTGAATTCTTCATTATTTGGGCATTTTCGTGGCTAGGGTTGCATAGTAGTGTTTGGTTTATGGTCTCCCAAGTAATTTTTGAGTTGGTTTGTCCATTCACATTTTAGTGAACTTTCTTGAGAGTTGTTGATAAACCCTAGTAGTGACTTAGCAGTGGAAATGTTTAAATTCTGAGCTCACCTACACGCTAATGGTGGATGTATAGGGTTTAAAACCCAAGGCATTGCCATCTATCTTTAGTATGCTCTCAATTTGGCTTAGAGTGCTAGAAGAACCCATAGGAGGCCCATATTGAATTTACCAAAGCTTAAATCTTTGAGATTCATGATCAATCTGGTGTTCGAGCGAAATCATGTTTTAGGTGTCGCGGTTCAGGTTTTGTTCTTAGTCCGGGATTTTCTGTTCCCTTGGGACAATCTGTCTCTGATGGATTTTCCTGACTTCCTCTGCTTTTTCGGGATCCGTCTGCTTTCGGAGTTTCAACTTTTTCGTGGATTTCTGTCGAGTCGGGATTTTTCTGAGGTCTGGTTTCTGTCAGATTTTCTGAAGTTTGCAATCTAGCTCATTCTTCGTGGAAATCCGTCTCTGGCGGATTTTCCTGAAATCTAATGAAATGTAAGGAATATGGAATAGCATGATGTGTTAGTTTTTTTTAATGCATTTTATGATTAACACGTGCTATCTTCTGACCTCCTATGTGGTTTATTGATTTGTAATGATCGGATTTTAATTGTAAGTAGGTGTTTCTTGGTTATTCCATTGGAATCCGATCAGTCTGGAATTTCCCGAAATTCCTCTCTGGCTCAGATTCCCTGGGTGGTCCTAAAACCCAAAATTTATTATGATCACTTTTCATAAGATTTGATGACACTGTGATTACCTGAGATTCATTCTAACAGTGTCTTGATGAATTAACCTTGCTTTCCTATGGTCTTTACTGTGTTTTCTTTGTGAATGCAGGCTAAATCTAGCAAGGTAGCGGAAGAATCTTCAATGACTGAGGCATAAAAGATTAAAATGGACATTAAGAGCAAGGTCCCCGAGAGCAAAATTGCATCAATCTAGTCAGAGGTTACTGATACTAATGTTGGGCTATGGGACTATGAGGAATTTAAGGAAAGAATGGCGGCCAAGGATCTTCCTGTGGTGTCGAGGAGAATGAAAGAGTCAGGTCTATCACATGTGGCTAGTTTCCCTTCAACGGTTTAGTGCTATGAGCTGGTCCTTGAATGTGCCAGACATTATGACCAGGATACACAGAGAATTATTGGCCCTCAAGGGAGAGTAGTAGCAAATCTCAACCCTGTTTCTATTGCTCAGGTTTTCAACATGCCAGATATATCTCATGTGGTGGCATTCAACTTGGAGTTAGCCAAGGAGTTCTATGAAGAACAAACTGTCAAATCTCAACAACTCATCAATTCCTGGCTGGAGAAGCCTAAGTCTCATTACTCCAAGTTTCCCAAGCAACTATTCAAAGCAAAATTCAGGGAGTTATAATGCCATCACATTGCTCAGCAGGGTGGTGGGATTGAGAAGTGCTAGAGTGTTTGAGAATTGGATGTGTCACGCCATTGTAAGGATGGAACGGGAACTGATTAACTATCACTAGGTAGGGTTGATTATCAAGACAATCCATGAGTAGATGTCCAATGTATTGCAAACCAAAATTTTCACAATGACTTCATATTTGGTCTATGCACTTGCGAGGTTCATCCCCTATAAAGGATTAAGCACAAGGGGAATTTTTGGATAGGATATCATTTATGAGGTTTTTCCTCAGTTGTTTTTGGGAAGCTCAGACTATAGGAGGGTGAATGATGCATTCACCATGCATATCACTAGAATGCTTCAGGGAGTAGAGTATACAAGGATTTCAGATCAAGCCAAAGAGCTCATCAAGAAATATGGGACTTGGTTTATTCAATTCCCAACTTTCTCATATATCTGGGTTGATGGTTGTCAGAGGGCTCCATATAGGCTTCCAAGATATCCCACTGATCACATTATACTCTTGGAAGTAACTAGGTAGATTTGTGACTTTGATGCCATTGTCAAAAGAGATAAGCATAAGATTAGATTTGGTGGAGATTTCCCTTTGAGGATTGGCGCTGGGGAAGCTTGTCCTTCCATTATCTTTGCCCAGGCTTCAGAAGAGGAAATGAGTACCCTTGGCCTATCTTTCCATTCCAAGAGGTCCGGATTTGATATTACAAGAGAAGCTCAAAAGAAGGCCAGTAGAGAATATAGCCATAAGGTTGATCTGGAGGACTATTGGGCCAATTGTAGTGATGAATATAAGGTTAGGAAGAAGAAATTCTCTCGGCTCCCAGTGGAGGCAGTTTGTTTGTATAATGTAAAGGAAGTTCCTGATCAATTGAAGGATGATGGAAACCTAATACAAGATCATGCTTATGAGACAATAAAGGATAGACCAATTGGTGATGTTGATTGGCTGGAGGAAGAAAAGACAGAACTAAAATAGTTAAATGATCCAGTTGTTAAATTTACTAGAATGTGGCTTGTTGGGACTGTAAATTTCTGAATATTTTCACATGTTTTCCATAACCGTAAGTTTCCATATGGTTCTCATCATAAGCACAAGGGTTTGTTTTCATATCCTTTTGTTCACACTTTGCATATTTTTCCCCCATAGTTTCCATTGGATCATGCATTTTTCACATTCTGGTTCCTATCGGTGTGAGATGGTCAGGGTCTCCCCAACCCTTGTGTTTTCTACTTGCAAACGTCTGTGTTTCCTATAGGCAAGATGTTTTTGATGTCATGGTGATTGGATTTCATCTACTGGCAGTTATTGGCATGACTTTCACGTGGTTTCGGCAACAGGAGGATACATATATCGACAAGAGTTTGGGCGTCGATGTAATGTCATAGCGAGATTGTTTTATCTTACCAACCGGTGAAAGAAGATGCCTATCGGTGTGAATCTTTGCATCGGTGTAATGTTATAACAAACTTGATATGTCTTACCGATTTGCTCATGCGGATCTATTTTGGCCAGAGTCATAGTTTTTGGCATTGTGTCTTGGCGAAGTCTTCTTGTCTTGTTGATTGACGGTGGAAGGATTGACTTATCGGTATGAGTTACTGGCTTCAATGAAATGTCATAGAGACTTCATTGGGTCTCACTGATAAAGGGGGCATAAGGTCTCTGTCGGTGTGAGATTTGATTTCTCTTGGCAATCGAGTGTGCTCGGGATGTTTCAGTATGACTTAGTGGATTCTTTGGGACCTCTCCCCAATTTTTAATTGTCTTGGTGAAAGTGAATGGGAGATGCTTCTTGGTGAGAGTTTTCTCTTGTCTCAGCGACTTAGGATGGATGAAGGAACATCTCAGGGAAACATAAAGTGATCTATATAGGGTCTTCCCGACATTACAGAGCTACAGCGAAGCAAATGGGACTTGGGGGATGTCTCAGTAAGAAACTTTCTTGTGTCTCAGTGATTGGAACAAATATGATAGAAAGGGGGCTCTCGATGAAACATAATGAAATATATATGATGTTTCCCCAACTCTGGTGGGTCTCAACAAAAGCGAATAAGACAAAAGGAGTGACTAATGATATAATTGTCTTTGGCATACTTGCTGACCTGTCTCGGTGAATGATTAATTAAAACTCATATACTATTGCAGGTTGACATGAAAATGCCTGATTGTAATGGTTGGCTAGGCCAACGTGGGTTTTGGCCGACATGTGAGCTCGAAGTGATGTGATTCCTAATGCTAGTGTATAAATATGCATTCCCAATTATGATTAAATCAAATCTTAGATAGAGACAGTAGATTAGAGATGGATACAGTAGAGTAGAATTCTCTTATCAAATACTATGGTGCATGTTTTCAAATGGTGATTTCAATGAAAGTCAGTTAGTGTGGCAGGTTATTTCTGGTGTCAATTTTCTATTGAGTTTATTGAAAGGCATTGCTAAGCTGTCTCCAAGTTGATTCTTTCTAGTTGTTTAAATTGATGTAACAAGTTTATTTTCAGTTTATCAGTGCACATTTGTTGTATCTGTGTGATTAATTAACTGGTTCTCTCAAGGAGAGATTAAATCCTTTTAGTTGATCATAGTAATTAGGGAAATTCATCTGGATTATTAAAGTAGAGCTTAGTAGTTACAGTCTTGCATGTTTATACAAGTTATAAACAGAACATATGCCAACAATTTGAGTTTCTGCCAGAATAAGTTGCCCACTTCTGTTTCATTTGACTCCACATACCCAATAAGGCACTGGTCTCGGTGCTTCATCATTTTGAATTCATTTAGTTTCTTTATATCTATTAATTGAGCATTTTAGGATTTAGATCAGAAGATTGCTATTGCTATCAAGTTTGATTTCATTTGTTCACTCCCATCTACCATTGTGGACAAAGCATTTCAGAAGGATAATCATGAGTCAAGTTTGCTTCATTCAGTAAGGTACACCCGCCTAGGTTTAGCAGCACCTGAAGAGTAGAAGGTTGAGTTCTCTTGACCTTGTCTGTTACCCTGAAATGTATCAAGAGATTGGCATCCTCTTGAGGCATCCTGCCCGCGTTTTTGAGAGCTAAAAAATTGGCGACTCCGCTGGAGAATTATTTTAGAATATCCGGATGAAGACCATCATATAGAGTCATTGAAGAAAGATTTATAATTTGAAATTTTTTAGAAAAAGTGATTCCGCTGGGGAAAAGATCAAAAATAATCATTTTCCTACTTTTGGAAAAGTAGGTGGCGACTCTAAAAAATAAATTGATGAAGGATGGAATTTGTGCATGGAATGAAAGAATATTTTGAGAAGCAACAGTTGATAAGAGGAATTGAAGAATTGCAACCAAAAAAGCTGCAATTGGACAAGAATGAATACACAAATGTAGGAAGGTATTGGGCCCCTCAAGCACCTGATGATACAATTAGGAGTTTCTACAATGGTGGCAGTACATATCATGCATAGCAGAGCACTTATTCTCCACAGCGATCAAAGCAAGTAAGTGTTTATCTAGTCCCTCCTAGACAAAGATTGGCAAGTTATCAAGAATGTCAATGTGATTAGTGTCAAGTGCAATGACAATGTGATCAATGTCAAGTGCAATGACAATGTGATCAATGTCAAGTGCAACGCAACTTTGGCCCACTTGGAGATGTCAGTCAGAATCTACAACAAGGTATCCATCGAAACCAACAATCTAAAGATGATGAATATTTCAAAAATCTTTTGGATGCCTTTCTTGGCATAAGGAGATATAGAGGAGAATCTGGGTACTCTTTGCTCTACAGAATGACTGATATTTGTAAGAAAATACCTATTAAATTCCCACCTAGTGAGTTTGAGATCATTAAGTAGTTTATGAAAGTGTATGAGCCAAACCCAATTTATTGGCCTGAATCATGGATCCCAGTTTCTCTTGATCAACTAGATGAATGGGCTGATATTGTAGATAGGAAAAAATATGATGATGATGGAGAAATTGATCAAATAATGCAGCCAATGGAAGATGAGGCAAATGCAAGTCAGAATGATTCCTATGACAGCCAGCATGAGGAAGACAAAGATATAGAAATTCTCTCCTACATAACAAATTGTGGCAGGGAGAGCAGTGTGTGTTATGAGGGATCCGGTGAATATTCAGATTGTGAAGATGCACCTGAGGATTTTGATCTGTAGTCAAGGGATTCTTCTATCTCTTATAAGATCAGGATGAAGAGGCAATGGGAAATGTTGATTCATTTGATAGTGAGTTTACAATACCTCTAGTTGCAGTTGAAAGCTATGACAACATATTCGATGAGGAGGAGGTTTGTACATCTGAAAAATGGTTTCTAATTTTTTTTAAACCCAGTGTATGATGAAGTGATAAAAAAGGATCAGATGATATTTTGTAAAGGTATCTCCAAGAATGAACTTCACGTATTTTCAAATCCATTGTATGATAGAGAGGAGATAATTTCAGAAAAACAAGGTGATGGAACAAATGACTGTGCTGGTATTTTATTTTATTTTCTATTCTCTAATGATCCTAGGCCTCTTTTTGATGACAACAAAAGTGAATAATTTAACTGTGGTAATGAAAATGTAGAAACATGTTCACTCAGCAGTGAGCAAATTTCAGATTTGCTAACTCTTGAATATTGGAAATGTACACATGAAGGTGATCCTAAAGTTCTTTGTCCAACTTACATTTGTTTTGATAGTGAAAGATCTTTGTATGATGATTCTTATGGCTCCCAGTGCATTTCTTGAGATGATGGTGAAACCTTTGAAGTTGATCAAAAGTTTGTGTTCATTCAAGATGAGGTATGTGATTTTGAAATTTTTAACTCATGTGGAGAAGACATTTGTTTGCATACAAAGGATGATAGCGGTTCAGCTTTGATTGGTTCATATATGCATGATATTGGAGATATGAGTCATAATCAAGTATCATCTCTAAATGACGATTTGGAAGAAGTGCAAAAGGTTTCAGATTTGTATGTTTTAGACAGTGTTGATATGCCAGAATTTTTTGTTTCTCAAGAAAGGCACTTTGATGATGAATTTTCAATACAATTGAGAGAGTGTTTCATAGTACACAACAGTGAGATGGATAATGAGGAATTTTGTATTGGGTATGCATATATTTTCTATGTTGAAGATAACAGAAGTTTGTTCCATGATGATGAAGAATTTGAATTGTTGAATGATGAAGGGATTTTGGACCAAACTGAGCATGATGATTCTCTAAAAAATTGCAATAACAGTGACAGGAAAGATTGCATGAATATCTTCAAGAAGAATCTAATGAACTCAAGAAAAAACCAGGTATTTGACAAGGGGAAGTATGGTTGGAGTTTCGGATTGTAACAACTCAAGACAGGTGAAGTTAAAACATAGAGGATTAAGGGTTGCTAGTGCGTGGTCAACTCTTGCTTATCCTTTTTAAAATTCTTTTCCATGCATAGTAGTTTAGGGTTTTTGGTTCACCTCCATATTGCATACATTTTGCATTCATTTCATCATGTTGTAGGT
This sequence comes from Sequoia sempervirens, assembly GCA_007258455.2. NCBI lineage: Eukaryota > Viridiplantae > Streptophyta > Pinopsida > Cupressales > Cupressaceae > Sequoia > Sequoia sempervirens. The sequence continues at coordinate 228,404,681 of VDFB02252616.1, read as the reverse complement.
CCATTTCCATTTTTCTCATTTTATGTCTGGTCTGCTCACCCAAAGACCTGGATCCTTGCATTGATCTTACTATCATTCATCCCCAGACGAAGCCACTGTTGGGACTGTAAATTTTTGAATATTTTCCCATGTTTTCCATAACCCTAATTTTCCATATGGTCCTCATCATAAGCACAAGGGTTTGTTTTCATATCCTTTTGTTCACACTTTGCATATTTTTCCCCCATAGTTTCCATCGGATCATGCATTTTTCACATTCTGGTTCCTATCGGCGTGAGATGGTCAGGGTCTCCCCGACCCTTGTTGCATTTTCTACTTGTAAACGTCTATGTTTCCTATCAGCAAGACGTTTCTGATGTCATGGCGATTGGATTTCATCTACTAGCAGTTATCGACATGACTTTCACATGGTTTCAGCGATAGGAGGATACATATATCGGCAAGAGTTTGCGTGTCGATGTAGTGTCACAGAGAGATTGTTTTATCTTACCGACCAATGAAAGCAGATGCCTATCGGTGTGAATCTTTGCATCGTTGTAATGTTATAACGAACTTGATATGTCCTACCGATTTGCTCATGCGGATCTATTTTGGCCAGAGTCATAGTTTTTGGCATTGTGTCTTGGCAAAGTCTTCTTGTCTTGCTGACTGACGGTGGAAGGATTGACTTATCGGTATGAGTTACTGGCCTCCGTGAAATGTCATAGTGACTTCGTTGGGTCTCACTGATAAAGGGGCATAAGGTCTCTGTCAGTGTGAGATTTGATTTCTCTTGGCGATCAGGTGTGCTCGGGATGTTTCGATATGACTTAGTGGATTCTTTGGGACCTCTCCCCGATTTTGAACTGTCTTGGCGAAAGAGAATGGGAGATGCTTCTCGGTGAGAGTTTTCTCTTGTCTCAGCGACTCAGGATGGATGAAGGAACATCTCAGGGAAACATAAAGCGATCTATATAGGGTCTTCCCGACATTACAGAGCTACAACGAAGCAAATGGGATTTGGGGGATGTCTCGGTAAGAAACTTTCTTGTGTCTCAGCGATTGGATAAAATATGACAGAAAGGGGGATCTCGATGAAACATAATGAAATCTATATGATGTTTCCCCGACTCTGGTGGGTCTCAACGAAAGCGAATAATACAAAAGGAGTGACTAACGATATAATTTCCTTTAGCATACTTGTTGACCTATCTCGGCGAATGATTAATTAAAACTCATATACTGTTGCAGGCCGACATGAAAATGCCCGATTGTAATGGTTGGCCAGGCCAACGTGGGTTTTGGCCAACATGTGAGCTCGAAGCGATGTGATTCCTAATGCTAGTGTATAAATATGCATTCCCAATTATGATTAAATCAGATCTTAGATAGAGACAGTAGATTAGAGATGGATACAGTAGAGTAGAATTCTCTTATCAGAGACTATGGTGCATGTTTTCAAATGGTGATTTCAATGAAAGTCAGTTAGTGTGGCAGGTTATTTCTGGTGTCAATTTTCTATTGAGTTTATTGAAAATAATTGCTAAGCTATCTCCAAGTTGATTCTTTCTGGTTGTTTAAATTGATGTAACAAGTTTATTTTCAGTTTATCAGTGCACATTTGTTGTATTTGTGTGATTAATTAACCGGTTCTCTCAAGGAGAGATTAAATCCTTTTAGTTGATCACAGTAATCAGGGAAATTCATCTGGATTATTAAAGTAGAGCTTAGTAGTTACAGTCTTGCATGTTTATACAAGTTATAAATAGAACATATGCCAGCAATTTGAGTTTTTTCCAGAACAAATTGTCCACTTTTGTTTCATTTGACTCTACATACCCAATAAGGCACTGGTCTCGGCACTTCATCATTTTGAATTCATTCAGTTTCTTTATATCTGTTAATTGAGCATTTTAGGATTTAGATTAGAAGATTGCTATTGCTATCAAGTTTGATTTCATTTGTTCACTCTCATCTACCATTGTGGACAAAGCATTTCAGAAGGATAATCATGAGTCAAGTCTGCTTCATTCAGTAAGGTACACTCACCTAGGTTTAGCAGCACCTGAAGAGTAGAAGGTTGAGTTCTCTTGACCTTGTCTGTTACCCTGAAACGTATCAAGAGATTGGCAGCCTCTTGAGGCATCCCACCTGCGTTTTTGAGAGCGAACATGGTTGAAGCACAAGCTGTGGGAGTTGGAGAATGATGGAGTGAAATGCACATACAGTCTGATGGGAGATTTAGATCCTCACTCTACTTCTAAAGAGTCAACCGAGCAGGATCCAAAGGGAAAAGGTAAGTTGGATTCTCCATTCAAGATTAAGATCAAAGGTGCCCAAGAGGAAGAAGTCCAAGAGACCAAAAAATAGAGAAAGTCGAAGGCTAAGAAGAGGACAAGGACTAAAAGGTTTGAATAGAAAGAAATGGAAAAATAGAATCCTGAGACTAATGCTTCGGTGCTTATGAAAAGAAGGATTGTGAGATTGTCGGAGAAGGAAAGGACTAAGGAACGAGAAAAGATTGCCTTGCTTGTGGTAGAAGTAGAAAGTTTAGGGGAGAAGGCGAAGGTGTATACAAGGAGGTCTAGGACTCCTTCTCCAAAGGATAGTGTACCTAAAGCAGACCTTCCTCTTGTCATTTCGCATGAGAAGCAACAGGATGATGTTCCTTCCGTCCATGAAGCTCAGAGCAAACCAGGTGAGTCAGAAAACATAGAAGAACAACCAGATACTGAAGGAGAGGAGTTCCATGAAGGAGAACTTTACAATGCAAAGGCGGAAGTTGAAAGGGTAATACAATCTCCTTTAGTGGCCTATGCAGATTTTCTTGTTATAACCTAAGAGGGTGAATCTCCTCCAAGGGAGGAAGAGGTGGAGAAGGTCCCATCACCTGAACATGAAGAGGAACACATAGAAGAAGAAAGGAGTAAGGATGAGACTCCTAAGAAGTAGAATTTGAGTAAAGAGGCACCAAAGGAATAGCAGGAGGAGAAACAAAGTGAAGTACAATTGGAGCCTACTGTTCCAGAGTGGCTTGACAAAGAAATAAAGAGGAAACAGGTTGTGGTAGAAGATTCCCCACCGAATTGGGATGAGTTCCTAGCCAAGATTGGAAAAGATAAGGGTAAGAATAAGGCTAGAGTGATCTCAAGGGTTGAAAGGGATGAAGCTCATAATAGAGTTTTCATATTGCCACCCTTGCTTCAGATAAGACTAGAGATGATGTGGCTGGGAAGGATTACAATGTTCAAACTTTCAATCTAGGGCCTACATCAGTTGAGTAGGACATTGAAGATTATGAGGGTTTGAGTGCAGTTATCCTAGGAAAATTGAGGAAGGAAATAAAGACCAAGCAAGAGTTAAAAAAGGAAAATGAAAATCTTAGGAAATGCTTGGAAGACTTGATGAAGCCCTTGCAATCTATCAACCCTTCCTCTTCTGCTACAAAACCTTTACCCTAAGAGACCATCACTGAACTAGAGAGGATGAAGGCTTCCATTGTTGCCACTATGAATTGGTTGAAAGGGGTGCAAACCAAAGGTAATGAAGCTATCAAGGAAATCCTGTCAATAGGGAAGGACGCTGCAAGGACGATGGATTGGTTGAAGTAGGTGCTAGCACAAGATAGGGAGGAAACAGACCTTTTGTTGCAGAAAACCAAGACTATTATAGAATACACTAGGGATAGGTTGATAAGTGATAAAATCCTCCCCTCCTCTAAATTTACTGAACTGTGGGAGTGGTTTGAAGCATTGCAAATTAGGCAGAAGGTGTTGAAGAAGATTTACAAACAGAGGAGGCAGATTGATGATACCCTAACTAGTGTGTATGATGGCTTTGTTGCCTTTTTTGAGATTATGACTGGAAGAAGGAAGATTACTCCTAAATATTTGAGTCTAGAATAGTTGAGAAGATGGTGGCAGGATGTTTATGCCCCAATTGATGGTGATTCTATTTTTGAGCACCAGTTGGATGATGCAGCTACCTACCTTGTGGTCATTGATAAATACCTAACATATAGGGTGTATTGGGATAAGTCGGTCAAAAAGTCAAGAGAAGAAATTGCATCAATTGATAACTGACTTAGGGTTTTTCCTCTACCTCCTGTGGCTGACTTGGACAAGGTTCTTTTGAAAGTTCATGAAATGTTGGATCAGAATAAGGACAAAGGGGAAGGTAGTTAATAATCAGTTGCATTGAGATTTGTGCTTCCCTATTATTTTTCCATGCATTGGTCCGAGCTACATTGGAGATCCCAGGCTGACCTGGATGAAGTTCATGCATTTAATGCATGTTTTATTATTTTGCAATTTCTCTTGGCTGACTTGTTGTGCTTTATTGTTATTGTAAAATCTTATCTAGGCCGACATGTTTGGGGGGTTCTATATATGTGGCATTTTTCCTCTTTTGTAAGGGTTAAGAAGTTTTAGATATAGACACATAGAGAGATAGTTAGAAGCGAATTAAGTAGAGCAGGAGTTAGCAAGTAGTTGTTCTCAAGCAAATATTGTAACAAAAAGCTGGAATTGTTGCTATAGTGGATAATTTGATGCAAGTAATGACATTGTGATTTGGTGCCATATTTATGTTTCTTCTTATCTTGCATGGTTCTTGTTATTCTATCTTTAGAATTGCTTTGAGGAGGTTAATATTAAGATTATATTTGATTCAATGATGTTCATGATTTGATATTTGAAGTGTTGCAGCAATCCCTGGTCCATACTTTTTGCAACCAACTGATTGTTAGTTGCTTTGCAAAGTTAGCCTGAACTTTATATTCATTGTGCTCAAGTTCGATTGTGAGGGTTTGTTCATATCAACTGCAATAGGGTTGTTTGAATGAATGTTCATGATTTGAAAATTTTAACACCTTAGAAGATTGCACTATTTCTATAAGATTGCAGATTTATCTGGGTTAAGTAGAAATCAGTTATGAGGGATTGGTCCATTTCGAGTGTTGGTCATTTGTATTGTTAATCTTAGGTTTAATATTAAGTTTAGAAATCTCTTTGAACCCTTATCTTTTGTTATTTCTTTTGATTATTGGGTTAAATTTAGGATTGAAGTATCATCATATTGTTAGATCTGATAAATTGAGATTCAGTAGTTTGCTTGTAGTAAGGTCCCATTGTGATTACTAGCATTTTCACATTATCACTGAGTTGTTTATGCATTGTCAAGACCTGACATTAGAGACCTTGGGGTTATCTCTTGAGGTTTGCTGATAGAGATTTACCTTTCAAGAGAGATAGGATATTACATTCTGTCTGAGTTGTTGCTGTACAGAAAACATCATCAACAGTTAGAAGAAGAAAGTGATGACAACATAATAATCAAACCAAAGAAGAAGAAACCACGAATGCATGAACATCAAAATATTAAGTTACAACAGTTGTATGAACCTCCTAAATTTATTTATAACTTATTACAACTATCCAAAACTAAGACAATCTTCTATACTCTTTTTTGTTGGCAATTGATCGAATTATCACCTAAACATGCAAATTTGACCAAAAGAAAAAATAATAAGAATGAACCATATTATGCTTATCATAGATTCTTTGGACATCACACTGAAAATTGTCATCCTTTAATGAAAGTATTGAAGAAATTTTCACCCTCTAAGAATCAAACTTAAAAATCATGCATCTTGCTCCTTGCCATGTAATAGTTGTAGGATTTTAGTATGCTCACTATTTCATGTTATATATTCATTGCAAGTCATTCTCTTTATCGCAAGGATCTCATTCTCATCACTTATCTCGGTTCATCCTTATCCTACACTTAGTGGGGGAAAGGGGTTAGATAGCCTTGTCCTAGTTTTGGAACTTGATGTTGTCTATTTGGCTAGTTGTTCACCTTCCGTATATATCGATCAAGATTGGGATGTGGACGACCTGCTATAAGTTGAATCACATGTGCCTTACTAGTATTTTTCTTTGATTTCATTTTCATGTGATTGCACGTGTGTGATGTGATCCCTCGTGTTGTTTCATTTGATGCGTCTCTCTCTTTCTCTCTCATGTGAATTCCTTTATTTGTATCTACATTCTTCTCTATATTGAAAACATTTTACCTTTTTCACATATCTTGTGTTTTCCTTTTGGGGATGACGCAAGGAGTCGAGACATTTAGGTCTCTTCCATGTTGACCCAAAAGGACTTTTATTTTTTTTGGCTATCTTTGTTTCATTCTTCTAGTTCTATGAGTATTTGGGGAATGATGAAATTTTTGAGCTCTATAACAACATTGTAGCAAAGACACATTGACCCCAAATCCATAGATCCCTTATGTATTTTTGGGGCAACCCCTCCCTCCTTTTTCAAGATGTAGCTTTATTTCATAAACATATGACTTGGCATAGGGCTTTCCGAGGAAGCTCTCATGTCTTACGAGCAAACATTGGCTACTTTAAAGAAATTTCTCATAGCAATGGTGTTAGCAACCATTTTAAAGTGGGGGCATACATTGATGATATCTTTCAGAATTTTGCATGTTTCATGGTGCGATTTTATTTTTTCTTGTGATGCGTCCTTTTTCTTGGTGGTTTCATTGGGTTTGATGTCCTCCAAGAGTGCGATATTTCTTAGCATATGACTTTCCTCTTAGTGGCTTGATGTGACACACTGCATTCCCTAAGTTGTGAAACTTTTACTCTTGAATTGTCCTATCTTAGAGACATTAGGTATGATGATCCCTAAGAAGAAAACCTTACAAAAATTAAGCAAAATACCTTTGAGAAAAAACCTATATACATTGTTGTCATAAGTGTTTGGCATAACACAACTTTCTAACCTTGTGAAGCTCGAACACAACCCTAATTCAAGGCCACCTAACATAACACACCTTGTTTTCCTATGGAGCCTTGCCATGTGCATAGGTGGTTAGTGTTGAACAGGACAACTGAGAGGGGGGGTGAATCAATTGTCATAGATTTAATCTTTTAATTCAATCACCGAAACTAATTCTTAACACTACTTAAATGATTAATCATCAAATTCCAATGGATAAACTTAAATTCAACACATAAACACAATAACAACAGATTTATGTGGAAAACCCAATAAGGGAAAAAACACAGTGAGGATTAACTCACACTGTAGAGAATATCAAAACCGATTACAAGAGGCTTACTACCTATAAAACAAGGATCATTTCCAAAATAAGGACTCACTATTCAATAGGGCTAACAACCTAGAGGGCTCATTTCCATAGAGATACAAAGAAGAAAAAATAGACTTGTTACAAAGATAAGACAATCTCAATGCAATAAAGATTCCACCCAATCACTTGCAGAGATGCATGAATGATGAAGTTCACCTTTAGCTCACTACTTCTAGAAACTCAAAATTAAGGATTTACACTAATCTGCCACACTCACATTACACACACTCACTAGATAGATTCAATGTCACATCTATCTACTATTTTTATTTTTTCTTCTTCGATCTTGTATATTTTCCATCACTAACTCATCCTGTGTTTATACCATATTCAACTTTGAAACATATCCAAAGTCAGCCATCCAAATCCAAATTTAAATTAGGTCGGCGCCAAAAAATCCTAGGGTGGAATTAGAATGATGGCGACCCAAACATATGCTTCATAGGGACATAATTAGATCCAACACACTTCATCAACTCTGAAAGTAGTGTTCAACATAAGGTCAACCAAACCAGTGTAAAAAACATAGAACCATTAAGCATGAACTTTTTAGATGCCAAAATTATCTTCAATACAATCGAGGAAACTCAACTCTAGAACTGCAAGTCATAAGACTTCATCAAAGAGAAATCTAGACCAACAACATTTCTCTCAAACTTCAACCAAAAACATAGAAGACCATAGTTCACAACTGGTGAACATAATTTGTACTATATAATGAATCAATAGCAACCTAAAAATTTGGATATAGCATCTTCTAACAATCATGTTCAACATATTTGAACCATACAAATATAAGAGAAAATCCAGAGAAAAACCCAGAGCAACCAAAAAACACTTGCAACATCTCTTCTTTACAATTTTCTCAATATACTTCACATATACAACCAACAACCTGTATCCATGACACTAATGATAACAAAAATCAGTTGATAACCAATTGACTAGTTGACATCAATGACAACACCTTCAATCTTTCCATTCTTGAAACACTTAGCATATTGCAACTTGTTAAGTATGAAATAGGAATATGAGTGGTTCCTTATAAAAGTTATTAGAGGGATAGCTTTGGTATGGTAAGTACAGTGAGAGTTGACACACATGCATGAATTTCTCACTAAACCACCTTCCTAAGGGATACTCACCTAGAGGATGGCCTCAACCTCCACTACCCAAGAGTGAGCACAAACCCGATAGCTTAGATGTGTTCCACGTCACGTTGGACCATTTAGGCTTGATCTTATTGGTCTTTGATAGTGTATAATTGTGTATCTTTGTCATTGTTGCATACATAAGTGTCTTGAATGCCTACTTTAGTGTGAGTTTGACATGTTAAACAGGCATAGGACAACTAAGAGGGGGGGTGAATCAGTTGTCACAAAATTCAAACTTAAAACTTCAAAACTTATTATTTCCACAACCACACTATTTTTTTATTAAGTAAGAGCATGAAACAAAAATAACAAAAAGTAAATCAGCATAATGAACACCAAATTTTTACATGGAAAATCCAATAAGGGAAAACCCATGATGAAGGTTAACTCACAATATAAAAGATTATAGAATTGAATACAAAGGCTCACTGCCAAGGGCTCACTGCCCAAAAGAGGACTCACTGTCCAGGTACAAAGGCTCACTACCCACAAAAAGGACTCATTTTCCAATAGGGAGGCTCACTGCCTACAAATACAAGAGAGAACAAAAGGTCCACCACAACAATTAATGCACATCTGCAGCTTGAATAAGGATTGCAGAAACCTTTAGCTCACTACCTTTAGGAATCCAACACAATGAAGAACTACTGTCACAACACACTCACACACACACACACTTCTCCTCTTATGATTTGTGGCTCACTTTCATCACTTTTCATCACACTATCATACAACTCTTCACAATGAGAGTGGACCAATAAAAAAAAATTTCAAGATCAAAAATAATATCTTGAATCAACCACATGCTTCCTTAATTAAATTTTATTCTTTGAATGAAGTGTAAATACCAGGTCGGCCAAACCTAATGAAAACACAAAATAACAATGATGTACATGCTTCCCAACAAGAAGATGACACATAGACACCACAACACACTTCATTATGAATGAGAATACATCTCATAATCTTCTAGATACATCCACAACAAATGCAACAAACTTCAAACACTAAACACCTTTCACCAGTCCATCCGAACTATACAAACTCACATTGATACATGACTTCTGGATCACCAAATTTTAGACCTCTTTTCCAGAGCATAGAAAAAACCTTCACAAGACATTTCCTAGATCCACAAGATCTTAAATGAAATAGAGAAAGACTGTAGAGAAAAAATATTTCTCCTAGTCCACATAAGACCAACTCTGCCAAAATAGTTCATATACCGGTGAACATAACTTTCATGTACCATCAAACCAGAAGCTAAAACTTAGGATATATCACCACAAGATCACCATTATCAAACCTTCAGATCCGCAAAAGCATAGGATCAACATAGGAGAAATGCAAAGCACATACCAAAGCACATTCTAAACACTTTCATCATTCTGACTTCTTTTCTTTATTAATTTTCTCAAAAGCACTTGGAAATTCATCAAACCAACACATCTGCAACATCATAAAGAAAGCTCCATGTACTCACAACAACTCAATAGAATCTCAACTATACATGTACAATCTGCACATACTAAACTGTGTTGACATCAATGACAACATTAATGACAACACCACCAAAACTTTCTCATACCTGCAACAATCTCCCCCTTTGTCATTGATGGCAACACATGACGTGAAAAACCATCAAAGACAAAAATTTACACAATATCCCATGAGAAAACCTTCTCTTTCTCTACAATTATTTTTCACATGACTTTCTCTCCCCCTTTGACATCAATGGCAAAGATCAACAACTCTGATTACTCCCCCTTAGGAGTACACTCATACTGCAACACTGGAAAACTTTTCTACTCCCCCTACAGAGTAGACCCATTTATTAGTCCAAATAAATAAGGAATATGTGAATTCACTGACTGATGCACCCTCATGTGCACCTAGTTCAAAGGGCCAATGACCCCCAACCTCTCCCTAATATTCTCAAAATTATCCTTCGAAAGAACCTTAGTAAATATGTTTGCAATTTATTCCTTTGTTGTCACATACTCCAATCTAACTTCATTCTCCAACACTTTTTGTCTCAGGAAATGATACTTAATAGATATGTGCTTTGTTCTCGAATGCATGAATAGGTTCTTTTAAATTTTTATTGCACTTTTGTTGTCACAAAAAATAGAAATAGGCTCATCACATATCACTCCAATGTCTTTCAGAGTTTGCTTCATCCACAAAACCTGTGTGTAGCAGGATGTTGCAGCAATATATTCTTCCTGTGTAGTGGATAAAGAAACCGAGTCTTGATTTTTACTCAACCATAAAACTAATCTTCCACCAAGAAAGAAAGCACCACCATTGGTACTCTTCTGGTCACCTACACATTCATCCCAATCAACATCTATATAAGCACTCAAGGTGAAATCATCACTCTTAGGATACCATAATCCATAATCCGGTGTACCTTTAAGATATCTAAATATCCTCTTTATAGTTGTAACATGTGCTTCTCTTCTCTAGGATCTGCTTGGAATCTAGAAACTAAACATACTACATGCATAATATATGGTCTAGTAGTAGTAAGATACAATATTTTTCCAATCATAGATCTATATTTGCTATGACCAGTCTTAGAAAATTCATCATCTTTGCTCAGTTTACATCCGATTACCATAGGTGTACAAACCGGTTTGGAATCATCCATTCCAAACTTCTTCAACAACTCTTTTACATACTTAGATTGTGAAATGAACATCCCTTTATTAGTTTGATTCATTTGTAGTCCAAGGAAGAAATTCAATTCACCAATCATAGACATCTCAAATTCTTTCTGCATCTCTTTAGCAAACTTTTTACACATGCCTTCATTTCCACCAAAATTGATATCATCAACATATACAACTACTATCAACATTTTATTACCTTGCACTTTGAAGAAAGATTGCATACCAAGCCTGGGAGCTTGCTTCAACCCATGCACCAACTTCATGTCCGGTTTGTCAGATAACTGAAACCCTTCAGGTTGTTCCATGTACACTTCTTCCTCTAATTCACCATTCAGAAATACTGACTTAACATCCATCTGATACACTTTAAAGTCCTTGTGGGTAGAAAATGCCAAAAACATCCTAATAGCTTCCATTCTAGCCACAAGGGAAAATGTTTCTTCAAAATCTATACCTTCCACTTGTGAATATCCTTTGCATACCAATCTTGCTTTATTCCTTACAACTTCTCCACTTTCATTTAGCTTATTCTGGAACACCCATTTTGAGCCAATCACATTTTTGTTCATAGGCCTAGGGACTAGTTCCCATGTCTGATTCTTTTCTATTTGTTGTACTCTTTTTTCATAACTCTCATCCAACTCTCATCTTCACAAGCTTCACGTATAGATTTGGGTTCAATTTTAGAAAGCAGATGCAAATTTACCTCAGCTGCAACTCTGCTTCTTGTCTTCACATCTTCACTTTTATCTCCAATTATTTGTTCCTCAGGACGATTCTTCTATACATACTTAGGAGTCCTAATAGTAGGTTCTGGTTCATTCTCTTCTTCTTCTTCCACTTGTTCTTCTTTCTCTTCTTCCTTTTCCTTGTTTTCCTTAGGTACATATCCACAAATAGGATCATTAGGTTCAACTTCACTTATCTCAATAGGTCTATGTATGTCTTCATCAACTTTCACATTAGAACTTTCAATAATGTTTCTCAATTTTTTATTAAATCATCTATATGCTTTGCTAGTAATAGAGTATCCAAGAAAGATTCCTTCATCACATCTAGCATCAAAATTTCCAATATTTTTATCATCTCTTTTAATATAACATTTTCTTCCAAATACCTTGAAATACTTCATAGCGGGAGTCTTACCAATCCACAACTCAAAAGGAGTCTTTGTGTTGTTGTATCTGATCTAGACTCTATTAAGAACATAAACAGCAGTGTGTATCACCTCTCGCTAGTACACATCCAATACATGTGATTCTTTCAACATGGTTCTAGCAGCTTCCTGTACTATCCTATTTTTCCTTTCAACTACTCCATTCTACTAAGGGGTTCTCAAAGTAGAAAACTGTCTTCTTATGTCATGTTGTTCACAGAATGCATTAAATTCACTAAAAGTGAATTCTCCACCTCTATCAGATCTCAAACACTTGATTTTCAAGTTTACTTCATTTTTCACTCTTGCTTTGAATACCTTAAACCTATCTAGAGCTTGATTCTTTTCTCTAAGAAAAGCAACCCATGTCATTCGAGTATAATCATCAATAAGCAGCATGAAATATATGTCACCATTCAGGCTTCCAGTCCTAGTCAGACCACAAAGATCAGTATGAACTAACTCCAACATTCTGGTAGTAGAATGCTCTTTTCCCTTAAAGTTGCATCATGTCTGGTTCCCCAATTGACAACTTCTACAGATAGCATTAGTAGGTCTTGTGATTCTAGACAGCCCTCGAACAATCTCCTTTGCACTGATTTTGACCAGGTTATCAAAATTTGCATGTCCTATTCTTTGGTGCCATAACCAACTTTCACTGATTTTAGATACAAGACAATGACCATCAACTCCCTTTAGCTGATAGAAGTTTCCATGAGTTCTTCTTCCAGCAGCAATCATATCTCCATTTTCAGATCCTTTTCTAATTTCACAGGTATTATTTTGAAATACAAGTTTAAAACCATTGCTACACATTTGACCAACACTCAGAAGGTTATGCCTAAAACTCTTCACATAATATACATCATCAATACTGTGCACTCCATCAAAACTAATTCAACCTTTCCCACAAATATTAGCTCCTGAATCATCACTAAACATAACTAAACCACCATCATATTTCTCAAGTTTAGTGAACTTATTCTTATCTCTGGTCATGTTATTAGAACATCCACTATCAATTACCTAGTAGTCTTCATCATGTCTTGCATGAAAAGAGGTAACCAAAGTACCTTCCATTCTATTTCTCTTATTCTCTGGAGCCTTCTTACTTACACATTTTCTAGGGTTAGTGGATACAAATTTAATTTCCAAAGCTAAGAATAAGCATTCACTATCATCAACCTCATTCTCATATTCATCATCATAAATTCATGCTTCTTTAACATAGTACAACTTCTTATATTTCTTATCCTACCTATCCTTATCCTTATAATCCTTATTCTTCTTATGTGCAACTCTATTCAGACATCTTGAAGCATGATGACCAATATTATCACAACTGAAACATTTAAAGGGAAACATACCTTTATACTTGCTGGTGCCTTTCTTCAACTTCTTGGTGAAGTTTGCTTCCAACTCATCAACACCATCACTATCTGGTTCGTCTTCAATCTTCATTGCCTTAAATGTCATTTTTGTCTTCTCTTCCATCTTGTCTTCTTTCTAGAACTTTCTCATCTCAAATGCTTGCAAGGTGCCAAACAATTGTTCTAAAGTGTACTTCTTAAGATCATACACTTCTTCAATCATTGAGATCTTATCATTGTAGCTATCCGATAGGGTGATCAAGATCTTCTCAATTATGTCTCCATCTGATAGTTTTCCTCCTTGATTTCTAACTTCATTTGTAGTCAATTCAACCCTCTAAAACAAACTTGTAAATTCTTCACCTTCTTCCATTTTTAGATTTACAAATCTATGCTTCGCTACCAGCTTCTTTGTCAATTTAACTCTTTCATTTCCTTCATACATGTCTTCCAACTTCTTCCAAACTTCATGTGCAGTATCCAAAGAGATAACCTTAGCTCACTCATTTTTTAGATAAGCCATTGCAAATAGTGTTGCCCAATTTTCACCTACGGGCTCAATCAAGCAAGATGGATTATGTTTCAGATGTTCATGAAGGCCAAATGGGACATTTGCATCAAGTGTTAGGTCATGCATCTAATGCTATTTCACAAGGTGGTCAGTTGGAAAGCCTACCTCAGTAAAATTTGGGCATAAAAATCATCAAAGAAGAAAGTAGGCAAGACCCTCTTGTTGTCTTGCCAACTAGTGGTGCGTTCTATTTGGGCTGAGTGCGCCAGTCGCCAGAACTTTCAGATCACCATGAGTTTTATATCTCTCTCTGACCGAGTGACATCTCACTGACTGTTGTGCACAAGACTATCTCGCCGAAAGATTTGGGTTCGGTGTAACGTCTGGCCGAGTGGGGGAGGTCTCGACGAAAGAGACATCATCACTGTGAGGTCTTGCCAACTAAGCAGGGTCTTGCCAAATCAGAAGGAGCTCGGCGTGAGGTCTTGCCGACTGTTGGTGGTCTCCCCGAAATGGTCAGCTCATTGGGGAGATGTTTGTGTTCACCGTAGGGTTTTTCCGACCCATGTGAGGTCTCCCTGAAACAAGGTGGCTTCAGAGTAAAGTGTTGCCAACAGATGAAAGTCTTGCCGACAGTTGTTCATAAGGCTATCATCGGGGGGAAGGGTTCAAAGGTCTTGGCGAAAAGAAATGTCATCGCGAAGAAAGGAAGGGCCTCGCTGTGACGTCCTGACGACCAAGTAGAGTCTCCCCGAAATGAAAGGAGTTCATCGTAATGTCTCGGTGACCAAGTAAAGTCTCGCCCAGAGGGATTGCTATCGGCGTAATGTCTCGCCAAAGGCCGAGGGTCTCGCCAAAGAAATAGGAGCATGGGGAGATGTCTCGGCGACCGAATGATGTCTCACCAAAATAGAATGCCTTCGGTGTAAGATGGTGGTCTCGGGGAGATGTCCTACCAACACGAAGAAGTCTCGGTGAAATGAAAGAGCATGGCAAGAGGTCTTGCAAACCCATGGGAGTCTCATCGAAAGGAATGATCGGAGCTCAGGGAGAGCAGAATGCACTCGGAGAAAGGTCTCACTGAGGGATGGAGGTCTCAGCGATGGAAAGAGATATCGGTATGACTCCTGAGGGCTCGCCATGAGGTCTTCTCGAAAGTGATAAGTCTTGTCGACGGTTGTGAGCTATGTCGATAACTGTTGAAGGGCATAATCGCATCGGGGAAACACGACTAGTGTCTCACCAACATGCAATTTTGATGAAGCGACCTTTGACTGTCTAGAAATCTACAGGGGCACAAGTTCAACCAATCAGAAGGAGCTATAGGTGAGTCGTGGTAGTTTGACCCCTGTGAAGAAGATCAACAGAATGTAAGCAACGTGGACCTACTCTAAGAATGAAGCGATGGATCAATTCGATATCTAGGAGGTGTCGTTGGTAAATAGAAGGGCGAAGATTGCAGGGACAGCTGGGATGTCAACTAGCAAGGGTGGATAGACATTAATGATAAGGGCTTCAAAGCATTCAAGCAGCTCTTCAGGGAAGTTCAAAAGTGAACACGGAGGCCAGATTTTGGCACATTAAATGCATTGCAAAAGATCAAGGAGGACATCCCTGGAGCATCTCTTCACTGACATGGATAGCAGGGATGCACGTTTAATGCAGCATTAACTTCCTTCAAAAGATCTAAGGGGTGGATTTTTTTCTAAAGGCTGATATTTTGTAGGCCCTAGGGGCTGGGACTTTCGCATATATGGCATTTTTTCCTCTTTTTGTAACAGTTCTTACTTGGTACTTTTCTAGTTCTATAACTTGTGGAGTTCTTTGCAGAAGGGAGGCTATGTTTTGTAGCTCATGATAGACATGTATATCAGTGTTCACCATTGAAATCAATGAGTATAAGCACTTTACCTTTTCGATCTCTCTATTAAATCGTGTGCATTCATATAATTGATAAAAATGCTTGTGAAACTATATGATTCCTTGTGGTTATGTCTTATCTCAGCACCGTTTTGTAGAGCAATATGTATTTTTGCAGGTTGCAAGATGTGTTTAAAATGTAGTATTCTCTAGTTGTGAAGTTATTTCTTCCTTCTAGGAGTGTGGCCATACAAACCTTCTCACGAAATGTTTATGCATAAAATGTATGTGATTGAGTTGTGTATGACAATGATCTTGTCATTGACTGAAATTGTTTGTTTAAACTGTGTTATATGTCTTCTTAGTAAATTTGGTGCATCACCATAGAGATAGTGTTTTCAGTAGTTTTAATGTTTTCTTCTTCTACTGTTTTCCTTTACAAATTCAATAGTTAGGTGGTAGCACAAAGGATGTTGGCCTTCTCCGGAGGTTGACCTCTGTTTACATGAACCATAGCTTTAGAGGTCTTCCCATGTTGCACTGGATTGTTGAATTTTACATTCAATAGGGTGTAAAATCCAAGTGATAACAGTTTCTGGCATGCCCAGTGGGACCAGTTCCACATTATACCATTGGTTTGGTATGCAACCAGCAAGTTTCAGACTTTGTAAAGGTCATTTTTGCATACTTGGCGACTCTATAGAGAGAAAGAACTACAAAATCAGTGTTTTTATAGTTTATGAGAAGAGTTCAGATAAGGAGTAGCTTAGTTCCTTTTGAATATTTGCAGCTGTCACCACCAAGAAGACAAGGCAGAGCAATAGAAAGGCCAGGGACAACATTTATCTATTCTAGAATAACTAAATCTACTCCTCCATCTGTAGGATCTCATATTGCTGTCGTGCTTTTTGTTTCACCTAGAGTGCAAGTAAATCCACCTCAACCACCTCCAATGGCTGCTCCAAGGAATCAACCATTTGTTACTTTCAATGGAGGGAGTCCCTTAAATTTGGCACAACACAATGACATTCCAATGGCAACCTTGAAAAGTCTTCCAATTTTCACAGGGGAAGATCAGACTACCCCGATTGAACATATACGAGATGTTGCTTCCTTATGTGGTGTGCATTACATTACACAAGAAGACATGGCTGTAAGAATTCTTGCAACATCATTCAAAGGAAGAGCATTACAATGGTTCAAGAGACTTGGAGTAGGTTCAGTTGCCACTTGGGATGAGTTGGGTGACAAGCTGCATAAACAATTTTAGGACAGGTTTGATAATTTGTCTTTATTGGAACAATTGACTACAATTAAGAGGGCTCCACAAGAGCAAATGAATGATTTTAATTTCATATTTCAAAGAACCTGGGATAGAATCCCTGCAACGGTGAGGCCTTCACCTGAATATTCCTTCCTGTATTATCTTAGAGCTATAAATAGCGATATTTCAGTTTTAATACAGTCAATGGGAGGAGTGTCTTTGTCGGATGCTTTTGAAATAGCAATCACAGCTGAAAATAGCCTAATACAAGCTGGTAAACTTGCTCCTAGGTCACCAATGTCTATATTTCCAGATATTCATTTGAATATCCCTTTGCAGATACCACCTTTTACACCTTTTCCACTTGTTCTAGTGGTATCAGCTATTGTTCCAGCTACTGCAAACAAGAAGTTGTTGTTTCAAGTTCTTCAAATGAGTTATAGGAGATCAAAATTTTATTACAGACTTTTGGTAATAAGCTTGTGAGCTTGGTAAAGCAACAAGCATATAACAGGCCTTATCAACAGTAGAATTCGGGCCAGCAATAGCAATACCAAGGTAATAGACAAGCTTACCAAGGAAATTATTAGGGCCCAAGACAGGGTGTAAATATTAGACCTTTTCAGGCTTATGCTCCAGCACTTGTTAGCACAGTTAAGGATCTTGTCCCTATTCAAAACAACTTAGCAACAGATTACGAGTGGTGCTACCCTTGTAACCAACCTCATAACCAAGCCACTTGCTCAAATGGACTCATTAATCAGGCACTTATGGTACATAATGCCTCAAGTTCACAACAAAATGAATTCAAAGATGCATCTCCACAACACCAAGATCAGCCTACCAATGATACTACCCTACTTAATTGGCAAGGTGAAGAATTATGTGGATTGAATGTAGATGATTCTTCAGTTGCAACTAACACAAGGGCAAAGAAAAGAGCTTTAGAGCTTGATCAAGCAGCTAATAAAGAAAAAGCAGTAGCTACAAATCCATCTACATCTCAAGGGACCCGTGGATCACAAAGAAATCAGCAACTCCCAGTGAAGGAGCAGCCACACTTGCAAGCTGACCACACTGGCATAAAGGTACATCATA
Organism: Sequoia sempervirens; assembly: GCA_007258455.2. Classification (NCBI taxonomy): domain Eukaryota; kingdom Viridiplantae; phylum Streptophyta; class Pinopsida; order Cupressales; family Cupressaceae; genus Sequoia; species Sequoia sempervirens. The sequence continues at coordinate 228,386,450 of VDFB02252616.1, read as the reverse complement.
AAGTAAACTCAGCCGTACCTTATAATATTCTTGACAGTATGAAAAAGATGAATGTAATGATGTCTATGTGGGATTCATTAGCTATCCCAGGTCAAAAAGATATGTTACAGTCAGCTTTGTCAAATTTTAAAGTGTCTGATGAGTCTGAGTCTCCAATAGGTCAGGCTAGAACTGTGTTGACAAATAATCTTCAGGGAAATGATAAACAGCCCAGCAAAGAGACAGGAAAATAAGTTAAACCACCTCCTTTTTAGATGTCAGTAATCATAGGTGATAAGTTAGTTCATAACTGTATGGTAGACAGTGGAGCTAGTAGTTCAGTAATGCCAAAGCAAATTGCTGACAAACTTGGACTTAAATATCAGCCTTTAGAAAAAGGAGTGATTCAATTGGATGGTACTTTTGTTAATACATTGGGTGTTATCAAAGATTTGATTCTTACCCTTCATGCCTGTCTGAACTTTTTAGTTCCTCAGGACATATGTATCATAGATCTCCCACCTTTCTTTTCTTTGTGCCTCTCAAGAGACTTTACAGCTAAGATAGGTGGTTACATGCCAGCCGATTGGTCACATATGTTGTTTAGAACTAGATATGGAACCAAGGTTACCATTAAATTTGAAAAGTTGGCTAAAGATCACATTGAGCCATATAACCCAGGTCCCATCAATACTATTCATACTGCTGTAGACACAAATTGTGTCATTTTTACTAACAATGAGCTGGCTGCTGCTCAAGAACTTCAAGCAGAAGTTGTTCCTGATGTGCTACTACAAGAATGGGTGGCCAAAAACGTGTTGGACAGTCATGTCGATCTTATTAAAGATGCTGGTATGGGTAATTATGTGATGCTTGAACCTGATGTAGAGATTCCAAACCTTGAAAAAGGTACAGACCAGTTGTTGCGATAGCATAGTGAACTTTGTGAAATGTTTTTTGATGGTTCTAGAAGTAAGAATGGAGCAGGTGGAGGTGCAATGCTAATTTCTCCACAGGGTGATAAGTATTTTTCAGCCTTTTGTTTTTCTTTCGCTTGTTCTAACAACAGTGTTGAGTATGAAGGACTCATTCAAGGCCTTGAGTGGGCAAGGAAAAGAGGAATCAACTGTTTGAAAGTCTATGGAGATAGTGAATTGATAGTTAATCAGGTTAGGGGGCTAAATGCTACCAAGAATGATGCTCTGAAGTCTTACAGAAATAGAGTTTGGAACATAATTGAAGAATTTAATGCCTTCAATCTGATTTCTATTCCCAGAAATAGAATAAGTATGCTAACAGACTGGCAGCAATTGGATCACAGTTTGATATTCCATGCGATATAAAAAAGGACAAAATATAGCAGTATGTTAAGGTGGTTATCAGGCCATCAATTTCTGATAACAATGTTAACTAGCAAGTATTTGAAAGTGATGAATAGATTTTAACCTTTATGCTCCAAGAAGACCAATTTTTTGTGGTGAACTAGGAAAAGTTTAAACAACAGTATGATAATCAAGTGATACAGCTAAAGACAAATAAACTTCCCAAAGGGTTGGTTACCTTGGAATCCATATTCAATTCAGATGATCAGCTTAAGAAGAACAAAGTCGACATTCAATTCAAAGAAGATCATTATGACGAAGTTGAAATCTTTAAAGGTAAGCTCCTCAAATTAGGCAAAATCTGCTCAGTTGAAGATAAGAGAGCTTTTATTGTTTTATGCCATCATGATGGCAATATTTTGACTTAAGAGGGTTTGATCCTCATATTGCGCAACATACCATTGAGTTCGAACTTGGTGCCAAGCCTATTAGACAAAAGCAAAGACCATTAAACCCCAAGCTTGAACCTTTAATGATCAAAGAGCTGACCAAGTTAGTTGAGGGGGGTATTGTATTTCCAATTAAACACACATCCTGGGTTTCTAACCTTGTTCCAGTTAGAAAAAAGAACGGTGAGATAAGATTATGTGTGGATTTTAGAGACCTTAACAGAGCGTCTCTGAAAGATCATTATCCCTTACCATCTATGGAACAAATTCTCCAAGCCATTGTTGGTTCAGAGAGATTTTCTCTTCTGGATGGATATTCTGGTTATAACTAGATTATGGTCAAAGAGGAGGACCTATATAAAACAACATTTACAACAAAATGGGGCACTATGGCTTACAAAAGAATGCCTTTTGGTTTATCCAATGCTGGTGCCACCTTTCAGTATGCCATGGATATGGCATTCCAGAATTTAATTCAGAAGTTTCTGCTAGTTTACTTAGACGACATAACTGTATATTCAAAGAATGTCGATGAACACTTGTCACATCTCAAGCAAGTTTTTGAAAATTGTAGAGAATATGGAATATCTCTCAATTTGACAAAGAGTATTTTTGCAGTTCATGAAGGTAAGTTATTAGGTCACATAGTGTCAAAGGACGGAGTTACCATTGACCCTAAAAGAGTTAAAGCTATACTTGAACTACCATTACCCAATCACAAGAAAGGATTGCAGAGCTTTTTAGGGAGAATCAACTTTTTAATAAGATTCATTCCTGATGTTGCTTACTACAGCCCTTGACTACCATGCTTAAAAAGAACGCAGTTTTCAGTTGGACTAGAGAAGCAAAACGTAGTTTTGAAGAGATCAAGGAAGCTTTAGCATCAGCTCCAACACTGGTAAATCCAGATTTCTCCAAGGACTTCTTCTTGTATGCTTTTGGCAGCGTTGATTCAATCTTTGCTATGCTGGTATAGAAAAATAGTGATAATTTAGAGCAGCCAATAGCTTTCTTTAGCCAAGGGCTTGCTGATTATGAAGAGAAATATACATTTTTTGAGAAACATGTTCTTGCTGTGATCAGAAGCCTAAAGAAGTTTAAGCCTCTAGTTTCAAACAATAAAATTCATATTCTGGTTGCACACTCAAGTGTGAAGGAATTTTTGTTGAACAAAGATCTGAGTGAGAAAAGAGCAAGGTGGATCACAAAATTAATGGAGTTTGATGTCAACATCAACATCACAAGACTTGTCAGAGGTAGAGGGCTCTGTGAGCAACTTGCCTCAAACCCTAAAGAGGTGCAGAAATCAGAAACTGGTGTTGTTTTGGCTAATACAAATGGGCCTCAAAATGTTCAAAATGCTATACTTGCATCAATTACTGGCTGGGTTTAAGAAATGACCCACTTTCTTCGTACTAGTAAATGTCCACCAGGTCTAGACAGAGCAAAATGAAGATACTTTAGATTGCAATCAATTCCTTATGTCCTCATTGATAATATTCTTTTCAGGAAAGATCTGAATGGTGTCTTGTTAAGGTGTATTGATGTTGATCAAACAAAAAAGGTATTGCATGAGTTTCATGATGGAGTTTTGGGAGGTCACTTTGCTCCAAGGACAACTGCTTGGAAAATTATGAGAGCTAGTTACTACTAGCCCAGCTTGTTTAAAGATGCATATGCATGGTCAAGAAAATGTATCAAATGTGCTTTGTTTGCAGGAAAAGAGAAGTTACCTGCTATGCCTCTATATCCAATTCAGGTGGAACAACCCTTCATGAGATGGGGCATCGACTTTATTGGGCCAATTAATCCACCATCCAGTGCTGGTCACATGTGGGTGCTAACTGCTACAGACTATTTCACATGGTGGATAGAGGCAGCAGCTTTGAAAGAAGCAAATGAGTCTTCAGTTCTGAGCTTTTATGAAGACATAATCACTAGGTTTGGAGTTCCTAACTCCATCATTTCAGATAATTCTCTTGCATTTGTTGGATTGAGAGTCACAAATTGGGTTGTTAAACATGGAATTCATTTGAATACTTCTTCCAATTATTACCCATAGGGTAATGGGTTAGCTGAAAGTACAAATAAAAACCTGAATAGAATCATTAAGAGGACTATGGAAGAGAACCAAAGAATTTGGCATACCACATTGAAATCTGCACTTTGGGCAGATAGAATAACCCCCAAGAGATCATTTGGTAATTCACCTTATGTACTCGTTTATGGTAAAGAGGCCAGACTACCTCTATCTGTAGAGCTTCTGGCTCTAGACATTGTTCACCAGTTGGAGATGTATGAAGAACAAAACCCAATTTCTGTGAGATATGCAGAGCTCATGGAGCTTGAAGAATCAAGAGATAAAGCAATGAGAGCTTTGGAGTATCATCAGCGCCAAACAAAGAGAACATTTGACAAGAAAGCTACAGCTAAATTTTTTAAAGAAGGTGATATTGTTCTCAAATGGGATGTTCTGAAAGGCAGGCCTGGCCATCACACCAAGTTCGACAACATGTGGATGGGTCCATTTATTGTTAAAGACTATAAGGAACATAATGCTTACCAACTGGCCACAACCGAGGGTGAAGTGCTTCCTATCCCAGTCAATGGGATACACCTCAAGCCTTGTTTTCAAGTTTGATGAGTTCCTCTATTGTACATATTAGGTTAGGTTTTATGCTTTCAATAAGTGCTTCTGCACTTTATTTCAATTTTTTTTCGTTCCTTAAGTGTTGTTCTAGCACAACAAATAGTTTCTTTTTAGTTTCTCCTGTTTCATCGGTTCTGGCAACCTGTTATGTTCTATGAGTCTCAAGTGAGTTGCGGCCATGTATAAACTGCTTTTGAATTTTTTCTGAGTTTTCCTAATGGCTCCATGCCCAACGGACAAGTTTTGGCTACTGGTTTCCATGTTTAGCAAGCAAACATCCAATAAAGGTCACCAAAAATGTTGCCCAATTTTCACCTACAGGCTCAATCAAGCAGGATGGATTATGTTTCAGATGTTCATGAAGGCCAAATGGGACATTTGCATCAAGGGTTAGGTCATGCATCTGATGCTATTTCACAAGGTGGTCAGTTGGAAAGCCTACCTCGGTCATATTTTGGCATAAAACTCATCAGAGAAGAAAGTCGACAAGACCCTCTTGTTGTCTTGCCGACTAGCGGTGCATTCTATTTGGGCTGAGTGCACCAGTTGCCAGAACTTTCAGATCGCCATGAGTTTTATATCTCTCTCTGACCGAGTGACGTCTCACCGACCGTTGTGCACAAGACTATCTCACCGAAATATTTGGGTTCGGCGTAACATCTGGCCGAGTGGGGGAGGTCTCGACAAAAGAGACATCATCATTGTGAGGTCTTGTCGACTAAGCATGGTCTCACCGAATCAGAAGGAGCTCGGTGTGAGGTCTTGCCGACCGTTGGTGGTCTCCCTAAAATGGTCGGCTCGTCGGGGAGATGTTTGTGTTCGCCATAGGGTCTTTCCGACCCATGTGAGGTCTCGCCGAAACAAGGTGGCTTCGGAGTAAAGTGCTGCCAACAGATGAAAGTCTTGCCGACAGTTGTTCATAAGGATGTCATCGGGGGGAAAGGTTCACGTTCGTTGAGAGGTCTCGGTGAAAAGAAATGTCATCACGAAGAAAGGAAGGGCCTCGTTGTGATGTCCCAGCGACCAAGTAGAGTCTCCCCAAAATGAAAGGACTTCACCGTAATGTCTCGACGACCAAGTAAAGTCTCGCTGAGAGGGATTGATATCAGCGTAATGTCTTGTCGAAGGTTGGGGGTCTCACCAAAGAAATAAGAGTGCGGGGAGATGTCTCAACGACCGAATGATGTCTCACCGAAACGAAAGAGCTCAGCGAGAGGTCTTGCCGACCCGTGGGAGTCTCATCGAAAGGAATGATTGGAGCTCGGGGAGAGCCGAATGGGCTCGGAGAAAGGTCTCGTCGAGGGATGGAGGCATCAATGATGGAAAGAGATATCAGTATGACTCCTGAGGGCTCGCCATGAGGTCTTCCCGAAAGTGATAAGTCTTGCCGACGGTTGTGAGCTATGTCGATAACCGTTGAAGGGCATAATCACATCGGGGAGACACGGCTAAGTGTCTCACCGACATGCGATTTTGATGAAGCGACCTTTGACCGTCTAGAAATCTATAGGGGCACAAGTTCAACCAATTAGAAGGAGCTACAAGTGATCCATGGCAGTTTGACCCCTGTGAAGAAGAGAAAAAGAATGTGAGCAATGTGGATCTGCTCTGAGAATGAAGCGATGGATCAGTTCGATATCCAGGAGGTGTCATCGATAAATAGAAGGGCGGAGACTATAGGGAAAGTTGGGATGTCAACTGGCAAGGGTGGATAGACATTAATGATAAGGGCTTCAAAGCATTCAAGCAACTCTTCAGGGAAGTTTGATAGTGAACATGGAGGCCAGAGGTTGGCACATTAAATGCATTGCAAAAGATCAAGGAGGACATCCCTGGAGCATCTCTTCACCGACATGGACAGCAGGGATGCATGTTTAATGTAGCATTAACTTCCTTCAAAAGATCTAAGGGGTGGATTTTTTTCTAAGGCTGATATTTTGTAGGCCCTAAGGGCTGGGACTTTCGTATATATGGCATTTTTGCCTCTTTTTGTAATAGTTCTTACTTGGTACTATTTTTCTTCTGTAACTTGTGGAGTTCTTTGCAGAAGGGAGGCTATGTTTTGTAGCTCATGACAAACATGTATATCAGTGTTCACCATTGAAATCAATGAGTATAAGCACTTTACCTTTTTTATTTCTCTATTAAATCGTGTGCATTCGTATAATTGATAAAACTACTTGTGAAATTGTATAATTCCTTGTGGTTATGTCTTATCTCAACACCGTTCTGTAGAGCAATATGTATTTTTGCAGGTTGCAAGATGTGTTTAAAATGCAGTATTCTCTAGTTGTGAAGTTATTTCTTCCTTCTAGGAGTGTGGCAATACGAACCTTCTCATGAAATGTTTATGCATAAAACATATGTGATTGAGTTGTGTATGACAATGATCTTGTCGTTGACTGAAATTGTGTGTTTAAACTGTGTTATATGTCTTCTTAGTAAATTTGGTGCATCACCATAGAGATAGTGTTTTCAGTAGTTTTAATGTTTTCTTCTTCTACTGTTTTCCTTTACAAATTCAGTAGTTAGGTGGTAGCACAAAGGATGTTGGCCTTCTCTGGAGGTTGACCTCTGTTTACATGAAACCATAGCTTTAGAGGTCTTCCCATGTTGCATTGGATTGTTGAATTTTACATTCAACAGGGTGCAAAATCCAAGTGATAACAAATAGCATACTTTTCCTTCTCATTTTCTCCATAAGTAAAAATCTCATCTGCATTAGTCAGAAAACTAGACAGAGGTGTATACTTTGTCTCAATAGCCTTCCAGGTCTTGAAACCAAGAGAGATAATATATCCTTTCATCTATCCCTTCCAATCATTGTAGTCAGTTCCATCTAACATAGGGATTTCCATCTTATGTGCCATTGAATCTTCCTTAAGCAAATAAGCTCTACACCAAGGAACTAAAGCTCTAATACCAATTGTTAAATAGGCACAAGACAACTAAGAGGGGGGGTGAATTAGTTGTCACAAAATTCAAACTTAAAACTTCAACGCTTATTAATTCCACAACTGGACTATTCTATTATTAAGTAAGAGCATGAAACAAAAATAATAGAAAGTAAATCAACACAATGAACAACAAATTTTTATGTGGAAAACCCAATAAGGGAAAAACCACAGTGAGGGTTAACTCACAATATAAAAGATTATAGAACTGAATACAAAGGCTCACTTCCAAGGGATCACTACCCAAAAGAGGACTCACTATCTAGGTACAAAGGCTCACTGCCTATAGAAAGGACTCGCTATCCAATAGGGAGGCTCACTGCCTATAGATACAAGAGAGAACAAAAGATCCACCACAACAATTAATGCACATCCGCAATTTGAATAAGGATTACATAAACATTTAACTCATTGCCTTTAGAAATCCAACACAATGAAGAACTGTTGTCACAACTCACTCACACACACACACTTCTACTCTTATGATTTGGCGCTCACTTTCGTCACCTTGCATCACACTATCATACAAATCTTCACAATTCAACTTGCTTTTATACCATCCTTAACCTTAGAAACTTTCTCCAAGGTCAGCCAAAAATACCTTATTTCATAAATTCAAATTAGGTCAAAAAATCAACATTCCTGTAGTGGAAAGGAATGAGAGTGGACCAATAAAAACATTTTTTGAGATCAAAAATAATATCTCGAATCAACGACACACTTCCTTAATTAAATTTTATTCTTGGAATGAAGTGTAAACACCAAGTTGGCCAAACCTAATGAAAACACAAAAGAACAATGATGTAGACGCTTCCCAATAAGAAGATGACATGCAAACGCCACAACACACTTCATTATGCATGAGAATACATCTTAGAATCTTCTAGATACATCTGTAGAAAATGCAACAAACTTCAAGCACTAAACACCTTTCACTAGTCCATCCGGACTGTACAAACTCACACTGAAACACTGAAACATGACTTCCAGATCACCAAATTTTAGACCTCTTTTCTAGATCACAGAAAAGACCTTCACAAGACATATCCCAAATCCATAAGATCTGAAATGAAATAGAAGAGGACTGCAGAGCAAAAATATTTCTCCCAGTCCACATAAGACCAACTCTGCCAGAATAGTTCATATACCGTTGAACATAACTTTCACATACCATCAAACCAGAAGCTAAAACTCAAGAGATATCACCACAAGATCACCATTATCAAACCATTAGATCCACACAAGCATAGGATCAACACGGGAGAAATGCAGAGCACATACCAGAGCACATTCTGAACACTTTCATCATTTTGACTTCCTTTCTTTATTAATATTCTCAAAAGCACTTGGAAATTCATCAAACCAACACATCTGCAACATCATAAAGAAAGCTCCATGTACTCACAACATCTTAGCAACATCTCAAATATATATGTACAGTCTACAACATACTGAACTATGTTGACATTAATGACAACATTAATGACAACACCACCAAAACTTGCTCGTACTTGCAACATGACATGGGGTCATACTCTCACTAAAGTGGGGGAAAAATGTAGTGTAGAAAAAATATCCCTTTTTCACACTTAATTTGGGAATAATTAATATTAAAATGAACTTAATGTTGCCTTGATTTAGTGTTGTAATGTGTTTTACGCATTCACATTAAGTTTAGGGACCTTTTTAATAAAATGGACTTAATGGTGCCTTATTTAGGTTGTTGTAAAGTGTATCTTTACACTTTCACACTAATATAGGGCTTTATTAATTAATTTAGGCTAATTTGAGCCTAACTGGACCCTTTAATTCAAATCCAAGCCTAATTAATTACAAATTCTGAGGGATAAAACTCGACATTCATAAATGATATTACACAACACTTAATTTTTGAAGGTGTGTGTCCTAGGTTAGTGACCTAGGACTCATTCGCCACTTGGTGAATGGGTCCTCACTAGGTCCTAGGTCCTAGTTAAGTGTGCTAGAACCCATTCGCCCTATGATGAATGGGTCCTCACTTAACCCTAGGGCCTCCCTTGGGATATGTTTTTGGTGGTATTTTAATGATTTCAAATCTTAGATTTGATGTGGGCTTGTGTTATTTGAATTTCAGGAATTAGGAGTAAGATAAGTATAAATACAAGGTTATTTCACATAGTTTCATCTAAGCAATCTAAGAAATTTATGTGATCTCAAGATTATTTTCACAAGAGAATTATAAAGTATTCAAGAGCATTCAAGAAGGCATTCAAGGGTAGATTTATTGAAGTTTATTGCAATCAAGATATCAATCATCATGTCAAAGTCATGCATGTTGTTGAGCTAATGTGATGATGTAGCATCGGTGATCAAGTTCAAGTGTTCAAAGCCATTATCTTATGTCAAGTTCATGATCAATATCTACACTCATTGAGGCCATTTCATGCTAAGTTTCATATTCGCAATCCAAGGTTTCAACAACATTTGGTGAATTGTTACATACATTTTTTCATTCATCATTCCTTTATGCATTTTTTCATTTCAAGGTTTAATTACCAAAACAGGGTTTGACCAAGGAAAACCCCTATTCCCTAACAAAACAACATTTTTCTTCTCCTTTGATGTGTGATTTTAGGTTTTAGGTTGAAGATCAATTGGAGATAAAAATTGGAGAAAGTTGCAAAGTTGTCAAAGTTGTCAAAGTTGTCACCTTTCTTGCAAAATCACAGAAATTGAGCTCTATAGAATTTATTTATGGGTTTTCGATAGTCTCCAACTAGGATCTAGAAGTGCATACATTGAAGAATAGAACTCAGAAATTGATTTTCCAGAACCCTAGCTAGCACCCATTCACCATAGGGTGAATGAGTCCTCAGTGAGACCCAAAAAAGCACTTTTTGCAATAGGTACACTGTATTTGACCCTCTTAAAGTCTTCCTTTCAATTGCTATATTGGTTAGGTTAGATTTTTTATTATCATTTATGCATTATAACCCTCATAATTGAATGAAACATAGGAAAATAGAAGGTTCATCATCTTGTTAAGTCATTTTGGTGAACCCAATTTTTCTATGGTTCAATCTGTAGCTTAACTAAAACTTATAAAAATGTCAAAAATAATCTTGTTTCCAAACTTTTTTTTTATTTGTAAAGAAAAGATAAAATATTATCTTAAATCAATTCAATTAAATCCCTTCCCCTCTTTTTTATTGGGTAATAATTAAAATTAATCTAATATATATATATATATATATATATATATATTGTAGTGAGGAAAAGAATCATTAACCAACTATAATGCAATTTTGATAATGTCGTCATTGTGATTTTTCACATTAGAACTATTTATTTCCTTTCAGTAAATAATTTTGTTTCTTTTTTATAACACTTGAAACTAGATAAAGGGAATTGGTAATCTTTAATAATTATTTTGTTGTATCTTTTACAATTCCAACTTCCACATCACATATAATTTTAGGTTCCATCATTTATTTTACGTTAGTAGCTTTATTTGATGGGAGAGTTTAACAACCTATTGATTATAAATATATTATTTTATTACATAATAGATATCATAGAATTTGTGTTATACAATATGTCTTACATTCATTAAGTTGTGTCAAATCAAAGTTATAATGATAATAGGTATATTGAACATAATTTTAGACATTCCTATGTTACTATTGTCCAAATGATATATTGTTTCTTTATGGATTTTATTGTAAATTTTTAATAATTACTTAATCTATCATTTTTATTTTCTAGTATTTGATTCTCAAGGAATTTTCTTACCAAAAAATGATAGTGACAATATAATTAAAGTATGTAAGTTTACAATTTTTCTTTATATTTATCTTTAAATTTTTATATTATCAACTTTGACTTGTGTTCTTAATATTAGCAAATTACAAACATGATTCAAAAATTACTTGCACCTTGTCAACTAAAAATAAAATAAAATCTATAAAAATAAAATAAAATCTATAGAGTTTAATTTCATGTAAGTTCAATATTAAATTTAAAAATGAATTCATATCTTAAGAGCACAAATTTAGAATATTTAAGGTGATGATAATTTTTAAATTATTTACACTAAATTGATCTATACAATCTATCAAAATATATAGATATATTAATTGAATATAATTGCTACATAAATTCATCCTTATAATTTAGTCTTAATTTTTTTTTCCTTTAACTTTACACAAATATCAAAATATCAAATACTCTCATAAAAAAATCATAATTTTTTTTTAAAACTCTTTCCAAATGTCAAAACATAAAATACCTTAAAAAGAAAAAGCCATAATAATAATAGTAAAATAAATAAAAACTTCACAAATATTAACATATAAATATATTATTATTATTTTCTTTATAACGCTTGAAACTAGTTAAAAATAATTTATTTTATTTAGTAATAGTTATTTTTCATCTTTTATTAAGCTGACTTTATTTGGGGAAAGAGTTGGACACTTAGAGTTATGATTTTACTTTCCATCATTTATCTTAAGTTAGTATATTTATTTGATGAGAGGTTTTAGCAACCTATTTCTTATAAATATAATTTTTCATTATGTTATGAATATATAGTATTAGTGTTATATATGTTGTACATTTTTTTTGTGTGAAATCAAAACTATAATTTGGTAATAGGTGTATTGAACATAATTTTGGATATTCTTATGTTAATATTGTTCAAATGATATATGATTTATCTAATGGAGATTATTGTAAATTTTTAGAGGACTTAATCTATCATTTTTCTTATTTAATATTTGATTCTCAAGAGAATTCTTACAAAATAAAAAAGATATTAGACAAGGACAAGAACTTGACATGCGATGAACGAATGGAAGAATAGTTAAAGTTTTTTCAGGTCAAAATTTTGTCTATTTTCTAATGGAGACTTGTTATGCGTCTTTTGCCTCATTTTTCCTTAGCCATGTAATTTTCAAGCAATATAAACTTTATAAGGTGGCGGTAATGTAGATAGTTTTTTGATAATCTACATAATGTCCCTATAACACGGGGAAATTTTGTAATCCATGTAACAATATGAGTCAAATTATAAAAGATGTTGGGCTATAACTAGAGGTTTTCTTCCTAGTTCTTTCCTATCGGTATGCCCTCTGAACTAGGTATATGTACATATTTATTATATATATTAATATAATATTATGGCTCGCCACTTTTACCTAAAAATATATATATATTTATATATTTTCTTTAATCTCACCCTTCCTTTAATGACATCTTTAACCCTTCTACCCATACCTAGCCTTATTTTCCTTAGCCTAAATATAAACCCTAGTAGCTTTGTTTCTCTACTCACAAATCTAAGCCAAGACTCATCACTCTTGCTAATTTTCTTGCACCTACCACATCATCTTTTTATCAAGATGTTATACTTATCTTAGAATAGCCTATGGATCCTCCAATTAATTCTACACCTATTGGCATTCACAAAGATCCCCTAAATTTTTCGTCTCTTCTTCCTTTTGTACATGTGTCTATCAAAAATCTTCTAGAGTGAGTCTCTCTTTGACCCTATTATTGATGTTTTTCCTCTATCTATTATTTTTACCCATGCTTCTTCCATTTCCCCTTTTATAATGATATTTAAAATCAATGTAGTTGTTATTTACATTTCTTTATTAATAAAAAAAATCTTTATTTCTTACATTTTCTTTTGTGATTCCATTCACCTACAATTTTATTCCAATCTTTTCAATATTCTTACACTATCTTTTTTACTATCCATGTTTGAGTTCTACTTTCCATTATCTTTTTCTTTATGTACACAAGCATAGAAACTATTCTTGTATAATTTATTATTATTTTTGTTATTATTTAGTTTCACCTATCTACAAAGCATAAGTACACTAGGATAAGTGCATGCAATAAAATCTATTAATTACCTATTGAAGTTGAAAGGTTTAAATATGGGTTTAACCACTTTAGAAATATTCAATGCAATCCTCATCATTTTTTCGATAGATAAAAGGAATTAATTCTTCATAAATAAATATTACTCAAATTTTATATTTCTAACCACCCCATTGTCCAATTTTATTATCTTTTTTCCTATATACTTGCAATGTTATGTTTTGTTTCTATAGTAGATTTTTCAATTACTATGTGGAATTATTTGGTGGTGCATCTATAGAGGAGACTTTCATAGCTAGACAATCTCTTTTATAATGTATAATATGTAGACTATAATTTCATGTCAAACTAATAGGCATACAAAACTCTATTTCCATTCTTGAACTTGAATGAAGCATCTAATTTATCAAATGTCATACTAGGTTCCTTGTCCCTAAACTTCCTTTACATTTGTAGCTTCACTAAAACTTATTAAACATATAAAAAATAAGCTCTTTTCCAAAGCTTTTTTTTTTAAATTTCTAAAGCAAGGCTAAAGTGATGTAATCAAGATTGGGGGGTCTTATCAATCTACCCAATCTTGCAACCTTAACATGTCATCCAATCTATATTAACATATAAATGGAAAAAGAATCTAAAACATATATTTATTTCAATGTTTGTACACATTCATACATGAAAAATCCTCAAAATTAATTGCATATATGGAAGATTCAACATTGAATAAAATTCAGAAATTTTTACAATCTTTTCTAGACACATATTGTCTATGAGTCTTCAAATCCTCATGTCTCCAAACCTTCTTGTCTTCACTAATATTTTAAAATCTGATTTTTATCTTCATTATGCAGCTCTCATGGCTTCCTTGAACACCTAAAACACACCTGAAAAATACCTTTTCCCTTCTTCTATTCCTCTTCTCTTCACAAGTTGAGTTCCTACACTCTTTCATATGCAACTCTCACCAACAACCTGCAAGTTCTTTCCCCAACCTTCTTGTTGTTTATTGCTGCACTTTTACACCATTAAATATTTTATTTTATATATTAAATTACACCCCTTGCAATCACCAAAAAGTGGCACCCAAATCTGCCCTTTTATTTCCCTCAACATGACCTCTGAAATTCCTTCATAAAGAATGAAATAAAGACATAGTTTTGCTTCCAAAATATGTTGTTAATGTTGCTTCACCATATCAAATGCCTTTCTGCTATAGATTCCTTTTGAAAACGAATAAAATACAAAACCAAGTCGTTCTCCTTTGGTAATTAAAGAACTTCATTTATTATTTTTCCAAAAATCACTATCTTTTCCCTCCATTTTAAGCACCCAATAAGACAAGAATGGAATGTCAAAGGTCACTTGCCTTATGAAAAATTTTATAGGAAAAAAAAATGGTTAAATGAATATTAATTCTTATTTTCAAGTTCCCTCTAACATGTCAATGGACCCCTTAAACCCTTCAAGCCTTGAAAATACAATAATTTAAAATCACATTAAACACACTATTTGCCTCTGATTTTCTTAAATGAAAATCCAAGTATTGGTAAATCAAGATTTTATCCTTCAAAAAATCCACAAGGTTCTTTTGAAGCTCCAACCCACACCAAAATGAAAAAATTAAACATGAAAATAAAATAAATATTTTTGGGTGATGCAGGATCACATGTAGACCTGAATGCTCCTGCATCATAAAGTCTTGCCTTAAATTAATTTTAGTAAATGCCCCACTTTTTTGGTCAAGTAACAATTTAACTTAATCTAAGACACATTAGTGTAGTAAGGAAAATAACCAATAACCTTGAACAAAATGCAATTTTGAGTATTTTATATTAACACCATTTATTTCCTTTTGGTAAATAATTATAATTCTTTTCTTTATAAAACTTGAAACTAGTTTAAAAAAATTATTATTATTTAGTAATTATTATTTTTCATATTTCACAAAGCCAAATTTATTTAAGAGCTAAAATTTTGAACACTTGAACCTCTTATTATTTTAGTTTAGCTCTTTTTGAGTTTAGAAACCTATTCATTATAAATATATATTTTTATTACATAATGAAAATTGTAGTATTAGTGTTATATAATATATATTACATTCATTTTATTGTGTCAAATCAAAATTATAATGATAATAGGTATATTTAACATAATCTTGGATATTCTTATGTTTTTGATAATTAAAGCAACAAGAAAAGGGTTCTAACTCATAATACAGAGAGCCCAGAGGCTGAAAACCAAGTCCATAGACCATAGAAAACACATCAACAATGCTTTAACAACACATAATAAAAATTCATAAACATCAAATAGTAAGGAGACACCAAAGCCAAAAAAACAAAGAGAACATAGGCCTAGCCAAAGAGTTGGCCCCAATCTTCAGTGAGGAACTTGAAAAGTTCCTTGTGACTATCATCCTTTTTACTAGCCTTCTTTAGTTCCTTATCTTGCATCATACATAGAGTAGTGTCCAAACTATGCATAACCTTGGAACTAAACTTGGATAGGTTGGCCATTTTTTCTCAAGTTTTAGCACCTTCCCTTTAAGATCTGCAAGCTCCTCAATCGTAGCAACACACTAAGGTCAATTATGTGTCTCACCTAACAAATCCAAAGTGGTAGTGTTAGCACTAAACATGTGCTTGGAATGGCTCCCACTAGTGTTTGCATAACCTTTTGAATCAAACTCATCTTCCTCCTCGTCACTAGAAAAACTCACATTCTACTCAAGAGAATCCTCCATCACCTCTTTTTCAACAAAATTTGGTTGGCCTACCAAATGATTGGGTCTTCCGAGTTGCGAGTTGCTAGCCTCCTTCACATCCTCAACCCTGTGCTTCTCCACATTGACAACATCAACATTGACCTCCTCAAATAGTATATTATTTCTCTAATGAAGTTTATTATACTTTCTTTGATATAATGCACTCTATCATTTTTCTTGTTTAATTTTTTATTCTCAAGGATATTCTTAAAAAATAAAAATGATACCAATCATGTAGATAAAGTAAAAAAATTAATATATTTTTTCTTTACATTTTTCTTAAAATTTATATGGTATTAGCTTTAATTTGTACTCATTTATAAATTACTCACCTACCCTCTCAACCAAAAATAAAATATTATAGAGTATAATCTCATGTGGGTTTAATTATAAATTTATAAACAAAAGAAAATCTTAAGAGTACAAATTTTGAACACTATAAGATGATGACATTTTTCAATTATTTATACTAAATTGATCTATAAATCTATCAATATGAAGAACAAATATAGTATTCATTTTTTCCCTTTAACTCTTCATAAATATCAAATATAAAATACTTTAAAAACAAAAAAGCCAAAAATATATTAAACAAACAATAAAATTTAAAAAATCTTCACAAATGTCTAATATAAAATACCTTACCATAAAAGGAAAATACCATACATAAAATAAATAAATAAAATATAAAATTATTCATGAACATTAAACAAAAAAATACCCTACCCATAAATATATTAAAATAATACTAAAATTAAAGAAAAAATATATAATATTTTAAAGAGAAACTTATTAGTTATTTCATGTTGGGTGACACTTGAATCTAATCTAAGACATGTTATTATGATAAGGAAAATAACTAATAATCAAACATAATGTAAGGTACATTAGTACGAGTAACCAAACATAATGTAAGACACATTAGAACGGTAATAAAAATAACCAATAACCAAACATAATCTAAGACATATTAGTATGGCAAGGAAAATAACCAATAACCAAACATAATGTAATTTTGGTTATTTATTCTCTATTATTTAAATTAATATTATTTATTTCATTTTGATAAATAATTCTAATTCTCTTTTGTATAACATTTGAAACTAGTTAATTTTTTTGTTTTAATTACTATTTTCCACCTTTTACAAAGCCAACTTTACTCGACAAAAGAGTTAGACACTTACACTTCTTATGATTTTAGTTTCCATCATTTAAGTTAGTATTTTTATTTGATGGTAGAGTTTAACAATCTATTCATTATATATATAATTTAGTATTAGCACTATATAATATGTCTTAGATTAGTTTTATTGCATCAAATCAAAATTATAATGGTGATAGCTATACTTAACATAATTTTGAATATTCCTATGTTACTATTGTTCAAATGATATATTATTTTTGTAATGAAATTTATGTACTTCTTTTCATAAGACTTAATATATCATTTTTATTTTTTTAATGCTTGATTCTCAAAAGTGTTCTTACAAAATAAAATTAACACTAACAATATAGATAAAGTAAACAAGTTTACACATTTTTCTTTACATTTATCTTTAAATTTATATAATATTAGCTTTGACTTGTGTTCCTAATATTTTACAAAAACCACTCAAAAATTACTCCCATCCACTCAACTAAAAATAATCTAAAATTTATAGAGTGAAATTTCAAGTAGATTTATTTTTTAAATTTAAAAATAAAGTCAAATATTAAGAGAACAAATTTGGAATAATATAAGATGATATTTTTCAATTATATACACTTAATTGTTCTATAGAATCTATTAATTGAATAGTCTTGTTATGTAAAGTCATCCTTATATTTTGGTCTTTATTTTTTCTTTAACTCTTCATGAATATCAAATATCAAATATTCTCAACAAAAAGGAAAAAACATAAATATATTAAACAAACAATAAAATTAAAAAACTCTTCATGAATATCAAATATAAAACTCATAAATATAATAAACAAACAATAAAACAAAACAAAAAAACTCTTCACAAATATTAAATATAAAAAATCTTACCTATACATATATTAAACAAACAAAAATTGGCAGACAATATTTTAAAGTGAAACATAACACATAAAGCATAAGATAATTTATTTAATAAATTTAATCCATTACTTTTAAAAACATTTAACTTTAAATCTAGTCATCAAAATTATGTGCGGGGAATCTGCAATGCTAATCTTACGTGTTTTAGTGTCACCGTACGTGTTGAGAATATTGTAGGTTAAATATTACGTATGTACTTGTTTTAAAAAACTGAAAACACTTGGGTCACGTCGTTTTCACGTAAGTTGTAAAGTTGTAATACACTTCATCAAGCAACGTATTCATGCAATTGCATGTTCTCAACATTAAAAGTATGGGGTGCACATTCTTTCACGTCCTTCACAAGTCCAATTCAAGCAAACTTGGAGGGCAACAAGTGATTCAATGTTGTTGATTAACTTGCAACTTGAAAAACCCTTTTTCTTGCTTGATTGAATGAATGGATGGTATTGAATTGGCATCTTCCTTCCCTTATGCACTTGTCATTTTCTCCCTAATGTATAGTGGTATTTATTATATAGGATTCTTGTGCCATACATATTATATTGCTCAAATCTTCATTTAAGCCATCTTCTTGCCCTACAATTGGTTGTACATATCTTTCAAGTACACTGTCAAATGTGCTTCAAATGTTGTGACATGTACAATCACCTACATTTCTATGTTGTCTTGTGTCTTTGTAAATTTTTGTATCTATGGAAATAGAATGTATTAGGTCACTACTTAATCATTGTATTTCATTCACCATGGTAGTGACATAATGACACCAAGAAAAACTTGTAGTAATTATTAATATATAACAAATTCAATTGGAAGAGATTTGTATTCCTCATATGCACTACACGGATACCATAAACAATCTATGGGTGTCACTTTTTGTATTTTCTTTGTATGGGACTTTTATTATTACTTTATAAAGGGCATAACTGGATGAGATAGTACATTAATAGGGAGGCACACATTGTTCCAAGAGCAACCTTATGTTAAAGTTGTGGCCACTAAGCCATGAAATACTTTAGCTTTGTGGTAGGCTAGTTATGACAAGATTACCATTCATGTGGATACAATTATTGTAGATGGACTAGTGTTTGTGGCCACTAAGCTATGTGATATTTTAATGTGTGTGGTACTCTAGTTATGCCAATATTACCATTCATGTGGGGAACAATTATTGAAGATGGAATAGTGGAAGAGTGAAAAGGGTATTTTTAATACTTTTAGTTTAAATGAGAAAGGTAGAATGTTAATGTATCTATTGGATGCATTTTCTTTACTTATTTAATTCCTCATTTATAGAATCAAAAAATTGAGCAACAATTATATAGTCTATAATCAATTTTTTTATTTATTTTAGAAGAAGATTATTGTTGTTAGTGAGTCTAGTAGCATGATATTGACTATGTCTAGTATGTTATGCATCAACTTTCAAAAGAAAGAGAAGTGACTCAATCTTTAGGGTCTAGGCTCCTCTCCCTCTAATTAGTGTGAGCTTGTGGTGCTTGTGGTTGGTGTTGATTTTATGTGCTATGGAATGTTTTTGTTAGTGTTTCTCCTCTTTGGTTGTTTATCTATTTTTTTAGTTAATAATCATATAGAATAAAAAAAGTTGTACAACAATTCTATAGTCTATAATTATTTTTCTTCTTTATTCTAGAAGAACAATGATGTTAATGAGTCTAGTAGTGATACTGACTCTCTCTAGTATGTTATGCATCAACTTTCAAAAGAAAGAGAAGTGACTCAATCTTCAAGGTCTAGGTTGCTCTCTCTAGTTATCGTGTGTTTATGGTGCTTGTGATTAGTGTTGGTTTTATGTGATGTTGAGTGTTGTTGTCATTGTGTTATTAGTGTTTCTCCTCTTTTGTTGTTTATCGATTTAATAGACATTTTGTGTGGTTGGTGTTTGTTTTATGTGTAGTAGAGTCTTATTGTTAGTGTTCGTCCTCTTTTGTTGTTTGTTTATATAATAGATATTTTTATGGTTGGTGTTTGTTTTATGTGCTTTGGAGTGTTGTTGTTATTACATTGTTAGTGTTTCTTCTCTATCGTCGATTGTCTATTTCATAGATATTTTTATGGCTAGTATTTGTTTTATGTGTTGTGGAGTGTTGTTATTGTGTTTTTACCGTTTCTCCTCTTTTGTTGTTTTTCTATTTAATTGATATTTTATGTGGTTGGCATTGGTTTTATGTGATGTAGAGTGTTGTTAGTGTTTCTCATCCTTTTTTGTTTGTTTGTTTAATGGATTTTTTTCTATGGTTGTTTGTTTTATGTGTTGTGGAGTGTTGTCGTTATTAGATGTTAATGTTTCTTATTTCTTGTTGTTTGTCTCTTTATTAGATATTTTGTGGTTGTTGTTTGTTTTATGTTGTGGAGTGTTATTGTTATTGTGTTGTAAGTATTTCTGCTATTTTGTTTTTTTTTTAATAGATATTTTTTTCGGTCTCCTTGTTGGGACCCATCCTATCTTAGTCATTTGCCTCTTGTAACAATGGGAACACTTATTTTCCCCTTTACTTAATAAAAATACTTAGTTCATAAAGAAATTATTGCTTAGATTTTATTACATTTTTAATGTATTAAATTTTGGTGATAAAAATGTAATAATATCAATGATGTAAATCTTATTTAAACATTAATTTGAGGCTCAAATTTCAAATTTATTAATGTTTTATTGGTTCTTCAATAACATCGAACAATATTGAAACATAGAAAAATGGGGGTAGGAGTTCAAACACATAGGGTTTTAGACTAAATTTGGGATATTTCACCAAAATTACTATAAATAGAAAGGGAAAATGGGGTGAACGAACCTACCTATTCTTCTATTTCATTCAGGAAATGAGATCCCTTAAGTATAAATCCACTTTCAACCATTAGGTGAGTGAATTCTTTGAGAAATCTTGCAATTTCCCTTTTTGTGTCAAGTTTGGCGTCTAGGTCAAACAAAACTTTGGAGAGAAAGATTAAAAATAGAAAATCAACTCCAAAATGTAATCTATCACTTGGATTTAGCATATTAAACATAAAACTGAAGGAACCAACAAAGATTCTGGAAAATTTGGAAGGGATAAATGTTATGTACCTCTCACAAAATGATGTCTTCATAAGTTCTCTGAGGACTCATTTACCCTATGGCGAATGGGTCATGTGCAGGGATTTTTAAAATTGGTTTCTAGGTCCTCTACTCCTATGTTTGTACTTCCAGATTCTCGATTTTCATAGTCAGATAGTTGGAAATAAATCTGGGATCTGAGTTTTTGTGATATGATGACAAAGGTGACAACAAATGAACTTTGCAATTTTGTACTTTTGAGATCTTCAACTTTTCATCAACTTGCAAATCTGTAACACACAAAGAGAGGGGGAAAATGTTTGTTTTTGGGTGAATGGGGGTTTTCCTTGGTCAAACCCCATTTTGGTAATCAAACCTTGAAATAAAATTAAATAGCATGAAAGGAATGATGAATGAACAACTCAATGTCACAACTCACCAAACCCTTGAATAAACCTTGGAATATAAATTTGCAACTTGCATGAAATGGCTTCAATGGATGTGGATCTTGAACCTTGAATCTTGACTTGAAATAATGATTTGAATGCTTGAATGGATCATTAAACCTACATCACCATATTAGCTCCAAAAACATGCATGATGCAAGAAGACTTTTACATGAGAATTGGATCTTGATTGCTGCAATAATTCTTCAATAAATCTACCTTTGAATGTCTTGAATTTCTCTTGAAATAATCTTGAAATTTCTCTCTTAGATCTTGAAAAATTCTAGCCAAAATTATTAGGTGAAACATAGTGAAATAACCTCATATTTATAGATATGTATCCTTAATTTCCCAAAATTCAAATAACACAAGCTAAAATCCGAATATAGATTTGAATATGTTAAAATACTACCAAAAACATAATTTAAATTTATGTCCTAATTCTAAGGGAGGACCCATTCTCCCATGGGAAAATGGGTCCTAGGTCCCTAACCTTAGGACACACATTGCTCAATGAGAAGTGTTATGTTAAGGCATTAATGAATGTTGGGTTGCCTCTTTGAAAAATACAATAAAATAGGCTTGGATTTGAATTAAAGGGGACAATTAAGAAAAATTAAGCTCAATTAATTAAAGGAGCCCCAAATAAGTGTGAAAGTGTAAAGAGGTACACTTTACAACACCAAAAATAAGGCACAATTAAGTCCAAATTAAGTGTGAAAATGTGAAAGGATACATTTTTCAACACTACATTTAGCCCCCACTTTTGTGAGAGGATGAGCACAAGCACAAACTCACACTAAAGTAGACATTCAAAACATATGTATGCAACAACAATAATATTCAATTATACAACATCAAAGATTTAAAAGGAAAGGTAAAAACAAAAAAGGCAGATCAAGCCTCGACTATCCAATGTGATGTGGAACATGCCTTGGCTGTTTGTCCAAAAGAAAAGGGGCGAATCAAGCCTTAATTGTCCAACGTGATGTGGAAAAAATCTCAGTTGTTTGTCTAAGAACATTCATAAGTGGAACTCAATTTCCACTATGCAAACAACACACACTCACTCTAGGCTAATGGAACCTCAGGCTGCCCACTAGGTGAGCCCCCAGAAAAGTGGCTTAGTGAGAAAGTCATGTTAGGTCTATAGGCTCTCACTGTACTAACCATACCAAAGCTATCCCTTTGATAACTCCAATAGGGCACCACAAAACAAAAACTGTGAGCTTCACAAGGTTAACAAGTTGTATTATGCTAAACATTTATGAAACAAATGCAAATAAAGGTTTGTTCAAAGGGTTCTTGCTTAGTTCGTGTAAGGTCTCCTCTTAGGGAACATCGTTCCTAATGTATCTAAGAGAGGAGAAGTCAAGGATTAAATAAATATCACACTCTCAGAGGACATAAAACCCAATGAAACCACCAAGAAAAAGATGCATCACAAGAAGAGAGAAAATCACACAATGAAAAATGAGGAATGCCAAAAATTTCAAAATAATAATGTCGTGGACTGAGGATTGTCAGTGTGGGTCAATTACGCTTGATCCATGATGAATTGAAATATAATTTAGCCACTAAACCTCAATCTCAAACAAGATCATTCAAATTGAAAGTTAAACTAAGCATTTATTGAAACTAAAAATTGCAAACTACAAAAAGAATTAAATGTCTACTCTAACCCTTTTGAAACTTATCCCATTTTGGAATTGGTGTCATGTTGATGTGGAACAATGACCCTTTCCCAATCACGTAATTTTTGAGCCTGCTTCAATTGATTCTATGGAAAAGAATTGATGAAACCATTGTGATAAATGGATGAAAACCTAATTTATGCTAAATTAACATGATTTTATGCTAAAATTGATCTAATTATGCAATTGCTAAGCTAATCTAAGCTAAAAGATGTAAAACCTCATTTATAAACAAGCTAAGATGGATGCATGGAAGCCATTAATGGATGTCTTAAGCTATTATGAAAATAAAAAATGAACTAAAATTAGCTAAAAGTGAGTAAATTGAGAGTGTGAATGCAAGTGAATTCAACAACATAAGTTTTCAATTGAAAGATGGATCCATTTGTCTCCAAATAGTGTTTTATTTATAGGAGAGCAAATGAGAAATGAAGGGTTGAGATCAAAAATATTAATCAATGGTCAAGAATGGAGGAAATAGGAGGCACAGATCATGGATTCTCATCAATGGATGAGAGTGCAAGATGAGAATTAATCAAGGGCTCACATTTTTTCCAAACAAACACACTTTTGACCTGCACACATAGGTCACAAGGTGACTTGCTCAAGAGGTTAAAAGTTTAGCTTGCTCAAGAAGCCAAGTGAGATGATTGGAGGAGAGAGAGAATATTCTTTGGAATATTCTCATGGGTGAGGATAACAGATGTTTTTCAAATTAAAAGAAAGTTTTAATTGTGCAAAGAAAGGGGAAAGGAATATTCCATGGGAATATTCCCCTTTTGGAGGAAAATTAGTTTAATTACTAATTAAACAAGGTTTAATCATAAAATTAGGGGTTTGAAGAATTAAAGTGATATTTATTAAATTAGATGATTTAATGAATGGGGGAGAGATGAGATGACATTTAATTAAATAACTTAGGGTTATTTAATTAAATTAGAAGACTTAGGGAATTAAATTAAATATTTTGATCTATTTAATTTAATGAGATGAAATGTTAGTGTGAAAGGGGGTGAATTAACCTGATTTGATGAATTAGGTTAATGGACGAAAATGAGGCAATTAATTAAATAGCTAGGCTAATGTAATTAACTAAGCGAAAAGAGGATGGGTTTAAAGAGGAAATGATGTTAGTATACTTATTTCAAGTGCATGATATCATTCAAGACATTTTTTCAGTGTCTACATTTTTCCCCTCTTTGAAGTGAGGTACATGCTACTTCAGTTCAAAGAATAATGTTCCTCAGATAAGAATTGCTGCGTAAATAAAAAAATAAAAATTATCTAACTTTTCTGATGCCCCAGTGGAAGGATAAAGCTAATTCCCCGCCCCCTCGAGAAATCGGGCTGGAATTTTGAATTTTGGGTTGATTTCTTGACAAAGGTGAAAAGCTACCCCAGGGAGTCCAAAAAGGCTCCGAGATGCAAGAATTATGCCAAAAACTAAAAAAATGATTCAAAATAAGGTCTATTTTGAAAAAAATGGTGAAAATGATGATAAACCCTAACTTGAATGTGAAATTAAGGAAAAAAACCTAATTTTCTAGCATAAATAAGCCAAGAAGGGTCACTTTCAATTCATTTGTGCATTCACACCATAGAAATCCTTGTTGTTTTGAGCTCTAACCCTTCGATGAAATGGCACGACAATAGCTCCCATGACATATTTTCGATCGAGTTCGATAGTATCAACAGATTCTGGGCTCAGGACCACTGGTATGTAACTCAAAACTTGATTTGAAATTTGACTTTTTGATTCATTTATTGTGCTTTGAATTTTAAACTTTGGCAGTGTTTCTATATAGTGATGCCCATTTGAGAATTGGTGACACTAAAATGAATTATAGCGACACATATGTATATAGCGATGTAGTTTGCGATTTAAAATTAGGGTTTTCAATTTTAAATTGTGACACATTTGTATATAGCGATGCACTTCCATATTTGGAAATTAGGGTTATGGTTTCCAAAGCTTAAATCGCGATGCCCATGTGTTTGGTGACACACTTTACAATTTTCAATTTGAAATGCCTTCAAGCGTTTCGAATTTGAATATAGTGATGCTATTGTGCTTTTTGAGCTGAAAATTCCAAATTGAGTCAAATTTCTTCAATTTTTGACATTGTGCGCTTTGTGGGTGCAAGAGGTCATTCCACCACTTATGTCGTGCAAGCATAGGCCCATAGTTTTGGAGAGATTGGGCAATTTTTCAGAGTTATGTTAGGAGTACCTGGGAGAGATCGACCTTTGGTATGTTGCATATGTGCCCATCATTCAGACTCATTTAGCTATGATGACTGCTCTGTGAGAGAGATGGCATAATGAGACTTCATCATTTCATTTCCCGATAGGTGAGGCGATGGTTACCTTAGAGGATGTATGGTGTATTTTGCATTTGTCAATACATGGCGAGCAGGTGATATATGATGTCGATGCAAGATATGATGCCTATCATGAGGTGATGGAGTTGGAGAAAATTTCCCTAGTCACATCACAGATTGACCTCGAGATGTATAGAGGTCATGTGCCTACGTTCTGATTGATTATTGCAGCCATCATTTCAAGTTTGGTCTCTCTAGACCAATGGAGCAAAGGGTTCAACTTAGGATGGGGCCTAGCATGGCACAAGATGCTCCACATGAGGACTTTATTCACATGGGGGCCAATGATGTTGGCCTCATTATATCATGACATACACAACTTTGTCTATTACGATGATAGAGCCATTGGTGCAGGGGTGACCCTGCTTCACATTTGGGCGTGGGAGCATATAACTGTGCTTTGACTGATAATACAGATGGTCGATGTTGAGTCAGATGATCTGGTGATTGGCGATATAGAGGTTCCATTACCCTACAACACACTAGACAAATTGGGCTCCTGTACTAGCAGGTACTAGATGACATGACAATATTTAGGTGGTGACCCTGGCTATAGATGCTAGGATGGTATGATAATGCACAACTATTTTTAACCAAACAAACCCGATATATGTAGGGCTGGAAGCATACAATCATAGAGCGATACCTATTGGAAAAAGTTGTGTGGTAGTTCAACAAGCAGCAGGACAAACTTGATGATACTTATAGAGCCATTTTTGCTAGGTCTACTTGAGAGGTGCCCACATGGGGACCCACTATTCTAGCTTCAAAGGTAGTGGAGGGATTCAGGTAGTTGGTAGCTCATCCATGGGCCTATGACTAGGGTTAGGTAGTCGTATAGACGATGCCTACTTACGATGCATCATTCACACCTCCTTGACGCTTGACAGATCCAGTGGATGCTCCTCCACGAGGGAGACCCAAAGGGAGAGGAGTAGGCAGGGGTAGAGGATAGGGATAGGGACATGGTGGCTAGGATGTTCAAGATGGGTAGGTTCTAAGGGCTCCACTAGTTGGTCAGCAACCTCCTCAGCAACCTCTGGTTTAGCAGCATCCTACACAACCACCATCGCCAGATGTGAGAGATATCTAGATTCAGCAACAGCAACAGTAGATGTAGGTTTTGACAAGTGAGCGGGTTTAGGCCCAC
Organism: Sequoia sempervirens; assembly: GCA_007258455.2. Lineage (NCBI taxonomy): Eukaryota > Viridiplantae > Streptophyta > Pinopsida > Cupressales > Cupressaceae > Sequoia > Sequoia sempervirens. Next base: position 228,359,671 of record VDFB02252616.1, on the reverse strand, counting down.
CAATAGATTTTGGATATTACTGCTGAGTGAGACTAGGCTAGATAGTAGGTGGTGGCCATCACAATAGAGAGGGACCACAACAAGTAGTAGTTACAGGCTGTGACCGCGAAGAGAGATTAGGAGATCAGGTGGCAACACCAGATAGAGGCGATGACAACAACCAAACACAACAGGACTGTATCCGCGAGATTGTACAAAGAGGTTGTGACCAAGGTGGCATATTATAGGATGCATTACCACCGTGATGTGCCAACACCACTGAGACAACCTGATTATTCACAGCAGAGCAATGCATGGCCTAGAGCTGAGGAGCAACTAGAGAGGCAGGCCAGAGAGGGGAGCACCCATCAGGGCTAGCTTCCAGTGTACAAACACTTTTTGATTTTGTTGCCCCATTCTTTGACACAGATATACATTCATGGGATCCTTTTTTGTAACATTCTGCCAAAGAACCCCAGAGGACAACACACCTATACTACAATAATGGCACAATTTTTTTTAAAGTGCAATAACAAGAAATGTAAATCTGATCTATCATAACATATAAGCTAAGCTATGTCCTCTAAGGTCCCATGTTTGCATTACAAACATACCTACTGAACAAGATCTAAAGATACATCATGGATTAACTAACAACAAGAGTTCATTTTAAATCCATTGCATTAAATGAATAAATACATACATCTACATACATGGCATCACATACATAATCAATAAAGATCATATAATAAGAACCAAAGAGTACATATACAATTTCCATTACATGAGAGTACATCATTACATTGTTACAAGCTTACTTTAATGCTTCCCCGGATATAATGGGAAGAATACATCAAGATTACATTATATGGTACAAATGAGATACAATTTTGATACATAACATAAGTAACTGTCTTCTCGAACCGATACAAAATATGAAACCTACTACAAGTGGTACCTCCTTCATGCACATGAACAATAGCAAGGGAAATCCAATGGAGGGAAAAGAAAAATCCACCCAACCATGTGGAACCCTAAGGTCCACCCCCATGCTAGGAGATAACAATAAGGTCTCACTACATCATACAATCAAGAAGATAGAAGGCTAATACAAAACGGATTAAACATGGCTTCAACATAACACAATATAACATGAACATCACATAACATAGACATCACTTACAATATTAATTTCACTTCCAAAGGCACACATACCATGAAAGGGGAACAAAAAACTAGGGAATGCTAGATTGCAGTAGGGAAGAGTGTCATCGCATGGTACTAGCATGGGTTGTCCAACATACATATCACTATGTCCTGACCCCCATCTATGGTTGTCTGACATACCTCTCACTAGGTCCTAGCCCCATAGGGTGACACATGAAAAACCAACAATCCTTTCGTGATTAAAAGGAAGTTGATCTTGCCAACCAAGCCTTCTCACCCCATCCTTAACCTAAACAATCACTACAAGTATGGGAAAGGAATCCAATTATCTTATTTATGTGAAAATTACCCATCCCCCCAATTCATTATTTAGGTTATCATTGAATTAAGAACTCTCCAATGGGTTGTCCAGGTCAACACTTTGGGATTCGACCCCCATTGAGAGCCACTCCCCCTACTTGCAACTAGAAGATCCAATACATCAAACAGGGTAAAGCCATCTTGCACACTAAACGAAACCACAAAAAAAAAAACACATATCCAAAGTAAGGCATAGGCCATCTTGCTCACAAATCACAACTATAATAACAAGTCAACAGTGCAAGGCTAAAGACCCTCTTGTACACAATTCAAGTATAAAAATAAACCACTTCCAAAATGACATAATCATGAAACCAATACTCAAGCTATTTTCCCCAAGCCTCTAGAAGTCTCTCAATAACCATTTGGCACAAAAAGCTCCCACTTAAAAATAATAACCAAAAACCAACTTAGTTTCCATTATTCTACACAGTAAAATGAGCAAGCACTCCAATAAGAAAACTATACTATACACCATTTCCACATATCAATTACTCTCAACTTGACCACTAGATTCACTTAACAGGGTTATCTACCACAACGATTTGTAATAATAATAATAACAATTATTCTCAGCAATAAGTTAATGATCTTGCAAATCCATTATTAAATAATTGCGAACATAATCAACCAACAAAAGATATTCTACTTCATTTATTTAATTAAAACCTTCCATTTTCTAACTATAAGACAATCAATTTCCTCTATTTTAATTTCTCAATTTATTTAGCTTACAAGACCATTTATTTGTAAAGGCAAGAATGTTTTAAATAACTAAATTCATAGTAAATTCCCAAACAACCATAATTTATATTCATATAAACATATGCACATATAAATAAACATTCACATATATCGTTATATTTATATATATTTTAAAATCTAAGTTGTTTTTTTAGAAATAAATCTAATATCACAATAGTGAACACAATTTTAATTCAAAATACAAATATCAATATTCAAGTATATATATATATATATATATATATATATATATATATATATATATATATATATATATATATATATATATATATATATATATATCTAATCATTTAACAACTTCTATTAAAATAAATATCAAATGCCTTCTATTTAAATCGAATACTATATATATATGTATAACTCGAATCTCTGCTATAGAATCGAATCCATGTATATATGAAAACAAGTGTTGTATATAAATCATATGCCATATGCCAAAAATCGAATTTATGATACAACAAAATCAAACTTCAAACTCCAAATAAAATGCAACAAACAAAGAATAGCCACCAAAAAAGATTCGATCATACCAAGTATGGAACATAGTAGCCATAAACTTAACAAATCAAATGCATTGAAACCCAACATGCCTAATAACCATTAAAATGAAATCAACATAAAAACTTGCCTATCGATTATTAGTTAAGAAGCATATAAATTGCATGCTTTTAATTCAAATTTTAAACAAAATAATTAACCAGCAATTGACCAAGATAGGCGAAGCATCCAATAAGGATGTGTGGTGCAAGAACAAAATCAAGTATGCAGTATAACAAATACAAGGCATGTCGAAAGGAACTCAACCAAGTCAAAATTTTAGTGGAGGTAAATTAAATTTCTAAGAATGGTGAAAGTATAGAGTAGTGGGGGGGCGTTAAAAACCAAAGAGGGTGCTTGTTTATGGAAAATGAAGGAATTATATAAAATCTACAAATTTTAGAGGTAGGAGACATTGAAAATATGCTTTATTCTAACATTAAAACAACATTTTACTAATGGATTGAAGCAATGAAGAGTTGAGATATTAAAATCTGAAGGTGAGTAGTAAGGGAAGCCATGAGTTTAAAGTTGATATTTCCTACTTTGGTCTGGGATGATTTAATGAAGCTGGAAGATTTCTTTAGGAAATGAGATAACAATAGAGAGCATACATATAGTTTTGCTTAAAGTTTTAGAAACTTCCAATAAAATGTGATTAACAAGTGAAGGCAGATTTAATCTCATCGATTGCATTGGCTGCAAAGTAAACACAAATTGGTTTGAAAAATCGGTCTTAAGAAATTTCCAACAAAAAAGAGAGAGGACAAATTCCTATTGCAACAAACGAATAAACGAAACAAGAATAGAGATGAAGTCAACCTAGATTCCAATGCTACTGAAATAGAAACTGGTGTCGAGATCGAATTCTATGTCTGTAGCAATCTGTTTCTTCAAAACCTTAATCTAATCTTTTGTATTTTTTCCCCAATCCAATTTTGAAAACAATCAATTGAAAATAATTCAGCATATTATTCTTCCCGATAAAGTTCTCTATTTGAAAACCAAAAATCCATGATAATCCCTAATCACTCCCAAATGATAATTATATTATTATTTTTCCCAAAAAGCAACTGTAAGATTTTCAAACACAAAAAACAAATAAAAATCTCACAAAATAACAAGTTTCCAAACGACAAGCAGTTTGAAGTCACGCATGTGCTTCGATAATTCTTTTTCTATCTTTTTAATTGTTTTAGCTGATTATCCATTATCTCCTTCTGATTTAATATTTTATTTTATATTATAATATTTTCCACATTTTAATGTATTTAAACTCAAGAATATCCAATAAAACAATTAGGTTTCTTTTCGACAATCAGTTCAGAGTTGGGCATGCACTTGCATGAAAAACTTTCCATCTTTAAATTGCTTTTACTATTTATTTATTAGAACACTCCCTTATATTTCTATTTCTATTTTATTTTATTTTACTTTAATTTATTTTATTTTAATATTACATTACACACCAAAATTATTAATAAATAAATTTATATCTTTTATCAAAATACTTTTACTTGATAAATTATTCAATAAATCAATTAATCAAAAACAACATTTATTTTTACTTATCATAATACCTTTTAACATAATAATTCTATTTTAATATGACAATTAATCATAAACATTACTCGACCAAAATTAAATCAAATAGACTAACCACCAATCAATATCCGATCACAAATCAAAGTTGACAAGTAAGACCATAACAATACTGACGGACCAACCATCATGCGATCAACATTGATAGGGTGAATCATGGAGAGGCACTACATTTTTTATAGCCTCATGGATATTGTATTTATGATTGATATACATACACTGATCCAAATTTTGTACCATGACATTCATTTTTTGATATATATATGATATAGATACGAATTCTATATGATGTGTTCATATTATTGCATGTTTATGATTGCATGATTATGAGATGCTTATATTTGATCATGTATGGATGCACTTTATTTATGCTTATGAGATATGTGATGCTATGAGATGATATGTAAGGATTCAATGTTATATTATTTTCCAGTATCTTTTAATAATATGATATGCAGATGTTATGGATGCATTTATTTTTGTGTATTTTCTATGCATTTTTATGAGATGATCATGTATGCATATGGATGTATGGATGGTTAATGTAGATGTTTGCTTATGAGAATGCAATGCAATGTATGTTTATAATATAATATTTGATGCAACTTATGATATGTGATGCTATGATTTAAGGTGCTTAGAATAACAAATCTATATTATTCATTACAACTTAAATGATAATGCAAGATGTATGATTATGAGATGCATGTATGATGATGGTTTATGGATGCAGGATGGATGCATTGATGATTTTTTGTTGATTGTCATAATACCAGGTTAGTACAAAGAGAAGACAGTAGAATAAAGAATGAAAATGACCATTGATTTTGATGATTGCTTCAAGAGATCCAACAAGTCTATGATCCACCGAGACTTTATTAGAGATGGTGATGAGACATGCATGATGAGGATGAATGCAGGATGATGAGTTGCTCACATTTCAGGATTGGGATTTTCTGTCATTCCTTATTGTTTGATATAACACAGACACAATGCATCAAGGTATTAATAACCAGGATGACATTGTCTCTAGTGTAATGGAATTTGACTTTGTAAATAGATAGGATAGTTCCTGTTCACATCTTGACATACAGAAACCTTGTTGGAATGTAACTTAGAAACTTAGAATATATTGGACCAAAGCATACACAATAGTCAACAACATACTCCAAACAACCTTTCTACACACAACTAAACAAGTATGCGCCAAGATTATTTTACAAGAGTATCCACAAGCACAACAAATGAAAGATCATGATCAATTCCCCATTCCTTTCTCTCTAAATCATTTTGATAGACATCATTGTGAGGTCCTCAGAATGGGTCATTAAGATAAATCATAAGAAAAGATCAAAGATAAACAATCAGTGTTATCTATATCTCTTACCTGTTTAATTTAGCTAAGGTGATGCCTGATACTGATGCCCATCACAAGAAGGATACATCCTATGACGTGTTGATCAGGTAGTTGTTTGATATTAGGATGATGATGATCTTTATGATAAGTCGTTGATATAAACTTCACTGACACATTTACCTATGATTTATACTTTAGATTTTGACACTTAGGTTATCACTTTACAACTTGCTATACTTGTTTTCTATTTGTTTTTCCAGAGGGTGAAGGTGATGATCAATTTATTATGGGTGAAGGTTATTGTGGGTGAAAGTGAGATGTGATGGGTGGTTTTGAATTTTTTGGAATATTTCAATGTTTTTGGTATTTTGAAAATGTTTTGAGGTTGTTTTTGGTCTTTTCAAAAAATTATGTGAATGTTTTGGATTTTTCAATTTTTTTGAGGTTGTTTAGGGATTTTGAATGTTTTCTAATGTTTTTGGATTTTCAAATTTTTAATCTTTTTTTGTTTTCTGAATATTTGGATGTTTTTGTGTTTTTTGAATATTTGGATGTTTTGGGGTTTTCGAGAGTTTTTCGACCAAGAACCTAACCTAAAGACCTATCCTAGTGGTCTCAGGGGCTCATCAAAGATAAGCCTTGCTTATGTTATACATGCAGAGACCACATAGTTCAACCGACTCAACTTATTGACAAGATGAGAAATGGACAGGTGATGAAATGTCAGTTTATTATGGAAGACTCCTAAAAGACTGACCTAGGGTGTCTCAGGGGTACATCAATGATGGCCTTGCCTACGTTCAAGCTCAGAGACAACGTAGTTTGATTAGGGTACTATTTTTTTTGGATTTTCGATGTTCAAAATTTTTAGGATTTTGATGTGTTTTGCATGTTTTGGATTTTTCCTTTACAAATTTCTGAATGTTTTTGGATTTTAGTTGTTCAGGATTTTGCAAATGTTTTTGGATTTTCTGATGAAGGTTTTACGAATTTTTGGTACTTTTGATGAGATTTTATGGATGTTTTTGGTATTTTTGATGACCTTTAGATATACAAGAGCCCGATATGATCCATAACGAAGTGCCCCTAGCATGACATGTTGGACTACTTCGATAAAGGCAAGACAAAATGACCTTTGGAATATGCCAAGTAGTACTAAAGGGATTGCAATATTTCACAACATCAAGCTATGACAGGGATGCAGATAGGTGATGGATAAATGGTGGTGCAAAGAATGATAGATTAAAGAGCCAAAGAATAGATAGAGGTGATTTATTTATGCAAGGCACCTGTTTTCCAGGTTTTCACCAAGGTAATTTCCCAAAGCGCCACCGAAGTTGTTTTCACTAGAGGATGATTTTTCCTTTACTTTTTAAATCATTTTTCTCTCTTTTTTTTTTTTTTTTGTATTTTCAAATTTATACCCTTCAAGACTAGGCATAAAACTTTTTTAGATGGAAGTTGTTAGTTGGCTCCTGCAAGGGTTATCCTTTAGGCATTGACAATTAATATTCTCTTGATCCATAGGTAGTTGTGATGACAAAGGGACCCAACCAGTTAGGCTCAAACTTTTCTTTGTTGTCCTGATCTAGAAGGTTCTTCTCATTCTACTTTTGGACAAGATCCCCTACTTGGAAATACTAACATTTGATCCTCTTTTTATAGCTTCGTTTTAGTCGGTTTTGGTATACTTGCAAGTGATGAAGAGCATCAAGATGACGCTCATCTAGGAATTCTAGCTCATTCAGCCGAGATACTTTGTATTCTTCATTGTTGATTAGGTTATGCGGTGACACTCACAATAATGGGAGATCAACCTCAATAGGTAGGATAACTCTGATCCATAGAACAAGGAGAAAGGGGTTGCACTTGTTGACATGTTGATACTAGTTTTATAGGCCTAAAGAGTTGGATTCAACTGCAGATTCCAGTCACGTCTAGCTTCGTTGACTATTTTCTTTAGGATTTTTAGAATGGTCTTGTTTGTAGCCTCATCTTGACCATTGCCTTGGGGATAATATGGGGTAGAGAATTAGTGTTGGACATTGAATCTTTGACATAGCTCTTTCACATCCTAATTCTTAAAGGATGTTTCATTGTCTAAGATTAGGGTTTGTGGAACACCATAGTGGCAGATTAGATAGTTTAGGATAAACTTGACAATTTGTTTCCCCATTATGTAGGTCATAGGAATGGATTCGACCCACTTATTAAAGTACTCAGTGGTGGTTATGATAAACTTGTGGCCATTGGATGAGGTTGGGGTGTTTTTTCCTATGAGGTCAAGCCCCCACTATGAAAAAGGATAAGGTGTAATCATTGGCTACAACTCTTAAGCTAGGGCATGGATCAGATCTCCATGCTATTGAAATTGGACACACTTCTGCATGTATTGATGAGCTTCCTTTTCCATGGTTGGCTAATAGTACCCTATCCTCAACAGCTTCTTAGCTAACGTCATACCGCTAGAGTGGGACCCACATATCGCATCGTGTATTTATGTTAAAGTAGTTAAGGCTTCCTCTTGGTTAAGACATCGTAGTAATGTCCCTTTGATGCTTTAATGGTAAACGTTATCACCTAAGATCATGAATTGGGATGCCTTTTTAACAAAGGTCTTTTTAAGGTTCAAGGTGATATCGGATGGGAGGTTTCCTTTGCTTAGGTATGTAAAGATTTCATGGTACCATGGGGATCCATACCAACAATGACATGTGAATTCTGATTCAGGGATCTCAAAAGTTGGTATGAGAAGTTGTTCTACCAAGAATTCACATTGGAGGACACTGTTCATCATGTCTAGTAGTGATCCAATCGTTTCCATGTTGTCTGCTGCTCTATTGTTCATGCAAGGAATTTGCTCAAAAGTTATATCTATAAAAAGGTCCTTGAGACTGTCTACCATATTTTTGTAAGGAGTGAGCTTATCATCCTTAGTTTGATAGTCATCATTGACTTGGTTGATAACCAGCTATGAATCTCCATAGACTTTCATTTCTTGTAGCTACCATTGAACCGCTATCCTTAGACCTGTGATTAGGGCTTTGTAGTTAGCAATGTTGTTAGTACATGGGAATTCCAGTTGGTATGACTTTGGAATGCAATCACCTTGAGGGGTGATGAAAATAATTCCTACTCCTAATCCATGTTGAGTGAACGATCCATCAAAATACATCTTCCACTAACTTGTGAGATTAATAAGGAACACTGATTCATCAGGGAACTTAGATATCAGAGGGTTCTCGACATAGATAGATGCTTCTGCTAGTTGGTCTATGATCACTTGTCCTTTTATTTCCTTGCACTCCACATACTCTATGTCAAATTTAGTTAAGATCATTACCCATTTTTCCATTCGTCCTGTGATAATTGCTTTGGATAACAGGTATTTTAATGGGTCAATCTTTGCAATGAGCTTGATTTGATGTGACAACATGTAGTGTCTGAATTTTTGTGAAGCAAAAAATACTGCTAGGAATGCCTTCTCAATGGGTGAATAGTTCATTTCATAGCCCACCAAAGTTCCGGTGATGTAGTAAATAGCTCTTTCCTTTCCGTTTTCATCATATTGTGCCAATAGAGCTCCTACTGCTATTGGTGTTGCTGAGATATACAAGATCAGTGGTTTGTTCGGTATTGGTGGCATAAGCATTGGAGGTGTTAGTAGATAGTCTTTTATCTATTGGAAATATTTATCACACTTCTCATCCCACTTGTAGGTTATCCCTTTATGAAGAAGATGCAAAAAGGGGTGGATTTTATCTGATAGTTGTGCTATGAACCTTCTGATGGATTGCAATATTCCTTGTAATCCTCTCATCTGCTTCAGTGTTTATGGTGGTTCCATGTTGAGGATGGATTTTACCTTTGTTGGATCAATTTCTATCCCTCTTTGTGAGATGATGAAGCCAAGAAGTTTCCCTGATGTGACCCCAAAGACACACTTTTTTGGATTTAGTCATATCTTGTATTCTTTAAGTCTGTCAAAGATGGGTCCTAAGACTTGTATATGCTTACTTATTTTCCTTTATTTTTCAAAAATATCATCCACATAATCTTCAATTTTTTTGTGGATCATGTCATGAAAGATTAGGGTCATTGCTCTTTGATAGGTTGCTCCTGCATTCTTTAACCTGAATGTCATTACATTCCAACAATAGGTTCCCCATGGACAAGTGAATGTTGTTTATTGTTGATCCTCCTTGGTGATTATGATTTGATTGTAGCCTAAAAAACCATCCATGAGTGAGAACATTTCATTCCCTGCTACTAAGTCCACAATGAGGTCGATATTAGGAAGAGGGAAATCATCCTTCGGAAATGCCTTGTTCAAGTCTCTGAAATCAATGCATATTCTAATGCCCCTAGTGGGTTTTGAGACTGGTACCAGGTTTGAAACCCACTCATAATAATCTATTGGTCAGATGAATCCAACATCAAGAAGCTTTTGTAACTCTAGTTTCACCAACAGTGCTATCTGAGGGTGCATCTTCCTTAATTTCTACTGGAATGGCTTGGCTTTAGGAAATACTGCTAAGTGATGCACAACTACTTCAGGATCAAGACCTGACATATCTATGTATGACCATGAAAAGTTAGATCTTCGCTCTTTTAGGAATGCTTCTAGGTTCTTCTATTCTTCATCCAACATGGATTCGACATAAAAAGTGATCTTAGGTGCTTCTTCTATACCCACATTGACTGGAGTGTCCTTTTCTACTAGCACTATTTACTTTTCTGGACGCATTGCACTAAGGGGGAGATTGAATCCCTCATCCTTGGGTGCCTCAGAGAGGTTTTCATCATTGGATGCATCCTTCATTTTTACTATTTTAGGATCAAAGAGTGCCACCATGTGGTTTTCACTCAAAGATTTGCATGTTAGTTGCATTTCATTAATTTTGTGACTGAAGGATTCACTCATCTCCCCATAGTACACCCCTATATCTATCTCTATATAAAAATATACTTTGTGATCTTCCCATGGTAAGTTGTCACAGAGTCCCATGAATTCTAAGATTGCTTCATCATTTTTGAAGAAATCAAGAATTGGTGGTCAGTATTGGTCCATGTCAATGAGTTGTGGGTAGACTAGGTGTATTTCAGTTGGTTGTTTGTTTGGATTAAAGGATGTAACAGATATCATGAAGAGGGTATTTTTTTCAAACAGGTTGGAAACATCAAGAGGGAATTCATCTAAGGTTGTATCAAACGATGTAGGTAACCAAGAGGAAGCCTCAACTTGTTTGGCAGAAGTACCTTTGCTAATAAGGATGACCTTGCTAATGGTACAACCTAGGCCGAGATTCTTTAGTTGTTTCTTAGGAACGATGGGTTTTAGAAAACCATTATCATTATGTCCTAGCTTCTCATTCTTGTTATATCCCTAATTTTGCATGAGTGGCAAGCCTTTGCTATCATCTTCCATGGGAAGAACAGGTACATGTCATTCATCTTGATAGAGGAGTTTAGAGACATCCTCCTCATTAACATCTTCTTGATTCAAATCTCCCCACTTGGTGAAGGTAGTAGCTGCCATCTTGATGGTTTTAGGATCTTTGGTTCTAGATGTGGGTTTCCTGTGAGATTGAGGAGAAGTCGGTAGTTCCCCTAAGACAAAGGTGTTCTTCATTAGCTTGTAGTTCCCACAACTATCATCTTGAATAACTACTTTGATATCAGGTATTCCCTTCATAATAGGTTCCTTTGTTTTAGAAGTAGATGCAAGGGATGATGGGTCAACAAACGAGGTGGAAGGTGTAGGCCCTTTTTCATTCTTAGGTATTTGGGGAATTTTATAGAACTTGGCTTCAAATTTTTTGTAATAGTAAAAAGGCTCAGGATCTCCATGGATAGTAATTTCTCTACCCTAGAAAGGAAACTTCACACACTAATGATAGGTCAAGGCTACAAATTTTAGGGTATGGATCCATGGTCAGCCAAGTAGGATGTTATAGGGAAGATCAAGGTCCAACACTTGACATGTAGTTTCTACAATGAGAGGGACTACTTGGATGGGAAGTGCAGTGATTCCTTGTGATACCCATTCTTGATCGTCGTATGCCCTGATGGTGGTACTCTTTGTCTTCTCAATACTATCCTCTAAATAGCCTAGAGTTTTGATCAACTGAAGGAATCAAATGTTCAATCCAACAACTCTATCTACTAAGACTCTTTTGACCCTATTCTTATGAATGATAACCTAAAGGTGTAAAGCACGGTTATGAGATGGCTGTGACGAAAGGTATTGCTCAAAGAATGTGAGAAGATGATTAACGATATGGCCTACAATAGCTTGAAACTGATTAGTATCAGTATCCTTAGGAATGGATGACTCTGATAAAGCTTTCTCTAAGATTTCGCTATGTGCAGGTAATAGCCTCAACAATTCTAGGATTGATACCTATGCGGGGGTCTTTTTGAGCTATTCTAAGAGATTGTACTTGTTGGTACTTGATGCTGGTGGAGTAGGCTATGCCCTAGATTGGGGTGGGACTCCTTGGATGGTGACTTTACCATGTTGCATGGTGAATCCACACTCTACACTATTCCCTTTAATGGTGATGACAGTGATGACGCTATCATAGGAAGCAACTGCATTGGAATAGGTATATGTACATTCATATAATCTTTAGATTTTCTAGTGTTGTTTGCTTTGTTATTATTTGGCATAGGGTTCTTGTATATCTTAAGATCCTGGTTCTAATATGGTACCTCAATAGATATAGTGTCATTCTTTATGAGGTCTTGGATAATATTCTTGAGCCTCATGAAGTTTACTATTTTGTGTCCTTTGATCTTATGAAAATCAAAAAGGTCCTTATCATTGTACTAGGATGGTTTCTCTTGTGGTTCTTGGTAGTTTTCAAATTCAGCAAGTGTGATCAGATTTGACTCTACCAACTTTTTCATGATAGTTTCGATGGGTTCAGATAGCTGTGTGTACTTGTGTTTAGGGTAGTTGTTATTGTTAGGGGTTCACCTTTGCATTTTGGTGTTGTTGATTTGATTGTTCTGAGAAGGTGTTGTTTGTTGCATAGTTGGTTGGATGTTAGCAAATTGATTTTTGTTTGGCCTCGAAGCACTTAGGATTACCTTAGCGTCTACCACACCATCATTTGTCACATTCTTGTCCTTAGCCCAAACACAAGGTTTTTCACTTGAACTAGTTGATGGGTGGTTTTATTTGTAAGCTTGAGTATTTCCTTGTGAGATTAGAGCTCTCTCAATGTTAAGGACTCTAGGGACAAGCTCATCATATGTGATGCACTGCATTTTCAAGTGGAAGGATAGATCTGGATCTAGATTGGTGACAATAATTCCCACTTGTTGTTTGCCGGGAAGGGGCCACTTGCTCTTACTAGCTCTCTGTCTCCACCATTTTATGAAATTAGCGAATTTTTCTCATTTGTTTCCCTAAGAGTGTACAATTCCTCTAGACTAACATCCATGTCAATATTGAAGGAGAAATGATTGATAAATTTATCAATAGTTTCTTAAAAAAGTTTTGATACCAGGAGGAAAATGAGAAAACCAATCCATGGTAGGACCTGCTAAACTTCGAGGGAAGAGGCACATCAAATATGAATCATTGTAAGCCACCTCCATGCACATGATGTTAAAGTCTTTGATATGGTCCACATGAATTCCTCTCCCTTTATACTTATCAAATTTGGGTATTTCAAAAATAGGAGGGAATGGTACCATTGCAATGTTTCAATCAAATGGATATGGACACAAGTTCTATGTATGGGGCTTCTTTGCCCTGCCCATGCGAAGGTCCTGCATTTCTTGTGAGAGTGCCTTAAATTTTGATGCTAGATCATTTTCTGGGTTGGGTGGAGGAACGCATGGTGGGACAATGGATGAATTGTATAGGGGGTATGGTGGTGTAAGATTCGGTGAAGGTGATTGGAGTATTGATGTATATGTTCCTAATGCGTTTGGATTGATGATGTTTGATTGAGGATTAAAATAGGAACCTTGTTATTTTTGGGCATATTTTTGAGCTAGTAAGGCTTGCTGTTGAGCTTCTTGTTGTTGTTGTTGCACCACTATGGCTTGTTGTTGGGCCTATTGTTGTTGTTGTGCTGCTAAAGCTGCTTGATGGGCTTGATGTTGTTGTTGTGCTAAGGCTACTTGTTGTCCTGCTAGGGTTGCTTGTTGTTGTTGTGCTAAGGCTTCTTGTTGTGTTGCTAGGGCTGCTTGTTGTTGTTGTGCTAAGGCTGCTTGTTATGCTGCTAGGGCTTCTTGCTATTGTTGTTGTACTAAGGATGCTTGTTGTTGTTGTGTTAAGGCTTCTTGTTGTGCTACTAGGGATTCTTTTTGTTGTTACTATTGTTGTTGTGCTAAGGCTACTTGTGTTGTTGCTTGATATTTTTGTTGTTGTTGTGCCACTAGGGCTTGTTGATAGGCTTGTTGTGCTTGTTGTAAGGCTAAGGCATGCACTTGCAATGAGGGATCATGTGTCTGTTGGGACATCGGTGGAAGATTATGGATACTGATGTTTGAGTGGGTAATGGATTAGTGATAAGATGTTGGGGATTCCCTTGGTTCAACATTCCTTGTAAGATAGTAGATTGTGATGGAGGAATGTATGTTTGAGATCCTGTTTGATTTGGCATAGTAAAGGGGGCTATGGGAAAAGATGAGGATGGTGCCATTAGATTATGCGATGGAAATGACACACTAGGACCATGAGTCCATTGAATAAAACGGTTTCCTTGTCCCATGTCTTGAGGATTTCCTTTAGTTAGGGATGTAGATAATGTATTACTTGTGTTGGTAGGATTTGTTACCAAGGGGTTGCTTTGAGATGGGTTGATAATGGATGGGATGGATGTGTTTTGCAAAACCAATGGTATGGATGAACTAATTGGAGGATTGGGTAAGAATTTCCTTATTTTGTTTAAGGGTTGACTATGTGGTATGGTACTTGTTGTGTGGTCTCACAACACATCCAAAGACTAAAAAGACTTGGGGATCCAAGTGAAAAATATAACTCTTATGGTAGGAGCTAGCAAATTGGAAGATCACCAGAAGCGAAGAGAAGAAATATTTGATAATAAAATTACTTCGTAATGAAAGTGTTTCGGGCTCTAGGCACCGGGTACCAGGAACATATGAAAGGAAAAAGGTAATGCAAGTTCTAATGGAAGGATCCAATCTAGTATGAAGGAGTTTGGTATGAAGGAATCTGGTATGAAGGAATTCTAGTATAATCGAGGTCTGGGGAAGTAAGTGGGTAAAGATGAATACCAGGTATCGGGTATCGAGTTATAATGTGAAATGAAAATGCTTGAATTTTATGTTTATCTAATGATTTCGGTAATTCGGTAAATATGTAAGCATTTATGATATGATTAAAAAATAATCATGTTAAGTATGAGATTTTTGAATTAACATTTGAATAATGGTTTTATTTACATGATATGTTATAAATGTTTTCTTTCTTTTAAAGGGATTTAATGTGTGGAATTTGTGATTGTAGGAGATGCAGATTGTGATGCAAAATTTGGATATGGATGGTCAGGAAAATTATATTTGTGAACAAATTTGATGGTGTTGCTAAGTTCAACAATGCACTTTAAAAGCTCATGATGGAATAGAGTTCATTGTAAAGATGTGCCAGATACTGGAATACCGAGATGCTGGAGTTCAAGCATGCAGTAAAGAAGTGTATATGTTCTGTGAGTGATTCATTCCTAGAATGTTCAAATCGAGGAACCTGAAATATAGGAATAATACTTCCACTTGATCACTTCATTATAATAGGAAGTTCCTATATTTTTCTTGAGAAGATTTGTTTGGTTCAAGGAAGAGCCTTGATAATTAAAGATTAACACCCGAAGAGCTTCAAAGTGTAATTGGAGTTGACTTCCATTGACTTCAATTACAATTCTCCTATTGGTCATTACATTCCACGTGCCTTGATGAGATTGGTCCCTTGGATTTCCTCTCATGTATTTTTCTTATCCTATCTATGCCTTGTGTTCTATAAAAGGCCAAAGGATCCCTTTTTTATATTTAAGTTCAGAATTTGTGGATGTTGGAGGAGCATAAAATTTTAAGTTTTTTTCTTTTTTCCTTTTTTCTGAACCATTCCGGATAAAAATTTGTATGCACGTAGAAATTGATTAATATCAAAGCTTATTAGATAGCTACCTATCTCAGTATCTTTTGTAGCTGGTTTTATTATTTCAGCCGAACAAGACTGTATGTTGCACCGTTTAAGGGTGCATACTAAACCTACACGGTGTCTAGAAACGAAACCCCTCTCTTTAAAAGCTTGCACTATTTTATATGTAGCTGTGAAGCAATTTGGTGAAGTATAAAATGGTTTGCTCTGTTTTAATTGATTCTTTGGGGCATCCATGGAGAATAACTGGGAGAAACTTTTAATTTTTAGTATTTTTTTATGCTTTATTTTAGAATAGATGTTTAAATTTTTGAAAATGTTCCAAAATTTGAATGAATGGAAGAAATTTTATTGAAAATATTTTGTTTTCCATAAAATTGTTGAATGCTTAATGCTAAATCTACTTAAGTGATAGCAAATAATTTGTGATGTTCATGAAATGTTATAGAAAATCTTTTGGTTTCATGATACTTGAACTTAATGTTTCAATTGAGAATTCAATACCTAAAATATTCAATTCATAACCGTAGTCCCTTTGAGATTAATAGCAATATCACATTAGTACCCGAGAGCGACCCTAGTGCAACCATGACCTGGTTATCAGAGACTTGGGATTGAATGAAAGCCAATCTTTTCCCTGTTAATGCAGAATCCCCTTTTAGATTGTCTTTGTTCCATATCTTTCAAGAAGGATAGGCTCTTTGTGGTCTTATCTATGAAGAATTTATTCACCCTATTTTCTGTGAGTAAAATCATCGTCAACAGGAATTGGTGCTAGAAGGAGGACCTCTCTTTAATATTTTAGGTTTTATTCCCTGGAATTGGAGAATTATACTTTAGAACACTAGTTCTAAGTTTGGTAAGAAGCTTGTAAGTGAGAAATTGAATGCAAACTGGCTTTTTGTTATGGAAGTTGAAAAAATTTGGAAAACATTTAACTAGAAATTGTATCCTTTGAGTTTATTTACTTTTGGAAGGATCACCGAGTGTAGAATTCATGATACAACTGATCACGGTGAACTTGAGTGTGATATTTTTTTAACTAGGGTAAGTTTGGCCATAAGTAGAGTAATTTCGTTAACAAAGGAAGTTTTAAGTGCTAAAAGAAATAAATCATTAACGAGAAAAATGTTTTGCCCTAGTGGAATTGGAAATATTAAAAAATTAATGAATATACCAAAATAGTTGGAAAACTGTGATTATTATGAAGAAAATTCTAACGTCTCGCAGGGAAATAGGTGAGAATTTCAAGATTCAGAGATATTTCATCACAAACGAGGAAATGACATTGATGAATCATCATTCCATATATACATGGAAAACATAGATAATGAAAAAGAGTGGGATAATTGAGCGGGAAACATGTGTATTTTTCTCCAAGTTGAAAATTTACAAACTATAAAAAGAAATTTTCCTAATTTTATACATGATACAGAATATCAAATTTTCACTTTTTATTTTTCTTAGAATAGCAATATAAATAGTGATATATCCTAGTCTAGCAAAATGCAAAGTGAAGACAGCGAAGACATGAAGGCTTTCAAAGGAAGAGGAAGCAAAGAAATAAACACAACCATTCATGGAAATGGACCAAAGCTGGAAGAAGGTAGAGTATGGTCACATCAAACAAAATGTTTGCAATCGATCTCTAATGAGTTTGTCTTCATGCATATGAGCCAAATCATTGGTAAGTACACTTTCGAATATATGATGTTTAAACGTAGAGATTTTAAGATAATTCATTGTTACAATAGAATAATGAAATTTTTGATGAGTGAATTCAAAGATAAACCTGCTGTAATTTGTACCAAAACTGTAGAAGAAATAGCCGTACAAATTGAAGTAAATTGCTTTATTAGAGTTAATCTTTTGTTATGTTAGAGTTAGGGTAGTTAGGGTTAATTTTCTTTTTTGTAGGGTTTTGTGATATTTTTGTTTTCTTTCTTCATTTTTTTTTGTTCTTTTCTTTTCTCTAGCCTATACATTAGCAAATTCTGCTTAGACCTATCTTGTACATGAGAGTTAATTCAAACATTTATAAAATTGAACTGTGAAAGCACAATAATAAAACCATACACAGTAAAGCACACTTTAAAATGTACCAAAAGATATATGTGTGTGTGTGTGTGTGTGTGAAATATATACAAGAGATATCAAAAATCCTTGTTCAAAAAATCGTAAAAGTCAAAAAGAGTGAGAAAAGTTGCAAACGATAGTAGCCATTCAGTCGATGTGGGACGCCTCTTCCATCAAGGATAAATACCCTATATAGGCGAGTTCCCAGTGAACTTCAAAGTCTTGGATATGGAGATCAGTAAGGAAAGGCTGAAGTGGAACCACTTCCCCATGTTCTAGGAACCAAGGAATATCATCCATGGAGGGAATCCCTATGGTCGGATGTGCAACAAATAAAATGGTATCCAAATTCTCTAGGAATTTTGGCTTCACTATCAAGTTGGCAGTAGCACGAAGGTCTTCAATAGGAAACCCAATGTCTGGTAGTGATGCTACAAAGTGAGAGGCTATATCAGTATAGAAGCAAAAGTAGTGGTTGGATGCAACATATTTTTCCCCAAGGGCTAAGCATAAGTTTGGCACAATAAAATTGGAAGTCCTAATGAAAAAAACCTTTTCAAGCCTTTGTAATGTGATGCTCCCTAAGAAAACATTCTGTCTGCGAGAACAACCTAAGAAAATTGGAGTATCCATGGCTAAGAAGAAAATACAAATGCACAGAGAAAAATTGCAGCAATAAAACATAAAGAGAAAAAAAAAGTGAAGAATTTGAGAAGAAAGTGCAATTTATAGAGAGTCGTAAGAAAGTGCGGTACACAGTTTCCTTGAGCAATTTTTTTTTTTGGGAAACTGCAATTGAGGTGGCAATTGGATAATTATCTTCAATGTTAAGGGTTAAATGAAATTAATTCTTCGCACATATCTGGTGGTAAATTGCTTCAAATTTGAGTAGTACAAAGATTATGAATAAAAAAAGTTGAAGATTTCGAAATTAATAGTGGTCATTTCAATTCTTTTAAAGAGCCACATTAATTATGAGGGTGCTTATGTGTGTGGAATACAAAGGGAAATGAATTCGGAAAGATAGTACACATCATCACTGGAGTGAGTTGAAGAGATAATATGTGTAGAATAAGGTGTGTGAATTTAATGTAGAATAATGTGAACGTGCTTCAAGGTAATCATGACATTTCCAATCCATTAATGAAGTGTAGCGCCATCAAGTCGGAATTGCTAGCAGAAATTTTAGTATTTGCCATAAAATTTTGTCAGAAGGATGGTAACTAATGTTTCTAATTTTAGATTTAAATTTGGTGATTAAGTTGTCTATTGCTAAATTTTAATGTATGCATATTTTTTAACCATATAACAAGCTACAGTTAGCTAGGATTTGGCATAAATTAGTGGAATTTAGCTAGAAACACACACTTACAAGGAATCATTAAATGAGTTTTTGGGAAGTAGTGAATTGATGAAGGGATTTGTGTTGTAATGCCCCGCCACGCAACCCTAAAGAAAAACTAATACTTCTAACATTTATGGTACAATTTTTTTTTCTAAACTATTAAAGTGTATAAATTATTGTATACATTAGATATAAAATATTACAGATTAAACACCTAAGTTCTTTGGAGTACATGAGGTGACATTACGTAACTAACTCATTCATTCACGTAACATCAATTTCAAAACATCCATTAACGATAACCACATAGATAAGAGTAATACATATAAAACCATACATGCAAATCACAAATAAATTAATCATGAAGATTTTAAGTATATATATTTCCACAGATACAACATAACATGATCAGTAATTACAAATGGTAGTTTAAGAATGATTACATGGTATGAATATACAATACATAAGTCTAATAGTACATCATAATGAACACTTATACAAATTTACATCAAAGTCTTCCCAAAACACGTGGGAGTGATACATCATTAAATGAAATACATCTATAGTACAAATACACATTTGGAACATATGAACCCTAGATCAACAACATCTGCAAAACCCTGCACTGAATGGTACAACTATATCCAAGGGGACCCAACAGGGTGCATAGCACGTTCCACCCAACCACCCCCATGCTGGGAGTAAACAAGGAAAGATCCCTGACCAAGCACATCAATCGTAACACAAGACTAACTCCAGACAAGATAACATAATATCAAAAGACCACTCACAAAATTAAACAATGATAAATTACCAAAAGACAACAATAAACCACTTCCAGAGAATTTCAACAAAACAATTCAAATGGAATGCTAGAGGAGAGTGTCATCACATGGCTTTACATGGATTATCTAGACAACCTATCATAAGGTGTCGCCTCCATCTATACATGAATTATCCAGACAACCTAGTTCAAGGTGCCACCTCCATCTATGGTTCTCCTGACAGCCTATCTCAAGGCGCCGCTCCATAGGGTTACTCATGCGGAATCATTAACCTCTCGTGGGGACGAGGCAACGATCATGCCAGCCACGGCCTTCTTGGCCCACCTTTAGTCTACGATAGCACTAATAGGAAAATGAGGCATCATAATTATCTTGTTTAATGTTTAACTACCCAACCCCTAATTAATTACTTAGGTTATCACCGATTACTCTAACTCTACGTGGGTTACCCTGATAGCCCCTTTGTGCGTCGGCCCCCACTTAGAGCCACTCTCCCTAGACACCCTAACACAAAATATCCAACACAAAAATGATTGTACCAACAAGAAATACTGAACCAACAAATGGATCATCCACGAGGCATAACCATCTCGCCAAAAACATATGAAACACATCCATAAAATGGTACAATCCATGTGTAACTCAAATCACAACCATAGTAAAAAATATAGATAAGTGTCAAAATAAAAGTCAAATAGTAAGAAGCATCAAATTAACATATCTCATTGCACAATTCTACTAAGAAATAAAACAACCAATTTAAACAATATGTTTAATCGATAAAATCACTCAAATTGAGTTACTTAACATTCATTTTCAGTTTTCCCAATAACATCATGAGATCAAGCATTGAACTAACATCTTAATCACTTTTTTCTTTTTCTTTTTTAATTTTGTCTCATCATCCATTATATACACATGAATATATATATACACATGTATATATAAATATTGCTATGTACATATACATATATATATATATATATATATATAAATATATATATATATATATATATAATATTTTTGCATTAAAAAAATCATTGTAGAAATCTCATTCATGTAAATATCAACATACTATATTATAAATATATATATATATATACACATACATATACATATATATTTTATTATATATATATATTATATAAATACACAATAAACATTAATTAAATTTAAATTAAAATTAATTAAATTTATAAAATTAAAATTATACGAATTTAGAAAAAGAAAAAAAATTAAAAAAAAAAGTGCCTCCATTGAGAGGTTGCGAACCTCCCATTAGGGAGGCCGCAGCCTCCCCAATGGCCACACACAACAGCCAAGGGCTATCATGCCAGCAAGCCACTTGGACTGTTGCGTACGACAGTCCTTGACTTTTGGCAGTCATTAACTGCTGCCCAAAGACAACAAACAGGGGGGAAAATAGGGGTATGACATGGCCAACCCCTCCCCAATATCAATTTTTTAAAAATTAATTTTTTTAAATAAAAATTCTCATATATATATTTTATTCGACTCTCCAAAATAAATAAATAAACGTGAAACATGAATTTGTATTGTAATTTATTCATACAAAAATCATAGACTTTGTGAATATGTATAAATACATATATTTTTAAAATGCAACCATAACATAAAATAAATATACATATATATTTATACATAGGTATACATACATATTTAATCATGAGTTTCAAAACAATAATATAAATAACCCAATACAAATTTGGGTATGAAAATTCAATATAATAACAAAAATGATTTTCTTTCCAAACAATAATTTTCCCAACCAAATTTTATTGACGAACTACAGAAGATTTGACTATGGTTTTCAACATAAATTTCAAAGGTTTAACAACACAAATTTTCAATCACAGAAAACCTCTTTCAAAACATAGAGAAATTAATTTTCAAACATGGCAGACAATAATTTGTTCACAGAATATTAAATCTAAAGAAATAATAATTTAAAAGAACTTGGAGTCCTTCGTTCGATGTAGAATCCAAACATAGTAGCCTTCTTCCTTTTTCGAAAGTAGAACCCCTCTGAAGTTTCTTCTCAATTTCCTTCCTTTAGCTAACTTCTGAATCAATCTTTTTAATCTTTCTTATAGAACAACTTTCACCAAGAAGCACAAAGCAAAACCTATCTTTCTTTTATTTTTCAGACCCAAAAACCAGAAAAACCCTTGTGTCTAAAACTCTCTCACAATAAAAATAAAATAATAATAAATAAAGCTCTTCATCTTTTTCCTCAAAAATACTCAACATTCATTGGTTCTTTTCTTGCTTTTAAAAGCACACACTTATCTCACAATTTTAATTAAAAATTAATTAATTCCTCATGATATTATCCTCACAAGATATTCTCTTCTTATTTTCTAATTTAATATCAGGAAAAAGATAATATATAATTATCATCATCATTATTTATCTAAATTAACTACTTACACCTTTTAATTAATTAAACAACTTTTAATTTACAATATATTTAAAATTCAACATTTTACTAACTTACCATTAATCAAAGCAATCAAAACAACATTAATTAATCTTATAAAATAAAGATTAATTAAATAACCACTAACCATAAATAAAATAAATAATCAAAAATCAAACAATACAAGACAAGGACAAAACCTAAATTTTTGTCACAACAAAACTCACAACGGGATGACAGACTTGGGATGGGGACACTTATCAACTCCATTTTTTAACATTGTACCCATTGAGTTAATTTAATGCTCGCCCTGTCCTGTCGAAATAGGTGGAATCAAGACTTTATTCCTGCAATTCCTGCATACCAATAAACATCAAGTAACATGTATATATAATCAAATACATCACATTGTGAGGAGTTACAACATAGTAGGGCACTCGCAAATGAGTGGTGCTACACTGTCCCCTCACCAAAGCTACAATAACAACTACAACATCAAGTATAAAGTGACATTGCTAAACTAAACTGATCACATCATATCATCATAAAATAATTACTAATCTATTGCATTACAATATACTACCACATCAATGAAACATTACCAAATCAAGTGTAACCATCATGTCATATCATAATATCCATGTCATCAAATAAAGTAGCATAGTCATCAATCAGTTTAAACTATCCAATTCACCAATCCAACCAACAATAATAACTACCAAAGTCTCAAAGTATCAAGCAAAACCACATAAGTATCAAGTCCAAACAACAACATGAGGGGTATTACATGCGTTGAATGAAAAATAAAAAAGTAACCTTCGCTACCACTATAATTCCCAACCTAATAGTGGTGCTTCATTGCTTGCAAGTTGATAAAAGAGCTATCATTGAAATATCAAAAGTGAAAAATGAGCTATCATTGCTATATTTGAAAAAAAAAGAGATATCAACTCTTTAGGCTATCCAAATAACTCTACCAGGGCTATAGATGCTTGACTGACAATAGAGCTATGTTTGGGGGAATTGCGAAGATAGATTTGTTAGGGCTATGGATGCTTGATTGGTAGCAAGGCTCTATCCTTGGTTGGCTTTGGAGGATTACTATATTATGTAGTTCAATGTTAATGAACTAATTCTTTTTACTAAGTTCCAAAAATTGGAATTAATTAGAGCACACATGGATGTTTTCGGTGGAATTTTACTTCTTTATGTCAGAATCTAGGCAAAGGTAGAAATTATTGTTTTAAAATATGTATAAATTCTAATTTACGATGGGTGATTTAATTTCAAGTTTGGTTTGAATTTGGTTTTATTTTTTGCAATTTGTTGTGTGGTCTCACAGCAAACCCCAAGACTGAAAAGACTTGGGGACCCAAGTGAAAAAATATAACACTTATGGCAGGAGCTAGCAAATTGGAAGATCATTGGAAGTGAAGAGAAGAAATATTTGATAATAAAAGTACTTCGTAATGTAAGTGTTTCAGGCACCGAGTACTGGGTACCGAAAAAATATGAAAGGAAAAAGGTAATGCAAGTTCTAATGGAAGGCTCTAGTCCGGTATGAAGGAGTTTGGTATGAAGGAATTCTAGTATAACCAAGGTCTGGGGAAGTAAGTGGGTAAAGCTGAATACCGGGTACCAGGTACCAGGTTATAATGTGAAATGAAAATGCTTGAATTTTAAGTTTATCTAATGATTCTGGTAATCCGGTATATATGTAAGGATTTATGATATGCTGAAAAAAAAAAGCGTGTTAATTATGAGATTTTTGTATTAACACTTAAATAATGGTTTTATTTACATGAGATGTTATAAACGTTTTCTTTCTTTTAAAGGGATTTAATGTGTGGAATTTGTGATTGTGGGAGATGCAGATTGTGATGCAAAATTCAGATATGGACGGTCAGGAAAATTATATTTGTGAACAAATATGATGGTGTTGCTAGGTTCAACGATGCACTTTAAAAGCTCATGCTGGAATAGAGTTCGTTGTAAAGATGTGTCAGATACCAGAATACTGGGATGCTGGAGGTCAAGCATGTAGTAAAGAAGTGTATCTATTCTGGGAGTGATTCATTCTTGGAATGTTCAAATCAAGTAACTTAAAATATAGGAATAATACTTCCACTTGATCACTCTGTTATAACAGGAAGTTCCTATGTCTTATTTCAATAGATTTGTTTGGTTCAAGGAAGAACCTCGATAATTAAAGATTAACACCCGAAGAGCTTCAAAGTATAATTCGAGTTGAATTCCATTGACTTCAATTACAATTCTCCTATTGGTCATTACATTCCATGTGCCTTGATGAGATTGGTCCCTTGGATTTCCTCTCATGTATTTTTCTTATCCTGTTTGTGCCTTGTGTTTTATAAAAGGCTAGAGGATCCTTTTTTTTTTTTTTAAGTTCAAAATTTGTGGATGTTGGAGGAGCATAAACTTTTAAGTTTTGTTCTTTTTTCCTATCTTATGAACCATTCTGGCGTAAAGAATTTGTATGCATGTAGACATTGATTAATATTGGAGCTTATTAAATAGCTACCTATCTTAGTATCTTTTGTAGCTAGTTTTATTAGTTTATGCCCTATGATGTTTGGATAAGGGATGTTGATGAACCTATAAATATTTAGGGTAGACTCATGACCATCAAGATAAACTAGTTCAAAGATGATAACTAACTCAACTAAATGCATGGAAAAGGATGCATTTCACATACAAAATAGCCAAGTTAGGGGGTTGGTTTGATAGATGTTTTAAGTCAAAAGATGTTGGTGTATTTGAAATTTTTGCAAAGATAGGTGAAGTGGAGGATGGAATTTTGATGAAGGGACATTCACACGGAAGCTCTTAAACAAAATGTAATGAAAGTGCAATTTGGATAGTAAGGCAATAAGATTCAACAAAGATTTTCATAAATGGAAATGATTTCATTAACTCAAAAGATATTGCATATATTCTTTGGTATTATCAGATTTCTGATCATCTAGATCGCTCGAAGCGTAGGAGAGAGCATATGTCTGATATGCTGAACACCAGACTATTATACTTATGGACTCTAGACAACTCTCAAGACTCAACTTCCAAGACTCTAAGACTCAAACCCAGAATTGAATTCTAACTTGTGATCCAAACATCTGATGCCTCAAATGAGCTCTTGGGGCCTTATTTATAGGCTTCAAATGACTTGGACATCCAGTCACCAAAACCTTTTACCTATTATACTAGGTCATTTCTCTAGAAAATGCAAGGAGGATTATATTGCCACATGGAAGACATTATTAGTTCTTGATTTTCTCAACAACCTTTATTTATTTGACCATATTATGGAGAAGACTAGAAATATCTATAAAAATATTTTTTGTAGATATTGTCTATCTTTACTTTTTGGATAGTGGACAAAATAAATTTTTTTCATGTGGGAATTTTTGTACAAGATAATATTTTTAGTACAAGGGTCCACCATGTGAATAACATTTTTGGGTACAATATTTTTCTAGCTTCACATGGGTTTGTCTAGAAATTTCCCCACCTTTTGAATTTTGTTTACATTTTACTTTTACTTTCTCCATAATGTTTTATTCTAGAAAATACTATGACTTTATCCTAGACGTATTATATATTTACAATATTTATTTTCACTTTTATGGCACCGTAAAGTGAGAACAACCCACTTAACAGCTATAAGTGGCTACACGGATCTTGCTTTTTAAACAAGGTTGCATCCTGTTGTCAGATCTTAAGGTGGTTGACATCATGGCACAAACAAGCCCTTGTGCTAGCTAAAAAGGGATAGGGCTCTGTAATCTCTCTGGTAATTCCTAATATACATTGTCCCAATCTTGAGATTGTGGATTAAACACATACATTATCCTTTCAACTTCATCTGAATATGCAACGCCAAATTCAATTCTGGCTGCAAGGAGTGTAGGTCTTAATTTAATCTCCATTTCCTCAATTCTGGTCTTTGGTAACCAATCCCTGCATAGGGCATAAAACTCGACTTGTGGGAAATCATAACCACTATTAGGGAAATGAGTTAAATATTGCTCCATGCATTCTCTTGAGGCATAAAGGAGATTTCTTTTGATTAATTGTAAGAATTCATTCATGTCAGGATTGAAGTAGATGCCAACCATATCAGTATACTCCTTCACAAAAAATTGATTGAAAGTAATGCTTTTGATGAATCCATATTTGATACATTTTAACAAATTCATCTTACTTATTTTTTACCACCTCATCCTAAATAACTCTATGATATGGATATCAATGGATAGTGGGCTTCTAATATAGAAAATTAATGGTGCTTCTTCTAACCTGAATTGTTGAAGGAATTTCAATCCTCCATCAAGATCCAGAATCCCTTTTTCATGATTTTCTATAATAGACTTTCTTAGATCTGTTAGTCATTTATCCAAGAAATAATGTTCCAATAATAATTCAATTATCTTAATTGGGAGGAAGGGAAGGGATATCTCAAAATTTTCTAAATTATACATATATATGCCATCTGAGCAAATCCAATCTGGATCTTTAAATTTTATTCCTCCATTGTAAATGGTTGTAGATAATTCTCTGGTCAATGCATCTACTAATGGATTATTTTCTCCTTTAATCCATTCTATATCAAAATCATAAGCCAAAAATTCAAAATACCATCTTGCAATTCTTCCCTGAGCTATATCTTTATTTGGATTTTTCTTTAAGAGGCTTCTCATAGCCTGACTGTCCATTCTTACAATAAACCTCACCGGATTGAGAAATATCTTGAATTTTTCAATTCCTTTTTTCACTGCCAATATCTCCTTTTCAAATATGTGGTATCTACTCTCAGTATCTGTAAATCTTCCTGACCGATATCCACATATATTAATTTTTCTATTTTCTTCATGTATCAAAACAACAGACCATGTTGTATCAGAAGCATCAGTGTATAAGTATAATGCTAAACTGGTAGTTGGTATTTGTAATGATGGAAAATTTTGGCATTTTAATTTTATGCATTGAAAAAATTATATTGCCTTCAGGGACCATCCTTTTTTTCTTTTAAGTGCTCTTCTATTGCTTTTTCTGTCTTTTGCAAGACCTCTATAAAAGGGTTATATATAATTAAGATAGCCTAGAAATCTTTGTATTTGCTTTTTATCTTGTAAGATGTCAGGAAATTCTTGAATCCTTTGTAGGATGTGAGGTTATAGTTTGATGTTACCCTTGTCAAGATGCAATCCTAAAAAATCTATTTGGATTTTACCAATTACCATCTTTTTTTTTTGAAAGACATATTTCATGTTTCTTGATTGCAGCATATAAATCTTCTAGGTGCTACAAATGGTTAGATTCAGAATTAGAGAAAACAATTATGCCATCAATATATACTGCGCAAAAATCCTTGAGATGCCTCAAAGCTTGATCCATTCATCTCTGAAAATAAGCAGGAGTTGTACAAAGACCAAATGGCATTACATTCCATTCATATAAACCCTGTGGAACGGAGAATGTAGTTTTATACTTGTCTGATTCTTTAACTTTAATCTACCAGAATCCTGACTTATAGTCAAACTTAGAAAATATTTTCTTATTAGCAACTCTTCTGATTAAATAAACACTAAATGGAATTGGATAATTGAATGGAAGGATGATATCATTAAGGGCTTATAATTTATACAAAATCTCTTTTTATCTCTTTCTTTGTCAGCTCTTTTATTTACCAAAAATGTTGGACAAGAAAATGGACTTTTACTAGGACAAAAGAAATGCCCTTCAAGTAACTCATTCAAATGCTCGTCCAACTCCTCTACTTTTGATGGGCTCATGAGATATGCTGGCTCATGTGGAATAACTGATTGAAATTCTGGCCTTATTTGGATTTCACACTCCTCATGATCTTGTGACCAGAATTGTAATGGGTTTAAACTACAACAATATTTTCAAATCTTTACATGATTTCATCAAATAATTCTGCTAGGGATTTTGTTAGTTCTTTTACAAATTCTTTCCTTTTATGCTTACCACTATTCTCAAATTTATGATTGAAAAATTTTAATGCAGGAATATCAATTTGACCATCTTCATGTATCAAAGAAATTTTATGTTTCCAAAAATGAAGAGGTTCATACTTTGTAAGGAATAAATAACCCAACAAGACATCATCTTCTAAATCATTATATTCAATGAAGTCTATAACAAACATTTTACCCATTATTTCAACGTGGAAATCCTGAGCATATCTTCCCATATGAATTCGTTCTCCATTGATGGCATAACTATGAGGTAAATCAGGCCTTGGCTTCCAGAATTCTGGAGGAATTGCATTTGTTTTTGCAAGAGATCTTGAGGAACCAATATCCATAAATGCATCCATATGAATTTTCTTAAATCCTGGAAAGCAAAAATTTATCCTAATATAATTTCTATTATTAGCCAACAACAAAGAACATGCCTTTTCATTATTTTTATATATGCTTTTGCTATTGTTGCTGTCATTATTGTCACTTTCCTCTATTGCAGATTTCTCTTCCTGAGAGCTTGAAAACTTAACTGCTGAAGATAAAATCCTCTTAATTTCTCCCACTATGGAAGAAATATTTCTTATTGCTTTAGATTTAGTTTTGACAAGTCTTTTCAAGTCTGCAACATCATTTACTAATAGATCCAATTTCTTGAATATAGCAATTAGATCAATTATTTCTAGGTCATCCTTGTTTGTTCTTTTAGAAGAATGCTTAGAAGAACTAGCTTTATTCTTCTGCCATGGCGGGATTTTATAACCATGATAAAGGTTTTGTGAGGATCTTTTATCCCATTGTTTAAGTTGCTTTTGAAGCTCTCCCTTCTCTATTTTGAGCTTCTTCATTCTTCATAAATGTTGATTGGAAACATCTCTTCTTTCTTCTCTAGATCCTACCATTTTGTAAGGATATTTAGATTTCTCAATATCTAATTTCATTTGTATATCTTTCAAAGAATTTTTTAATAATGTGACCAAGAAATCTTCATCTTCTTCTAATAAAGATGCTTTAGATTCTGAGCTTGAAGAAGAAATCCTTTTGTGTTTATCTCTATGTTTAACCATATTATATCTATCAGGAACTATTTCTATTAATTCATACAGATCATCCATTTCTTGAGAAACATCATGAACATTAATCACTTCCCAATCGTGATTGTAATATTCAACCATTGCATAAATCTTTGTACCAGGATTAAGCTTTTTTGGACAATCTCTAGCATAGTGAGGTCCCTTACAGATAAAACATTTTACACCTCTAGGTACTTTCCTATTCCTTCTTTTTAGCAAAAATGGTGGAAGTTTTTTAGGAAACTTTCATTTCTAGAAAGGAACAATATTATATTTCCTTTTAGAACCATATTTTCCATGCTTGCTCCTTTTGAATGTATATTCACCCTCATATCTAGAGTCTTTGCTAAGGTGTGTGGAACACTTTTTACACTTACATGTCCTTCCACAACCCTTTTTCTTAAACTACTTAAGATTGGTGAAATCCTTTAATTGGTTAATTGGAGATAAGTCACAAAATTCTTTCAAATTGCAAGTATAATTATACTTGTCTCTGTTATTTTGTAATGCTCCTAAAAGACACTGTTTCTCCAATTTATAACCAATCAAAGACTTGAGTTTTGCAAAAGTACACTGGGCTATTGTCTTACCTTTCTTTTTGATAATATAGTCTTCAGCCCATGCACCCAAACCACAAGGAAGAGAATTCAAATAATTTTCTTTTGTTGTAACATCTTTAGTTTTTTCTGCAATAATCATGTAATTTTCAAAAGAAAGATTGTATTCATGAAACTTAGCCAGTTTTTTAAGTTTCATTGCTTGTAACATATTTTTTACCTCAATAGCTTGGTTCTTTCTATCACTACAGAACAAATCAGTAATCAAGAGCTTAAACTATTCAAATCTAGCTGAAAATATATCATTTTTTCCCATATCTATATGTTTGACTACTTCCTCAATGATTTGTTCATTCTCATAAACTGTTGTTGTTGGGCCATCATCTGGTAGATTATTCCACTAGTGTCTTAGTTTTCCTGATAGAAGACTTACTGCATACAAAACCTTTGTCATTTCTGACCACTGATCAGTTCTATCAATTTTTTTTCTAAAGTGTCTTCCCAGGTGCAGATTGTATCATAAGGGTTTACTATCTTATCAATGTTAAGTATATAGCTTGCTACTTCATATGTCCTTAATTTTTTAGGTTTTGCACTTTCAGACATTACATCCTTCATTTCAATGTCAAACTCAACTTTTTTAGCAGTTTCCCAAGGTTCTATTTCTTGCAATTGCTTATAATTGGTAGAATCTAATTCTACCTCTTGAGTAGAGTCATCTACAATTTCTATAGAACATTCAGATTCTTCAGAGATGTTAGTATCAATTGTATTTCAATGGATTCTTTTTCAAACTAATCATCATCTTCAAATTCTTTGTTAGCAAAACTGGGTTCATTCATATAGACTGGTTCTATATTCTTTGTATCTACATTGAGTTCTTGAAGCCAATCTCTTCTTTGCTCCTGATTTGCTGAAATATGTTCTTTTACCTTAGGAATTTTAGTAGTTGTTGATTCCTTAGATGATTTAACTTCCTTACTTTTCTTTTTCTGAGTTTCTAACCTTTTCTCCTGTTTCTTTCCTTTGTTTTCCTCAGTCATGCTTTCTCGGCTAAGTTGTTCTTTATTTTTTTATTTTAACCTATACTTTGCAAACTCTTTAGCTAAAGTGTCTATTATAGCTTTCCTACTTGAATCCATAGTAGTCTTAGCTTTTATGCCTTTCTTAGGATATGAATCTGAAATCTTACTATCTCGAAACTTAAAATTGCCTTTGCTATCAACATATTCTTCTTTATCTTCAAACACGTTATGAATAACAGATGAAAGCAAAGAACTTGCATTAAGAGATCTTTGGCTTTCCATTGAAGAGTTTTAGGACTCACTAAAACTTTTCGCAAAGCGTTTCACTGCTAATTTTACCGTCTTACTGCTCACCCTTTCACGCCTGTCCTTCAGCTTCAACACAGGATTTATGGCCTTACTGCGGCTCCACAACTACTTTGCATCTCTACCTTCAATATTTCAATCTTCACACTCTTATTCCGGCTACCAACATATGAATCTTATAAAAAAATTTCACTATGACTAGATCTTAATAGAACATGGATCTGTTATTTCACATGCATCAGAATAAGCAAGGCTCTCTATTGAACATGGTTTTGATCCTAGGCTCTGGTATGTAACCAGGCTCTGATACCTTTTAGGATCGATAACATGGACATTCACACAGAAGCTCTGATACCAAATGCAATGAAAGTGCAATTTGGATAGTAAGGTGATAAGATTCAACAAAGATTTTCAGAAATGGAAATGATTTCATTAAATCAAAAGATATTGCATATATTCTTTGGCATTATCAGATTTTTGATCATCTAGATTTCTTGAAGCATAGGAGAGAGCATATGTCTGATATGCTGAACACCAAACTATTAGACTTATGGACTCTAAACAACTCTCAAGACTCAACTTCTAAGACTCTAAGACTCAAACCCAAAATTTAATTCTAATTTTGTGCAACAAATGATGGGGAGAGAGGAGCTACATTTTCAAAGGCTTGATGTTCTATGAGTTCTTCCCTACTGAGTTCAAATGGATTGTTTGTAATATCTTCTATCTCATATGGTCCTAATGGGGATGAAGGTTGTTGCGATGGTGTAACTTGACTTCTTGGATCAAATTCTAAAGGATTTGGATCACTTGAGGTAAATGTAACTTTTTGTTTTCTCTAGGATTCTCTTGTGTTGTGATCTCGTTTTTACCATAAATTTTATGATAGCTTTGGGAGAGTTGTGTTGTGATTTATGATGTTTGAACTCTCTAGTTGACTCAAATCTAGGTAAAAGGGACGGTCTAAGTCTGTTGGGAGCAATGATGATAATGGAGAATGAAAAGATGGGTGATGTGGGAAGTGATCTTTGCAAACGCTTTGGGACAACACTTTTGACTTACACTTGATGTTTTGATGTTTGGATAAGGGATTTTGATGAACTTGTAAATATTTAGGGTAGACTCATGACCATCAAGATAAACTAGTTCAAAGACGATAACTAACTCAACTAAATGCATGGAAAAGGATACATTTCACATACAAAATAGCCAAGTTAGGGGGTTGGTTTGATATATGTTTTAAGTCAAAAGATGTTGGTGTATTTGAAATTTTGTCAAAGATAGGTGAAGTGGAGGATGAAATTTTGATGAAGGGGTGGGTGAGATGTTTGACCCAATGTTGACTTAAAGTGAACCTTTTTTTTGACAAGACCAAGGTAGTGAAAATGATGCTAGACCTCTAAAGTTTTCAAATCCTAAAGAGTATGGATATGGGTATGTAAATCTATTTGGTTTCTCCCATATCAAGCATAATGGTTTCTTAACAAGAGGTTGTGATTGCGATAAATTATTAAGGCCCATTTCCTACTAAACTTGGAATTACAATACCTATGTCTATAATGGCGATTTGTAGATCTTCCCCTACAAATTTTGATTTTGTAATAGATAATTTAGGGGAGTTTAAGATCATGATTATGTGAGAAATTGGAAACATTGGAAAAGACCAGGATTTTGATAGTAATAGAAGGAATACAAGTTTGGGTTATGTCTTGAAGTACATTTGTAAAAGCTGTATACCAACATAGTTATGATTTTGTGAAGTGCCCAAAGGTGTTTCTTGAGAGCTTTTGAACTAAGATGCCTAAGTCTAGAATGATGACCTGTAGACCTTATTTTAGGGATCCTTACTTTGTGTGAGATCATTTAGAAATAGTTCAAGTTTATGGAAGAAAGGAAGATATTTATTGCCATGCAGGTGGTGGTAATGTGGGCCTTCTGGCCTCAATATCAGCTTGTTCCTCTTCTTCATCTAAAATGGTTGCTACATTTGTTCACTTGGTAGGTGTTTCTTTTGTTTCAAAAGTGAAGCTTCTCAAACTGCTAATGAGATTGGTTTGTTCTTCATTAATGAGTTCAAAGTTTGGTTGAATGATAGCACTTGGAAGATCAGGTTATTCAATGAGAGTGATCGATCTCCAAATAGTCATGTGGGGTTCATTTGTCAATTTATCTTGCTTAAGTGAATTTATTTTACCACAATCACTCGTGTTGATTAAGTTTCCAAACTAAATGTTTATGTCAAAAACATCATAAATTTCACTATTTCCATTTTGTGAGAATCATGAGGTTGAAGCCATAATTTCCTATGTTGTCTTTGAAACATATGGATTTGAGATATAAGTCAAGATATTTAGAAATCTATAAGGATAGAAATCCTGAGGACAAGTAGTAATATCAAGGATATCTTTAAAAGATATCCATATTTAAGCCAAAGTGTTTGAAATTTTGAGGAAGATAGTGAATGTTTGTTTATAACGTTTTGGAACCAAGTAATGTATTAAACAGACTCATAATCATTTACAACCCTAGGTTTGAAATGGCTATACTTGTTGAGCCTCCACTCGGATTTCTCCAAACACTAAGACATTGCAAATAGTTAGAGATTTGGCAACACTGGCTCCCCTCCATGACACACACTTCTCGAGACCACCAAATCTTAAAATCCTTAAAATTTGAAGATCAAAAGGATTTTTCTATTTAAAAAATGAATAGTACAAATGTGGGGTGGCTTTAGAATGACCATTCTTATGCCAACAAGTATTAAATATTCTAGATTCTAAATAATGGTTCATAGTAAGGGCTTCCAGTTTAGGGGATATGATTATAAAATCCATCAAGAGGTTTCCCAACCCTTAGAAAAATGTCTTTACACATCATAAAGATATTGGGGGAGAGCTATCATGTACCACATCCCAGTGATTGCAATTTTCATTGCAACCACACATTTATATAGCGGTTTGGAAGAGCTTGGCTTTAGCTCATTACCGCTTGGGTCATTCCCTCCTCTTGAAACGAGGAGGCAAGCCCTCTAAGGATAAACAATAGCAAGGGAGTACATTCGTAGTTTGATCGTCTCCATTCATATGAACAAAGAGAGAACACACACCATGCCTTTTTCTCACACTCGTAAAGGGGTTCAATTTTAATCCAAATTGAAAGATGTAGGTGATTATACAAGGTGTTAAGGAATGTTTTTATTTCTCAAGGTCACCAAATGGTGCAATAGAATTTCATACACATTCAATAACATAAGTGTAAATAAAAAAACATAGCAAATAGTTGTAAATTTTAACCCCTAAGGTAAGATGACTTCATTTTATGCACCAAATGAAATATGAAGTTTCCTTGTTCAATTTTAAACCCAAAAGACAATGATGAGATGAGGGTTCAATTTTAGTCTTGTTTTAGTGTTTGTTTTAAACCCAAGTGAAATTTAGTGAGGTCCTAAAGCATAAATTAGAAAGCATAAAATGTTGGGTTATAATTTCCCCAAAAGCGTCAAATGCTTGTTATAATCATATCATTTCAAGATAAGAAGGCTTTCTTCACTTTAGCTCCATGTCATCCAACCTACAAAACACTGTTAGTCTAACAACCAAAACAATGTTAAAAGTGCATTAGTGATTTGATGAATCGAGAAAATTAAAGTACATGTCAAAAAATGATCGTAAAAATTCTTACTAGAGTTAGGCATTGCTGCACACGATAGCATCATGATTTTTCATCTAGGTGTCACTCTGGTGAATTTAGGAATCACTCTACAATAAAAATAGAGAGAATGATAACATCAATATTTGGTCAGGTGTCGCTCTGGTGAATTTGGGGCATCGCCATTTGAAGTCTTCGATACCTCGATATTAAATTAGCATCGCCATTTATTTAATCAACATCACAGTTTGAAATAGCGATAGTGTCACTATATGGCAATGCACTTCAAAGGTGTTGTTGTAATTGATTTGGGCATCACTGTATCCTGCAAAAAAGAAAGTGAATGGAATTTGAGCTAAAAATTGATTAAATTAATGGTTTTCCCTCCTTCTAGCACTAGAATGTGGACCGAGGATTGTCAGTGTGGGTTGATTATGCTTGATCCATGATGAATCAGAGCATAATTTAGCCACTAAACCTCAATCTCAAACAAGATCATTCAAATTGAAAGTTAAACTAAGCATTTATTGAAACTGAAAATTGCAAACTGCGAAAAAAGTTAAATTTCTACTCTAACCCATTTGAAACTTATCTTGTTTTGGAATTGGTGTCGTGTTGATGTGGAACAACGACCCTTTCCCAATCATGTGATTTGTGAGCCTATTTCAATCAATTCTATGGAAAAAAATTGATGAAACCATTGTGATAAATGGATGAAATCTTGATTTATGCTAAATTAAACATGATGCAAGCTAAATTAACATGATTTTATGCTAAAATTGATCTAATTATGAAATTTCTAAGCTAATATAAGCTAATTATAAGCTAAAAGATGGAAACCCTAATTTATAAACAAGCTAAGATGGATGCATGGAAGCCATTAATGGATGTCTTAGGCTATTATGCATCTAAAAATGAATAAAATTAGCTAAAAGTGAGTAAATTAAGAGTGTGAATGCAAGTGAATTTAACAACATAAGTTTTCAATTGAAAGATGGATCCATTTGTCTCCAAATAGTGTTCCTTATTATAGGAGAGCAAATGAGAAATGAAGGGTTGAGATCGAAAAGATTAATCAACGGTCAAGAATGGAAGAAATAGGAGGCATGGATCATGGATT
This sequence comes from Sequoia sempervirens, assembly GCA_007258455.2. Lineage (NCBI taxonomy): Eukaryota > Viridiplantae > Streptophyta > Pinopsida > Cupressales > Cupressaceae > Sequoia > Sequoia sempervirens. The sequence goes on along the minus strand of VDFB02252616.1, from coordinate 228,323,386 downwards.
CTCATCAACAAATGAGAGTACAAGATGAGAATTAATCAAGGGCTCACATTTGTTCCAAACTAACACACTTTTGACCTACACAGTTCACAAGGTGACTTGCTCAAGAGGTTAAAAGTTTAGCTTACTCAAGAAGCCAAGTGAGATGATTAGAGGAGAGAGAGAATATTCTTTGGAATATTCTCATGGGTGAGGATAAAAGATATTTTCAAATTAAAAGAAAGTTTTAATTGTACAAGAAAAGGGACAAGGAATATTCCCCTTTTGGAGGAAAATTAGTTTAATTGCTAATTAAACAAGGTTTAATCATACAATTAGGGGTTTGAAGAATTAAAGTGATATTCATTAAATTAAATGATTTAATGAATGGGGGAGATATGAGATGACATTTAATTAAATAACTTAGGGTTATTTAATTAAATTAGAAGACTTAGGGAATTAAATTAAATATTTTTATCTATTTAATTTAATGAGATGAAATGTTAGCATGAAAGGGGGTGAATTAACCCGATTTGATGAATTAGGTTAATGGATGAAAATGAGACAATTAATTAAATAGATAGACTAATTTAATTAATTAAGCGAAAAGAGGATGGGTTTAAAGAGGAAATGATGTTACTATACTTGTTTCAAGTGCATGATATCATTCAAGACATTTTTTAGTGTCTACAAATGCCAATGTATGCCCCCACTTTAAAAAAATTGCTAGCACCATTGTTGTGAGAAGTTTTCTTTAAAGTAGCTAGGAATAAATGATAAATAAAGAGGACATGGGAGCTTATTCAGAAAGCCCTATGCCAAGTCATATGTTCCCAACACAAAGCTAAATCATGAGAAAGAGAGGAAGGGATTGCCCCCAAAATGAAATCCCAAAACACATAAGGGATCCACAGGTTTAGGGTCAGTATATCTTTGCTACAATATTGTTATAAAGCTCAAAAATATCATCATTCCCCAAATATTCACATAATAGGAATAATGATGCATAGAGAGTGAAAACAAAGAATAATCTTTTGGGTCAACATGGAAAAGACCTAAATGTCTCAACGCCTTGCGTCATCCCCAAAAGGAAAACACAAGACAAATGAAAAGATAAATGTTTACGACATATAGAAGAATGTAGGTACAAATAAAGGAATGTAAATGAAGAGAGATACATAAAAAAAAATAGTATAAGGGATCACATTACACACATGCAATCACACAAATAACATGAAAATAAAAATAAAGATAATACTAGTAAGGCACATGTGATTCAACCTATAGCAGATCATCCACATCCCAGTATTGATCAGTATATGTAGAAGGTGGATAACTAGCCAAAGAGACAACATCAAGTGTCAAAATAGGACAAGGCTATCTAACCCCTTACCCCCCAAGGAAAAAAGGTGAGTCAAAAATAGATGATGGTATGCATCTCCTTGCAAAAATAAATATGATTGCATAAAGCCAAGTTTATACCCTCATGCATGGTAGTGAATATACTATGATACTAAAACTACCACATGACAAGGAGAAACAACTAATGTTATTGATTACAATGAGTAGAAAAAGTATGCATATCTAATGAGATATTCCCACATGTAGTATCTATGAGTTCAGGATGCACCAAAGTTAAATTTTTCTTAGAAGAATCTTTGCTGATAGTGTTCATATTGAGTGAAGACTTTTTTGATGCTTTTGTTTCTTTCAAAGGATAATAACCAAGACCATTAGTTGTTTCTTGTGTGTTAGGCTCTATTGGGATGTGGATACCTTTTTATCTAGCACCACATCATTTTACACTATAACCAAGTTGTTTGATAAGTTCATAACCTCTTCCATAAAGGTTTTTCATTTCTTTAAGATTTGGTGGTTGTTCATAATCATCTTCATCAAAGTTTGTTGTGTAATTTGTTTCTTATCCTAAAGTGGTTGAAGTGGATGCTTTCAAATTTTGTACTAACACTATCATTGGTTCTTTTCCATTTCTCTTTTTTTGTGATCTTGTATTCACCTATGAATGTTGGTGTGAAATATAAGGAGCCCCAATCATCTTCCAATAACTTTGTGACTTCTTCAATATGATTTTCTTTTTATTTCTCTTGCACGAGTTCCACTTGTGTAGTTGTTTTCAATGTTTTCAAAGGATTTTCCTTGTCTTTCTCAAGTTGTAAAACATTGTAAGGCTTAGGATCAAATTTTATTGTATATAATTTGTTGTTGTATGCATATTTCCTTATACAATGAAAAGTTGAAGGCACTACTTGCATTTTGTGAATCCATGGTCTACCTAAAAGAAGGCTATATGAAAGTTCTTGAGGCATGACATGGAAAATATTTTGTTACGTGATCTTTCCAATTGTAATAGATAATGTGATCGCACCAAGCGGTTGTTTCCCTATATGATAGATAAAGAGTCTGATTGTATTTGGCTTTTGTCTACTCCAATCTTATCCAAAAGGTTTACACTACACACATTAAGGGAAGAGCCATTGTCAACAAGATTTCTCTTTATTCCTTTCCTATTAATGATGCTTATGATCATGAATTTTAACTTCCAAGCAGGGTAACTTTCTTTGGTAAATTTTTTTATCTAGATTAACCACATTCATTCCTTGAACTAGGGCTACCACATCATTTGGATTTGCACTAGGGGTAACCATAGCTTTTTGTAATGCATTTTCAAGCATACTATGATAACTAGGTGAGGCTTGAATAAGATCTCATAAATATATCTTAGCAAGATTGTTTTTAAGTTGTTCAAAAAGATCATACTCCTTTCCACTATGTAGAGGAAAATGAGGAGCACTAGGAAAAATAGGTTGAGGCAATGGTAATGAAGTGGGAGTGGTGTTTGGTTGCCTATTTTTCCTTGCATTATATGTGTGAGCAATGGTATTATAACTTGATTTCTGTGAAACATTGTTTTGAGGTGGTCTTAGGGTAGGCACAATTTGTTTTTAAACTTGTGGTTGATGTGAGGGTGGATAGAGGATAAGAAGTGGCTTAGGAGATCGCTTCAAGGGATATCTAATGTGCATAACCTCAAAAGATTTGTCCTTATTTTCATGATCTCTTAGTGAAGGGGAGTCTAATATCACATCATCATATTCATCTAAGGAAGCCACATTACTATTTTTTTAAATAAGTGTATCAATTCTATCATTTTCTTTCACCATGATATCTTCCCTAGTAGGAGAGCTTTTAGGAGAGGAGCAAAAAAAAACATTGATCACATTCCATGGTTGGATTTCGTAAGATAGCTTCATCACAAGTAAGGGAAGCATCAAGAGAAGAATAAATATGATTTTCTTACTTACCAATGATTGGATCCTTTCATTCAAATAGATATTTCCAAATGGTAGGAGCATTAGGAAAGGGAGGAACAAGATTCTCATGACTCTCAATGAGTTTATCTTCTAACACTAAACTATCTTGTTCACAAATGGGAGAGAGATTAGGAGAAGAATAAATTTGATTTTCATGGTTATCTACAATTACATCCCCATGTATTATAATGTCTTCCCAAGTAGGAGATGAATAAATTTGATTTAGATGTTGGGAGATGAATGGAGACTAGATAAAGTAATGTTAAGAAATATGTCAATGATATCATCTTCTTGTGTCATAATATCTTCTCAAGTGGGAGAAGGAGAGGGAAAAACAAGACTTTCATGATTCTAAATGATTGTATCTTCTTTCACCAAGATACCTTCATCACCAATATGAGAGGTATCGGGAGAAGAATAATTATGGTTTTCATGATTATCTATGCTTGTATCTTCTTGTATCAAAACATCCTTACAAATGGGAGAGATAATAGGGTTTGAGTGAGGGATAGGCAAGGTGATATTAAGGATTGTGTCAATGGTTTGATTATCTTGCTCTAAGATGTTCTCATAACTAGGAAAGATAATGGAAGGATAGATAACATGTTTCTTAATGACCTCATTTCTTGGCTCAAATTGTACTCATAAGAGGGGATGTTGTACTTATACAATCCATTCTTAACCATGTCAAAACCACATCTCTTAAAAGGAAACATGCTAACATAAAAGGTAAGCTATCCAACTTGTACAATGCTTCAGATATGTAAACAAATGTCCTACAAATCTGATGATTTTAAATACTATTTTTTTTTTTTAATGATTTAAAATGGCTACACTAAATGGATGATTAGAACTAGATGCATAAAATAGAAATTTTTGAAACTTGCAAGGCTTAACCAGGAGATCTAGGAAGTGTAGAAAACCACAAAAAAGCTCAAAAAAGTTGGTTTTAAGAGGCCCTAAAGGACTCATTCACCCATGGGAAAATGGGTGTTTGTACAAGATTTTTTAAAAATGAAGAATGCAATTTCTGAGTGATTAGATGTGTTCTTTGTTCCAAGTCTCAGACTGTCATTTCCGTAACACAATTTTCAAGATTTTGATGTCTAAATGCAAGTGAAATTAATGAAAAATGATGAACTAAATGACACTTTTTGAAATGCAATTTTGAATCAATTTTCTTATTTAAGTGATTGAAAGTATGTTATTATGTAAATACTATCCAAAACTAATCTAACATTATACATTTTTTGTTGAATTTTCAGATTTAAAATGAATTCAAAATGGAAATTTACACCTAAAATGCAATACAACTTTATGCCAAATTTTGAAACCCTAAATGAAATGAATTAATGTAAATCCTAGATCTAGAGTTTGAATTCACTCCAAATCAGAAATTAGAATGTTCAAATACTCAGGTTCACCAAAATGAAACATAGAAAAATGGGTGTAGGAGTTCAAACACATAGGGCTTTATACTAAATTTGAGATATTTCACCAAACTTACTATAAATAGAAAGGAAAAAATGGGGTGAATGAACCTACCTATTCTTCTATTTCATTCAAGAAATGAGATCCCTAAAGTCAAAATCCACTTTCAACCCTTAGGTGAGTGAATTCTTTAAGGAATCTTGCAATTTCCTTTTTTGCATCAAGATGGGGGTCTAGGTCAAAAAACACTTTGGGGAGAAAGATTAAAAATAGAAAAACAACTCCAAAATGTAATCTATCACTTGGATTTAGTAGATTAAACATAAAAATAAAGGAAACTACAAAGATTCTAGCAAATATGGAAGGGATAAGTATTGTGTACCTCTCACAAAATGATGTTTTTAGAAGCTTTCTAAGGACTCATTCGCCCTATGGCAAATGGGTCATATGTAGGGCTTTTTAAAATTGGTTTCTAGGTCCTCTTATCCTGTGTCTACACTTCTAGATTCCCAATTTTCACAGTCGAACAACTGAAAATAAGTCTAGGATCTAAGTTTCCGTGAGTTGATGAAAAAGGTGACAACAAATGCAACTTTGCAATTTTCACTTTTGAGATCTTCAACTTTTTTTCAGCTTGTAAATCTGCAACACACAAAGAGAGGGGAAAAATGTTTTTTTTGGGTGAATGGGGTTTTCCTTGGTCAAACCCCATTTTGGTAATCAAACCTTGAAATGAAATAAAATAGCATGAAAGGAATGATGAATGAACAACTCAATGTCACAACTCACCAAACCCTTGAATAAACCTTGGAATATAAATCAATAACTTGCATGAAATGGCTTCAATGGATGTGGGTATTGAACCTTGAATCTTGACTTGAAATAATGCTTTGAATGCTTGAATGGATCATAAAACCTACATCCCCTTATTAGCTCCAAAAAAATGCATGATGAAAGAAGACTTTGACATGAAAATTGGATCTTGATTGCTGCAATAATTATTCAATAAATCAACCTTTGAATGCCTTGAATTTCTCTTCAATGATCTTGAAAGTGCTCTCTTAGATCTTGAAAAATGATAGCCAAAATTCTTAGGTGAAACATAGTGAAATAACCTCATATATATAGATATGTATCCTTAATTTCCCAAAATTCAAATAACACAAGCCATTGTTCATCCAAATATTGATTTGACTATGTTAAAATACTGCCAAAAACATAATTTAAATTTAGGTCCTATGTCTAAGGGAGGACCCATTTGCCCATGGGTGAATGGGTCCTAGGTCCTTAACCCTAAGACACACTGCTCAATGAGAAGTGTTATGTTAAGGCATTAATGAATGTTGGCTTGCCTCTTTGGAAAATGCAATAAAATTGGATTGGATTTAAATTAAAGGGTCCAATTAAGGAAAATTAAGCTCAATTAATTAAGGGAGCCCTAAATAAGTGTAAAAGTGTAAAGAGGTACACTTTACAACACCAAAAATAAGGCACAATTAAGTCCAAGTTAACATTGATTCCAAATTAAGTGTGAAAATGTAAAAGGATACATTTTTCTACACTACAACTATTATAACCATCATAATAGTCCTTTGTATAGTGAGACAATAGAGTAAATTAATATAAAATTAATTACACCTTCAATAAAATCTTTTATAAAATTATATTGTTGACTCCTAAATTATTAATTTTTTGGAGAAAATACTTATACTAAATCTAATTAATTATAATTTTTAAAATTTTGGTTCACACTTATTGAAATAGTGTTATTATCTAATATCACATTATTTTTTCAATATAAGAAATGACTCGCAAGAATTTAAGTCATCTAGAATTAATCATTCACAATTATTATAATATTGTGCTATTTATGTAGTCTAATAGCTACTAACCTTTACTCTAACTACAATTTTATTTCAAAACTTGCAATTATAGAACATAAAGATGCACATATAATAAAATTGAATAAAAAATAAAACATCAACATAGGATTTACGTGGGAAAACCATTTTGGGAAAATCCCCACACACCAAAGCAAAGATATATTGTATTACAATAAAACGTAAATTACATACAAGTTATAGAGCTATGTTGTTCTAGGTGTTAATTCACAGAATGATTCCAGTAGCATTTTCTTACAATTTCTTTGATCATCCCATCTATCTATTCTAATGCACTATGACATTTAATACAAACTTCTCAAGCATCACTAGAAAACTGATGTTTCAACTTCCAAACCAAACGAATGGTCACAAGCAAACTTAACCATCACCTTGATGAACTCTTATCCGAATGTCGAAGGGACATGAAACCATGTCTCTTCGAATTCTCATTGTCACCCCAATATGCTTATTGTTCCATCAGAGTGTCAAAGAGACACCCAAGTGACTCCTTCTGATATGGGGAAGTCTCGCTAATGAAGTCCCATTGAAATGTCGAAGGGATGCTATAACAACTCATTTTGATATGACTCCATTGAAATATCAAAGGGGACACATTTTAGGTTCCATCGATATCCTCCTGTCTCCTCAAAAATTCCCTTCTTTCCCTTCATCGAAATGTTGAAGGTACAACAAAATAGCTCCCTCCTACATTGACCTGTCCCTCTAATGTCCCTTCTGACAGTCCATCAGAATGTCGAAGGGATTGAAGAATAGCTCCCTGTGACATTGTAATGTCTCCTCAACGAGGAGCCTTCATGGAATGTCAAGCCTCATCTTGATGCAAAATCCAAACACACCTAGCGATTAGCAAAGGGATTATCAAGATGTCAAGGAGACTTGTCACTAGGTCCCATCAACATGATGAAACACTTATCAGGATGTTGAGGAGACTAGCAACTTCATCCCGTTGAAATTCACCTATCAACCTAATGAATCTTTGGCTGATGCCTTTTACACTATTAATTTTGAGACATATTTTTCTCAACATTCTCCCACTTTAAAAGGAACTTATTGGCTCCCCAACCAATGCTTGAAGTCACTAAATATTCTAGGCCCTAAGGCCCATTGAACTGGTGCACCATTTGAACTTACCTATGCTCACATACTTTGTCAATGCATCAACAACATTTGCAAGAGTATCAACTTTCTCTAGACTAACCTTTCCATCCTTCACCATATCATGAACAAAGTAGTACTACATGCCAATATGTTTCATCTTAGTATGCAAGGTTGGATTTTTTTCCAAACAAATGGTACTTTGACTATCACAACAAACAATAATTTTCCCTGCATCAAAACCAACATTAGAGCATAATCTTCTAAGCCAAATGGATTCCTTGTAGGCATGAGTTGCTTCAATGTACTCAACCTTAGTAGTGGATAAAGCGACTACAACTTGCTGCTTGCTCATCCAACTAACTGTACCACCAAACAATGTGAATACATATCAATTGGTGGATCTTCTACTATCAATGTCCCCTACCCAATCATAATCCACATATCCACAAATGCTAATTGAACTATGAGATCAAGTAGAGTAACCATGCTAACATAATGTGTACTCAGAAGTACCCTTCAAATACTTGAGAAATATCTTCATAGCATCCCAATACGGCCTTCGTGGATTAGCCATAATTCGACTAAGCACTCCCACTGCTTGGGAAATGTCTGGCCCAGTACAAACCATTGCATACATTAAACTACCAATTGCACTTGCATAAGGAACCTTGGTCATGTCCTCCATCTCAGTAGGAGATATTGGACAATATTAAATATAAAGTTTCATTCCCTACAACACTAGAACAACTAACTACTTGCAATCCACCATATTAAACCTTTCTAGGATAGAATTTATATACTTTCTTTGGTTGAGCCAAAGTTTTCTATTTCCCCTATCCCTTCTGATCTCCATCCCTAGAATATACCTAGGTGAAGCTAGATCTTTCATCTCAAACTGTGTTGATGATTGATATTTTAATTTGGAAATCATACCCTTAGTATTCCAAATGAACAACATATCATCCACATACATGGTAATAATAAGAATATGGCCATTTTCAGATTTAAAGTAAACACAATGATCAAAATTTGATCTCACAAACCCCAAAGACAATGCATAGGTATCAAACTTTTGGTACCTCATTCTAGGTGATTGCTTCAAACCATACATAGATTTCTTTAATTTGTAAACCAGGTTTTTCTTACCTTTTTCAATGAAGTGCTCTAGATGGGACAAGTAAATCTCTTCCTTCAAATCACCATGAAGAAACACTATCTTCACATCCATCTTTTTTATTTCTAAGTCATATGCAATTGTAATTGACAACAAAAATCTGATAGGTGTCAGCTTAGCTATAGGATAAAATATTTCTCCATAATCAATTCCCTCCACCTAGGAATATCCTTTCATTGCCAACCTTTCTTTATGCTTCTCAACACTACCATCAAGACCTATCTTTTTCTTGAACACCCATTTAGATCCAATAGGATTTCATCCTTCAGGAAAAGGTACCAAATCCCATGTTTCATTCTTCTTCAACGATGCCATTTTTTTGTTCATGGCTCCCAACTAGGAATCTGCTTTAGACATACCCATAGCCTCTCTAATAGTCCTTGGCTTATCAGTGTTAGCAATCAAAGCATATGCACAACTAGAATCTAACATAGGATATCCAGACCTTTCAGGTTTTTGCTTAGCACACATAGACCTCCTCACAAGTTGAGGCTGAGGTTCTTCATCTTGTTCAGAATTTTCAAAGCAATTTGATCTCTGCTCATTAATAGGTCCACCAAGAGTACATAGTTCATCTTTATTGGGAGTAAGAGGAACTTCAACTGCCTCCTTTTTTTCCTCTTTCACCTTTTGTTGTAGATCATCTATAGAAGGTTTTAGCTCATGCAAGATCACACTTATGCTATACAACACCTTGTCTATAACTGGGTTCCAAAGCTTGTACCCTTTCGTACTAATGCCATTCATTTTTTGTGGAATAGGTGATACATTGGGCAATATGGTTGATGATATTTTTTAAGAATTTTTTGATGAAATTAAAACTCATTATAGATGACAATTTCCATTTTTAAGATATAATTTTTTAAAGTTGAACATCTTTTTCTATTTATTATTTATTTTTAAACAAAAGGACTAATAATTTTTTTAGAAGGAATGAACTTTGGCAGTATGGCTAACAATTTTTTTTATAGGAAATTTTGGATGAAAATTAAACCCATTATAGATGATAATGTATAGTTTTCAAATATGTAATTTATAAAAGAAAAATGTACTTTTATATTTATTAATTCATTTTTAGACAACAATCCTAACAAACTTGAAATGCTATATGTTAGTATTTTTAGTAACTTTTGATTTGTATTTTTTTGGAAAAAAATTCATGTCTAATCAATCATGACACCATTATCTATATGATGAAAAAACAATTTCATCTTAAAATTTTTTTAGGTCAAATTATGTTGGTCGTACATGAGGAATTCTAAAAATTACCTTAATTTGAGTAAGAAAATAATTTAAAAAGTAATAATTAATAAAAAATACAAAAAAGTATCTTGACCAATTGTCCACATCATATGTACATTTTCACAAAAGTATTTGAAGAAATTATTTCAACTACTACTTATTTTGTTGGTCGTACACATGCATTTTTTGACCTTCAACATATATTTTTTAGGTCACTTTTTAACATCCTATACAAAACCAAATATTTTGATCTACATATAAGAATAAATTGCATAATTAAAATTAGAAACAACATCATATATTTCATACTTTTACACCATGTTGATAGTCTATGTGTAAGTGTTTTAATTTTTTATCCCAACTATGACAAAATTTGATTTTATAAAAAATAACTTCCACTTTTTGACCAAAAAGTGGACTTAATAGCTTGCACGTAACCTTTGGTCAAATGTTAATTTTGTGTAATCCATAAAAAAATTGGTGGTTCTATGAATTCAATGACTTCTCCTTAACCCTAGAGTTCTCCTCAAAATTGGATTCACCTCTTCCTTATAATAAAGTCTCAAGATCCAAAAATTATATCTATTTATAATTTTCATTTTCACACTAATTTCACCTTCTATCTTTAATTTTATTCTTATCTTCCCACTAAGAGATTCATTGTTGGTTTTAAATTTTCCTTTCCCTATTTAAATCCTCTTTATTCCTACACTTAACTCAGCATTTCTATTTTTCTTTTATTTCACACTTGAATTTTCTTATCTTTGGATTCTATAGCCTTTCCATTTTTATCATCTTGCCTCTTTCTTTACATTTTATGCTCATGGTAATTTCTTAATCCCTAAATATTTCATGTCTTATTGATATCATATTATTATATCATACTTATACTTATTAAAACCTATACATTAAACATACCAATACACCATTCTTAGTATACCCTTCAAATTTACCTTACATTAATATACAACACTCCCAAAGCTAATTATTGAGATTGCATTGTTCCAAATAGAACTTATATATTAACACTAACTTACCATATTGTTGGTTTTTCCAACTAATTTTCTAGGATCTTATAAGGGTTAGCTATATTCTATGCTAAAAAACCCTAGGTCAATGGCCAACAAACAAGAGATAGATTTTATAATTGTCTCCTCTATACTTTAGGCTCTGAGAAACCAAGGGGGATTCACTTATAACATGATTTAATCAAATAGTAATGTTTACAATGATGCATAAACAAATTCTTCACACTATTTTTATAGAAGGTGAGCTTGATTGGCTAAATCATCTTCAAAACCCTTTATCTGCTCTATATTTTTTGATGGTGTGGATTAAGCATAAAAAAAAGTTGTAATAAAAGTAAAATTCAATTTTTTATGTTTGATTCTACTTATTTTTAAGATCCGTGAACCATTTTGGCCAGTGCCTTATCGATTGCAAAGTCAAAAAATGAATTAAGACTCTCCTACAATAGATTTACTTTATGGCTTATTATAACCTCATTACATTAGAATGAGAAACCAACAAATAGACAATACTATTACTCTACTTACAAATTCATACTATAACAACATAATCTTTAATGAATAAATTGAAAGAAAATTTAATCCACTCCTTGAATAGAAGCTAACAATTTAGACATTAATAACAACAAATGTGATATGAGAATCATGAACAATCTTTGATTATGTTGATTCAAGAGAGGGTGTCTTATAATATGGACATAGTAATAGATTGATATTTAAATTTGAGAAAATATAGTCTATGTTTGAGTCATCTATTGTTATTATAGAGAAAAATTACACCATTTATTCTCTAAACTTTAGAGGACTTTGTTAAAAAGGCGTAGGAAAATTGAGAGGGGGGGTGAATCAGTTGTCACACAAATTAAAATTCAGAACTTCAACACTTATCAATGCCACAACCACACTATTCCATTATTAAGTATAAAAATGAAATGTAGATAATAGAAAGTAAAATAAAAAAAATTAACACCATATTTTTACATAGAAAATCCAATAAGGGAAAAACCATAGTGAGGATTAACTCACAATATAAAGAGATTATAAAACCGAATACAAAGGCTCACTGCCAAGGGATCACTGCCCAGAAGAGGACTCACTATCCAAATACAAAGGCTCGCTGCCTACAGAAAGGAGTCACTGTCCAACAAAGAGGCTCACTACCTATAGATACAAAAAAGAGAACAAAAGATCCATCACAACAATAAACACACATCCACAACCTTGATTAGAGGATTGTAGAAACCTTCAGCTCATCGCCTTTAGGAATCTAACAAAATGAAGTACTATTGCCTCAACTCACTTTCACACACTTCTACCTTTTGATTTGTGGCTTACTTCATCACTTTTCATCTACATCTAAATCTTTGCAATCTTACTTGCATTTATACTATCTTCAACCTTAGAAAGTTTCTCCAAGGTCGGCCACATAAACTTCATTTCATAAATTCAAATTAGGTTGGAAACTCAAAATTCCCACGGTGGAAAAGAATGAGAGTGGACCAATAAAACATTTATCCAAGACCAAAAGATAATGTCTTAGATCAACCACATGCTTCCTTAATTAAATTTAATTCTTCAAATGAAGTGTAAACACCAAGTTGGCCAAACCTAATGAAAACGCAAATGAACATTGATATACATGCTTCCCAACATGAAGATAACATGCAAACGATGCAAAATGCTTCATTATGCATGAAAACACACCTTATATTCCTTTAGATACATCCACAACAAGTGCAACAATATTTGAACATTGAACTCCTTCCATCAGTCCACTTGGACTGTGCAGATACATACAACAACTCAGAAACATGACTTCCAGATCACCAAACCACACACATATTTGCTAGAACCAAGAGAACACAAATATAAGACATATTATAGATCCACAAGATCTGAAATAAAACAGCGGAGGATTGCAAAGAAGAAAAATTTCTCCTAGTCCACAAAAGACCAATTTTTCTAGAACATTTCACACATGAGTGAACACAACTTTCACATCTCATCAAACCAAAAACTTCAACTTAGGAGATATCACCACTAGATCACCATTAGAAAACCTTCAGATCCGTACAAGCATAGGATCAACAAAGGAGAAATGTGGAGCACATACCAGAGCACATTTTGAACACATTCATAACTCTGACTTCTCTTCTTTATTAATTTTCTCAAAAGCACTTGGAAACTCATCATTTCAGCACATCTGCAACATCATGAAAATAGCTCCGTGTACTCACAACATATCAAAAGAATCTCAACTATACATGTACAATCTACAACATACTAAACTGTGTTGACATCTATGAAAAAATTAATGACAACACCACCAAAGTTGCTCATACTTGCAACAATATCCTCCTTTGTCATTGATGGAAGCACATGATATGAAAAACCATCAAAGACAACATCTTACACAATATTTCAGGAGAACACTCTCTCTTCCTCTACAACTATTTTTCCCATTACTTTCTCTCCCCCTTTGACATCAATGGAAAAGATCAAAAATTATGATTTCTCCCCCTTAGGAGTGCACCTATTCAAATCATACTGCAACAATGAAAACCTTTTCTACTCCCCCTGTGGAGTAGACCCATTCATCAGTCCAGATAAATGAAGAATATGTGAATTCACTGGACTGATGCACCTTCATGTGCACCTAGTTCGAAGGGACCATGACCCCCAACCTCTCCCTAAGATGCTCAAAAGTATCCTTCGGAAGATCCTTAGTAAATATATCTGCAATTTGTTCCTTTGTTGTCACATACTCCAATATGACTTCATTCTCCAACACCTTTTCTCTCAAGAAATGATATTTGATAGATATGTGTTTTGTTCTTGAATGAATAACCAAATTCTTTGAAATGTTTATAGAACTTGTGTTGTCACAAAAAATAGGAATAGGCTCATCACATATTACTCCAATGTCTTTCAGTGTTTGCTTCATCCACAAAACCTATGTGCAGTAGGATGCTGCAACAATATATTCTACCTCTGTAGTGGATAAAGAAACTGAGTCTTTTTTCTTACTCAACCTAGAAACCAATCTACCACCAAGAAAGAAAGCACCTCCACTGGTACTCTTCCGGTCATCCACACAACCAACCTAATTTGCGTCGGTATAAGCACTCAAGGTGAAATCAACACCCTTAGGATACCGTAAGCCATAATTCGGTGTACCTTTAAGATATCTAAATATCCTGCATGCAAAATATCTGGTCTGGTAAACATATAGCATGCAAAATATCCAGTCTAGTAGTAGTAAGATACAACAGTCCACCAATCATAGATCTATGTTTTCTCTAATCAATTTTAGCAGATTCGCCATCTTTACTCAACTTACATCTGGTTACCATAGGAGTACTAACCAATTTGGAATCATCCATTCCAAAAAAATTCAACAAATCTTTCACATACTTAGATTGTGAAATGAATATCCCTTTATTAGTTTGATTTACTTGAAGACTAAGAAAGAAATTCAACTCATTAATCATGGACATTTCAAATTCTTTTTGCATTTCTTCAACAAATCTCCTACACATGCCTTCATTTCCACCAAAGATGATTGATGATTCTAGTTTATGGTCTCATTTTTGGGTAGAATTTGTGACCTAGTTGCTAAAGTTATCATGGACTTTGATGTTAAGTGTTGATAATTTTATGATATTTTCCTCAAACTATAGACATTGGGCTTAATCTTATTTCTACAAACCTTTAATGATAAATGAAATGTTAAATGGACTGTCTATATTAATTTTGCATGTGGTTAATGAATTTTCCTTAAGGTGGTTATAGATATGCAATTATTGTGCATACTAACATTGCCATGCAGATTTAATTTGAGGATGCTAAATTGAGGAAGACACCACCAGCTGGGAATGCACCACAACGTCCAACAAGGGAATCATTAAAAGGTCAAAGGAGGTTGATGATAAGAGATTCCTCATGCAAACCAAATGTAACCGCCTTGTAGTGGTCATTATTTATGTTGAGCAAACGTGTGTGTTACTGCAGCACTAAATCTATGGTTGGAAATGCATGTCTAACCAGATTCCATTCATGCATAACCATTGTCGCTGCACTTTCTCTGTTTTCCCAAAATGGCATCCTCCCAATTCGCGGAGTTGACTACCTCATTTAGTTGGTAGTATAAATAAATATTTGATTCTCCTTCTCTAAAGGTTGCACGATTTGATATTGTACTTGCATTCTTGAGTTTTCAGTAATACAAATATATTACTCTTTTGTACTCATGATTTTCAGTGAATAAAATAAAGTTCTTAGTTTGAGCATCTGAGTTCTCATTAGTTTTAGAGGATGCTTATCCAAGGGGGCCCACTTGGTGAGTAATTCATCCTTTATTTTAGTATTAGTTTAGTATCACTTGTTGTTTAGTAATTAGTTAAGAATCTGGCACCGACTGTTCCTACAACCACTAGAATTTCATTCTGTGACTATTCCTATAGCCAAAGTAGACAGAGTAGTGTGCTATTTGTTTTCTCAGATTTTCATTTTTGTCATACATTTCAGCTTGGTGTAATTGTTGATTGATGGTTAGCATTTATGTTATTCCTTTCTAAGCAATTTACTTTTAGCATTGTGTTTTTCCTAGCTGTAGAATGAAAATGGCTACTTTGGGTTCCTAGTGCACATATTGTGCTGACCCATTTCAAGTTCACATCCCTGGGTTGACAAGTTAAATGCACCTTCATGATGATTGAAATGTTTATTCAGGTTAGATGTCTAATCTCTGAATGGCGACTGTAAAGGCCTAGTTGTTGAATCATTGTAGGAGGCAGATAATGATATCATTAACTTTCACATTAGCACTTTCAACAATCTTCCTCAATCTTTTATTGAAGCATCTATATGCTTTGCTAGTAGTAGAGTACCCAATAAAAATTCCTTCATCACATCTAGCATCAAAATTTCCAAGATTTTCATCATCTCTTTTAATGTAACATCTGCTTCCAAATACCTTGAAGTACTTCATAGTAGGAGTCTTACCAGTTCATAACTCAAAATGAGTCTTTGTGTTGTTTCCTTTAATCTAAACTCTATTAAGAACATAAATAGTAGTGTGTATTTCCTCTCTCCAATACACATCTGGTACATTTGATTCTTTCATCATGGTTCTTGTAGCTTCCTACCCTGTCCGGTTTTTCCTCTCAACTACCCCATTCTACTGAGGGGTTCTTAGAGTAGAAAACTATCTCTTTATGCCATGTTCACAAAATTTATTAAACTCACTAGAAGTAAATTCTCCACCTCTGTCAAATGTCAAACATTTGATTTTCAAATTCACTTCATTTTCCACTCTTGCTTATAATACTTTAAACCTATACATAGCCCGAGTCTTCTCTCTAAGGAAAAAAACCCATGTCGTTCGAGAATAATCATCAATAAGGAGCATAAAATAACTGTCACCATTTAGGCTTCCTGTTCTAGTCAGACCACAGAGGTCAGTATGAGTTAATTCCAACATTCTAGTAGTAGATTTCTCTTTTCCCTTAAAGCTACATATTGTCTATTTCCCTAGCTGACAACTTCTACAAATAGTATTAGCAAGCTTTGTGATTCTAGGTAGACTTCAGAAAACATCTCTTGAACTGATTCTGACCAGATTATCAAAGTTTACATGTCCCATTCTCCGATCCCACAACCAAATTTCACTAACTTGAGATACAAGGAATTCACCATCAACTCCCTTAAGTTGATAGATGTTTCCATGAGTTCTCCTTCCAACAACAACCATATCTCTGGATCCTTTTCTAATTTCATAGGTATTATTCTAAAACACAAGTTTAAAACCATTGCTACACATATTTCCAACACTCAAAAGGTTATGCCTCAAACCCTTTACATAATATACATCATCAGTGTTGTGTACTCCATCAAAACTAATTGTACCTTTCCCACAAATCTTAGCTCTTGAATCATCACCAAACATGACCAAACCACCATCATACTTTTCAAGTTTAGTGAACTTACTCTGAACTTCGGTCATGTGATTAGAACATCCACTGTCAATCACCCAGTAGTCTTTATCTTGTCTTGTATGAAAGGCGGTGACCAAAGTACCTTCCATCTTATTCTTTTTGTTCTCTAGAGAATTCTTCTTGCACATTTTCCCAAGTTAGTAGACAGATTTATTCTCCAAAGTTAAAAATAAGCATTCACTATCATCACCCTCATAATCAGATTCATCATCAAAGATTTTGGCTTCTTCTTTAACATAATACAAATTTTGTATTTCTTATCCTTTCTATCCTTATCTTTATAATCCTTGTTCTTCTTATGTATAGCTCTATTCGAACATCTTGAAGCATAATGACCAATATTACCACAACTAAAACATTTAAAGGGAAACATACCTTTATACTTTCTAGTACCTTTCTTCAACTTTCTAGTGAAATTCACTTCCAACTCATGAGAACCATCACTCTCTAGATCATCTTCAATCTTCATCGCCTTAAATGTTGTTTCTATATTTTCTTCTTTCCTTTCTTCTTTCTTGAACTTTCTCATCTCAAATGCTTGCAAGGTTCCAAATAACTATTATTTAGTATAATTCTTAGGATCATACATCTCTTCAATAATTGAGATCTTATCACTGTAGCAATTTGGTAGAGTGATCAGGATCTTCTCAATTATATATTCATCGATCATTTTCCCCCTTGACTCTTAACTTCATTTGCTGTCACTTCAACCCTCTAGAAAGAGCTTGTGAACTCTTCACCTTTTTTCATTTTTAGTTTCTCATATCTGTGCTTTGCTGCTAACTTCTTTTTCAACTTTACTCTTTCATTTCCTTCATACAGCTCTTCCAACTTCTTCCAGACTTCAAAAGCAGTATCTAAAGAAAGAACCTTAGTTTGCTCAGTTTTAGATAAAGCATTGTAAATAGCATACCTTGGTTTCTCATTCTCCTCATAAGTAGAAACCTCATCTGCAATAGAAGGATCACTTTCCAGAGCAACATACCTCATCTCAACAACCTTCCAGGTCTTGTAATCAAGAGAAACAATATATCCTCTCATATGCACTTTCCAATCACTTTAATCAGATCCATCGAACATAGGGATCATCAACTTATGCATCATCAAATCTTCCTTAAGCGGTTAGGCTCTAAACCAAGGAACCAAAGCTCTGATACCAATTG
This sequence comes from Sequoia sempervirens, assembly GCA_007258455.2. Lineage (NCBI taxonomy): Eukaryota > Viridiplantae > Streptophyta > Pinopsida > Cupressales > Cupressaceae > Sequoia > Sequoia sempervirens. The sequence goes on along the minus strand of VDFB02252616.1, from coordinate 228,305,042 downwards.
TTAAAATTGTGTAGGATAACTGAGAGGGGGGGTGAATCATTTTTCACACAAATTAAATTCAAAACTTCAACATTTATCAATCCCACAACCACACTATTTTTTATTAAGTATAAACATGAAATGTAGATAACCGAAAGTAAAATCAACACAATGAACACTAGATTTTTATGTGAAAAACCCAATGAGGGAAAAACCACAGTGAGAACTAACTCACAATATAAAGAGATTATAAAACCAAATATAGAGGCTCACTGCCCAAAAGAGGACTCACTATCCAAATAAAAAGGCTCATTGCCTACATAAAGGATTCACTATCCAATAGAGAGGCTCATTGCCTACAAATACAAAAAAGGAGAACAAAAGATCCACCATAGCAATAAACACACATTCACAGCCTTGATCAAAAGATTATAGAAACCTTCAGCTCACTACCTTCAAGAATCTAACAAAATGAAGTATTGTTGCCTCAAATCACTTTCACACACTTTTTTCTTTTGATATGTGGCTTACTTTGTCACTTTGCATCTACATCTAAATCTTTGCAATCCAACTTGAATTTATACTATCTTCAACCTTAGAAAATTTCTCCAAGGTCGACCACATAAACTCCATTTCATAAATTCAAATTAGGTCGGAAACTCAACATTCCTGCAGTGGAAAAGAATGAGAGTGGACCAATAAAACATTTATCCAAGACCAAAAGATAATGTGTTAGATCAATCACACGCTTCCTTAACTAAATTTAATTCTTCAAATGAAGTGTAAACACCATGTTAGCCAAACCTAATGAAAACACAATGAACATTGATGTACATGCTTCCCAACATGAAGATAACATGCAGATGACTCAAAATGCTTCATTATACATGAGAAAAGATATAAGATTCCTTTAGATACATCCGTAGTAAGTGCAACAATATTTGAACACTGAACTCCTTCCATTAGTCCACTTGGACTATGCAGACACATACAACAACTCAGAAACATGAATTCTAGATCACCAAACCACACACATATTTTCCAGAGCCAAGAGAACACCAATATAAGAAATATTCCAGATCTGCAAGATCTAAAACAGAACAATGGAGGACTGGAGAGCAGAAACATTGCACCTAGTCCACGAAAGACCAGTTCTGCCAGAACAATTCACACACTGGTGAACATAACTTTCACATCTCATCAAACCATAAAATTCAACTCAGGAGATATCACCACTAGATCACCATTAGAAAACCTTCAGATCCACACAAGCATAGGATCAACATAGGAGAAATATGGAGTACATATCAGAGCACATTCTGAACACATTCATAGCTCTAACTTCTCTTCTTTATTAATTTTCTCAAAAGCACTTAGAAACTCATCATTTCAACACATCTGCAACATCATGAACATAGCTCCATGTACTCACAACATCTCAAAATCATCTCAACTATACATGTACAATCTGCAACATACTAAAATGTGTTGACATCAATGACAACATTAATGAAAATGCCACCAAACTTACTCATACTTGCAATATACTTGACTATACAAAACCCTAATTATATATAAAGACTACAAAAATAAGGACTCAAGAATAAGGATTTAGAATTCTTAAAATGGGGCTCAAAATTCCCTTTTATAGATACAAGGGAAGCAACAAGTAAAAATCCACATTTCATCACTTAAGTCACTAAAGACGAAATCTTAGGCTGTGTCATTACTTACAAAGGAGAAAACATAAATACAAAAGTAGGAACAATTTAAAAAAAATGTTGGATATATTTTGGAGCATTTATATTGGCATATGGGGCTGATCTCTTTAAAATTACTCCTTTATGATGATAGGACACCTCTAACATTTATTCTTGACAAGCCCATATAATAGTTAAGCCTAGTTTGTGGAGACCGATTAAAATGAAACTCAAGTTGCTACACTGTTTTCCTCTTTGTCTTCACCCTATCATGCTAATATGTCTATCCTAGGTGGTAGAATTTTTTTGAACCTCTCCATATGTGTGTTTTAGTAATTACCAATCAAAACTTGAACCATATTAGGAAAACCTAGCAACCTAAATTCCAATTTATAAAGTGAATCCATGCTAAGCTTTAGTTGATCAGTATCAACCTCTCCTTCCTTATTTATTTTACTATATATGAGAGTGAGGATGTCTAATTTTTTTGATTTCCACTCCTTGAAAGGCCTTGTTTCACCCTCCTCACTCAAAATTGGAGGCATGTAAAACTCCTCAAAACCATCAAAGGTACTTAGTTACCTTCTCACAAGGTCTCTATACCTATTATGATGATTAACTATATCATCAAACAATTCTGACTTAGCAAGAATGCCACATACCGAACCACAATCAAAATTGGTATTCTGTAATAATTCTTAGTAAATAAATCCCATGGGACAAACTAACTTGCTTGTATCTTAGCCTCATTCTTAATTGAGTGTGGATTACATATGTATTTCTTATAATGTTGTAATTGTCCCAAAAAAAATTCTACTTGAGAAAGAATCTTTGACAACATGTGATAAGGGTGAAATGTGTCCTTATTTTTACCTTTTATTTACCCTTTACCCTTTCATTTCTATACGAACCTTTGTTGTTCCCATCGCTATTTGTTAATGAAGGATATTTATTAAAGTGCAAAGAAAAGATAAAAACTTGTAAATATATCAAAACCTTCAATTATTTACTAATTACCTTCAAGGCTGTGGTAGTAGGGGATAATTAGGTGGATGGCATGTGGGAGCAAGAGGATCATCAGTCGAATGAAGACAAAGCCGTTTATGAGTCATGTGTCATTTTTGATAAGCTTGGTATAAGTTGTTATTTTGTTTTGGAATGATATTGAATCTTGCAATATATTTTCTAAGTAGCTTCTAAGGTTATTGGCTGCAGGCCAAAACAACCTAAATAGTTGTATGCTTTTGGATTAGCATTAGCTATAAACTTAGTGGTTCATAATCTCTATAAATATGTATGTCAAGACTTGAATTGATATCAATAATATACATCTATAAGCTGTTATACTGATTTGAAAATATTGTGATTTAAAATATCATTTGCATGAGAATTGGTTAGCGTGGAGTAAGATTTTCATTTCATCACTTGATAATTTGAGAAGGTGGGGACCACTTCCTTGATTACTTGGTGAATTGTTGTAGTATTAGCATGTTGTGTGGTAATAAGACTTTATAGTTTTAAATCTTTTTTCAATCTTTAATTACCAAGTGTTAATATGAAATCATTCAATGTGTTGTTAATTATTTTGTTGAAATAATTTGATGTACTATAATTAGTGTGTTCATTGCTATAGGTGCATTCAATTTGGAAAATTACTTTTCAATCAATATTAATCAGTTTTTTTTTGTCTCATGCAAACTTAGTTTAGTAGATTATTTAGATAGCGTTAATTAGGGTGCTTCTTAATACATGTGGATTTTATTTAGCATGTTACATTTCAATTCCAGTATTTATTTACCTTTTTGTTAGTTTAGTTTTAGTGGGAATTATTTATTTTTCTTTACTATTTGGTTTTAAACTATCTTTATTACAGACTGTTCTTGGCATAGGTTCCTATCACAGAGTTGATAGGAAGTATGTAAACCATATTTCTAAATAAAAATAGATGGTGTGTTAGTTGCATCCATCCCCACTTGGCTCACTAGTTTCAACCCTTAGGTAAATTGCCACAATATCTTTCATAAGTTCATGACTCTTGGATTGACAATTAAGGAATAAATTGAGGAAACCTCCATGAAATTCTCGAGGATTGGTATAAACACATTTTATAATTAAATAGAATTACAAGGATATTTTTCTCCTAAAATCCATCAACAATTTAATCCAATAAACATGTATCACAAAATGTTGTTAACAAAATCTAAAACTTTCTTCATAGCCCCTTCCTCTCTACTCTGGCCTCTGAATTTCTTTGCTCAAGATCTTCCTTCAAATTTTTTATCTCAACGATTAAATTATTTTTCTCCTATGATCCATGAGCTTCACATATTAATTTTCAATAGGGCAACAACATTGTTACTATATTTAGTTGTTGCAACTTCTAATTTATTCGATTTCCCTTGTCTAAATCTAATTGTAATTTTTAATGTTGCCTTAGTAAATAGGGTTATATTTATGGTGAGGAAAGTTACATAGTTGAAAATTGTATCCCAAACTCTCCTCACTATGAGGCTTCTAGTAAGTTCAATGGGATCATTTATTATTTTGGGTTTGTTTCAAGGAAGGTAGACCAAATTGCTAAGGTTTCATGCCCTAGATGAAAACTTGATCCAAAGTATAATTCCTCAACCTGTTCTTTTGAATTTAGTATTGGATTATCACCTCCTACCTTCTAATTGCATAAAATACAATTTTAGATGGCATGTCCTACCTAGGAGACAACTTGAATTTTTGAAAAATTCCCTAACTCTTTGAGGAGTCATGGTTTCCACTTCTTTCACCTTTCTCCAAAATTCCTCTATGATTTCTTTATTTTCTTTCTCAAAGAGGTTTATATCTAAAAACCTTTGTTGTATCTCCTCTCCTTTGTTCTTAAGGACAAAGTCCTTGAATTCATTTTTTGTTATAAATTAATCATCTTGCAAGAATTCTCTACAAGCTTTTTCCCTAACATCATAACCAACTTTCCCACATATTTCAAAATTGATGACCAATCTATCATTAGTGGGTCTTTTAATTAGGACCTTGGCAGAGGGTGCATTGTTGGAAAGAGACACTACAAATGTCTTCTGGTGTTGTCATTGATGGCAAACCTATTCGGTAATTGGATCCGCATGACACCATTTTCTCACACCGACAGGAAGATTAAGGATAGCCAGGAAGAACAAAGCATCTGAAAGTTTGGTGTTCAACGATTCACGTGTAGATTTCCAATTGTTATTTTGAGTTGTGGATCTCATGAAAGGTGCATCAGTGTATTTCTTGTGTTATCCAAACATATTAGTGCCTCATACCAAGTCATGTGTAAGTTTGGAGATCCGGTTGATAATTTTCTATTTATTAGTATTTTGGGGCTGACTCAGTTGATAAAATGTGGTGCGGATATTCAAGGAATCTTTATTCAAATATTTTTGTGTTTGATCATTATGTTTTGGGTCTAAGCTAAGTTGTGGATGACCGTTGTGGAAGCACATTGGATAATTCTTAAGATTTGAGCCAAAAGTTAATATTTTTTAGTTTTATTAAATCCAACTTGTTATGATTAAATTGTTAGTCACGGATATATATGTATGATCTATTATATCATTTTGATGTGTATGAATGGTGTGTCGATGTGTATATCGAATATCAGAAGAGTGTTAGAGAAATTTTATGCATAGTTTCACTTGTGCATAAATATTTTGTGGTGCAAGTCAGAGCAGAGCAGAAGTTTAGTATCAATTAGAAGGACAAAAGATCGACAACTAAGCCTAACCAAAACTGTAATCAAGCATTTATAGATGCTATTCTCTCAGTTCATTTTCTTTGGTCTAATCCAAATCATTGTAAGGAAGTGCGCCTCTATATTTTGAGTAGGGAGCTCTAGGTAGCATTCCTGAATGCAAGTGCATTCCCATTTTGTAATCTTTCTTTTGATTATACTCAAATTATATTGTGGATTTTCCATCCATCGTGGTTTTTCCCCTAACAGGGTTTCTACATAAAAATTCTAGTGTTATGGTGTTGTGATTGTTTTCTTTCTATTCATGCATATTTCTTTTGTTGAATTCTTAAGTGAGTTAAAGGTTAGAACAGTAAATTTATTTTTTGCACAACATTGATTCACACCCCCCCTCTCAGTGTTGCTTGTTTCCAACAATTGGTATCAGAGCTAGTACCTCAAAAGAAGTTTAACAGCTTGGGGAGATCTTGGAAAGTTTTCTCAATGGATACAAGCAGCCTTCAACAATAATTTATGGTGGCCCTGGATGATCTTGACCAGTCAAAGTCTGAGAATCAGGAACTGTAGGAAAGTCTTGAGAATGTAGAAAAAATTATCCAGTCATTGAAAGAAAAAATCAATGAATCAAGGGAGACAAGAAATGAATTATGTGATTAGCTCAAGCAAAAGAACAACTCAGTTATGCCTTGAAGGAGAAAATAGAAGAGTGTGAAAAGTTTTCCAGAGAAAATGTTGCCCTGAAGTGTGAGATGGAATCCATCATGATGAAAATGACCAAGGAAATTGAAGATAGAAAGAAGAATGAAGAAAAGCTTGCTCTATCCTTGAAAGAAAAATATAAGCAATGCAACCGATTGGACAATAAATTGGAGCAATTTAAAAACAATGAGGAAGTGCTTGAAAAACAACTTGATGATCTCAGAAATGAACTTATTGTTGCAAATGAGTACAAGGAGAAATTCAAAGCCAGTTCAGCCAAAATTGATGGATTGATTAAAGGTCAGAGGAATGATGGTGACAAGTGAGGTCTTGGATATGAAGAAGGAGAAAATTTTAGATCTAGACAAAAGAAATCCGGACAAGGAAGATTCAGACAAGGAAATCAAATGAATAGAGCTAGAAGGAATCTAGTAAGACAACTGAATGCTCAAAGATTTAATGGCTACTATTTTTCTTGCAACAAATTTGGTCATATGACTTCTCAGTGTAGGAGCAAGATGAACACAAGTGGACCATCATTTTCAGGTTAGTGCTTTAATAGCTATAAGTATGGTCATAAGTCAAGTGAATGCAGAGTTGTGATGAATAACTTTCATAGAGATATTAGATGCTATGCATGCAATAGACTTGGGAATATTGCTAACCAATGCAGATCAAGACAAAATTAGTGGAAAAATTATCCTGGACAAAGAAGTGTTGTGTGCTACAACTACAAAAAAATTGGCCACACTGCTAGATTCTGTTGGAACAAAAGAGGTCTGGTAAAATAGAACATGCAATAAGATCTTAAGGGAAAAGGTAAAGTCACTACTGATGTGATCAGAAGGCAGATGAAGAAGAAATGGGTAAAAAATAATCCCTCTGTTGAAGGAAATATGCCAGCACCAGAATCTACTTCTGGTAATTTCTCCAAAAATTAGTTTTAGGCCTTTGGCCTAGGGGGGCTATCAAGAAAATATCTTAACCCCCTGTTGGTAACTGACAACGGAATGTGGATAGGTCCCTTTAGTACCCAGATACTTTTCAGATGTTGTTCAACCAATTTGAGAAGGTGTTATGCAGTATAGGAGATCTGTAGAAGAATTATTTGTCTCAGTGCATTAAAACAGAGTAAATGAATGAACTAGGGTAAAAGCATTTATTGTGACAAAAGGGTTAGTTGTGCAAATGATAAAAAGCCACTTTTATCCTTCATTTGTCACTTTGAATTTTGGAGGAAAGTAGTTTGAAGAGCCTTGGAGTGAAATTTGTTGAATTGTGGAGAGATTCAAAGCGTGAAGAAGATTATGCGATTACACTCCAATCCAATGAAAAGGTATTTATCGAAAAGCCTGTGAATTTGTGATTTTTCAATCATGGCCACTCCATTGGTAGTAGAGGTTAAGGATAAATCCCATCCTAAATTCAAATGGAATCCTTATAAGTCTGTTGAGACTGAGCCCTTAGGAGAATTTTCATCTATACCATATAGAGTATTGCACATAGAAGATATTAGGGCTTATATGTATTCCAATATTGAATAATTAGGAAGCTCTCTCATAATGAATCTATATTCCCATCATATAATTAAAGAGGATCTTACTATAAAGCCATAATTTCAAACCCTAAAAGAGAAGTGTATACACCTAAAAATGGTCACATCACATAGTCTGGTAATTAATTACATATTTTTAATATTTAATTAAATCTCTGAATTCGATCTACGCATAAATAAATCTAAATAATTTATTTATATTGTTCATTCTTTCATTTCGATTAAATAAATAAGTTTATTTAATCACTTTTCTTATCCATTTCTTAATTAATTAAATAAACATTATGATTTATTTATATTAATTATCATATAATCTTGGCTTGAATATTTTATTCAAATAAAGATTAAATATTCCTCTTTTCTAATTAATTCTTCTAAAGTCACATTTACAATTAAATATTCCAAAATATTTAATTAAATTCTTCTAATATCCATTTACAATTAAATATTCCAAAATATTTAATTAATTCTTCTAAAGTCTATTTCCAAATTAAATATTCTAAATATTTAATTGAAGTCTTCTATAGTTCTAAAATTAAATATTTCAAAAATATTTAATTTCTTCAAATTCACATGAAATTAAATAAATAAATTTATTTATTTATTTAATTTGCATTATCTTCAACAACCGAGAAACAAACTGCCAAAACAGAAAAATTAAATTCCTCTGTTCCTGTGCAAGCTTGTTCCCGTGGGTTGAAGACAGGTATCCATTCTTCTCTCCAACCTCCCAACCTCTTCCATTTTCTTCTCAACCTCTCCATCTCTCACCATTCAAACTTACTAGACAACCTTACAGCCGTTGATCCTTGCCAGCCAGGATTTTGCTTGCAACAAGCTATAAAAAGGATTGTCGGGTCTTTGAAATGATAGAGAAGCTTTCAACAGATAAACTATAGCCAAATTGCAAATAGCATAAGCCTTTTAGCATTCTCATTTCATAGCATAGCATAAGATCATAGCATATCATGGCCAATCATCCACATAGTTTAGTTTCAATTTACAGCCCCTGTGCATGTCCGTCAGCATTCTCACCTCCACCAGCATATAGGATAGAGAAGCTTTATCACTTTGCATACTCATTCTGCAGATTGCCATTTGGAGAAGCCAAGCTTACACAATCTGAGAGCAACAACTTTGAACAAATCTCTGGAGATAGAGGAAGATGGAACGCCTCTGAAGAAGCTTCATTTCTTTATTTGAAATCAAATTAATTAGCTTTCCTTCAGTTTAAAGTTCTATTATTTGTGTTTATTGTTTTCATTTTGATTAACATATATTAACATTACACATTTTTGGCTCCCACCGTGGGGCCTTTGCCCCTATTTTAACATCTTTTTGCAGGTTTCTCTGACAGGTTATGGCCAAAAATAGCGGATTATGCAAGAAACATGTTTAAGAAATATTCATACCCAATTCAACGCCCATGAGCCATCCTGCAGCACTTTTAAGCCATCCTGCAGTGCTCTTGAGCAATCCTGCAACGCCCATAAAGATTTCTGTAGCGCCCTTAAGGATTCCTGCAGCGCACTTGATCTATCCTACAGCGCTCTTAAGCCATCCTGCAGCGCACTTGATTCATCCTGCAACGCTCTTAAGCCATCCTGCAGTGCACTTGAGAAATCCTGCAACGCCCATAAAGATTCCTACAACACCCTTAAGGATTCCTGCAGTGCCCTTGAAGATTCCTACAGTGCCCATAATAACTGTTATAGCACAACTTTTTTTTTGAAAAACCTGCAAACTGTAGGTTGTAATTTAAATACAGCTTGACTGAATCCGATGCAACTGCGGACAACCAATTACTTTAAATAAAATGAAGCAATCCTAGGGTAGTCATATAATTAAAATGAAGCAATCCTAGGGTAGACACATAAATGGAATGAAGTAATCCTAGGATAGTCACTTTACATTTGATTTTGGGCTAAAAAGAATTTCGTGTTTTTGTGAAGCAACATCTTCACCTAGCATAGAAATTTTCTATTTTGGGTTTAAAACTGAATCTTTGTTTGCTTTGTTTTAAATGGTGATAGGCCTATGCTCTCCCCTTAACTGGGTGATCAAAATGCCAAACTCATCTATTTCCCTTTATGTAATTTCAAGCTTTATTATAACCTTTTAGAGAGCATGCTCTTGTGGGAAAAAGTACTCACCCAAGAGGAACGAATCAAGTGGGTTCAAGCCAAAACCAGGCTATTCCACCCCACTCTAAAATTTAAAGCAAAATTGGGGAAACCCTCTTTTGACGGTAGTGTGCATTAATAACCATCCCCAAAGCCTTTGTTCTAAAGGTAGGGAGGTCTCTCGAGGGAGTTTATCATTTTCCGCACCGAACGGAAACCCTTACTACGAACTTAGTGTAGTATCCAACTAAAGTTAGTTTTCGAACATCATATTAATCACAGTGCAGGGGAGGGAAGAATCTACCCCCAAGATACTCACCATATAACTTCCAAGGATTGTTTGCTCAGGGGATCCGGTATCCACTTCCGTTACTCTGAGTATGCACCTGGAAAAGACAAAAACATGGGCGCCCTTTCGGGGGTGACATGGCTATGTGAGTCGACACAATTTTAAGATGTGGGTTGTTGATTACTATGATGACCTACTTGAGAACTAAGAGTGAGTCTGTTTGAAATGCTTATCATGTGTAAAACCTATTAAAACAATTTTTGAAAAACATTTTGATCATACACTTGATGTTTAGCATAGTACTTAAAACAACTACTCTACAAATTGCTTGATGTGTTTTCAATACATTAATTCAATTAAGATCATCCAACACTCACTATCACATTGATTACTCTCATGTTACAAGATTGGAAATCCACAACTTTTGTAAATAAATCCATTTTCAAAAGGATTAAAAAGCCAAAGAAACCCCTTAGCTACAAGAAACTATTGAAGAAAAGACGATTCTTATATCAAAGTCGAAAAGTTTTACTCAAATATAGGACCTTTCTTCATAGGTATCATGACTGTGTTAGAGGTTTCACTGATGATTATGCTATAGAACCTTTGTACTCACAAGCTTTCTTTCAAACAAGATCCCTTTCTCAAAGGCATAACCATAGTCAACGTATTCATTTCTGTTATATTCCCCAACCCGCAATTGAATATTCTACTTGTCCAAATCAAATTTTGCAATAGAGAACTCAGATCACATTAGGCATCCATCACAAAATCTATCCTTTTACAAAGCTATGATCAAAACTTCATAAAGTGCAAAATCATCATTTTCTTGATCTTTTGCTTAAATTCCCATCAACAAGATTTTCATCCTTTCAATTAGGGAACAACACAAGCTAAAGATTAGAAACCTTTGTAAGTCATAGAATCTTCATTCTATCCTGACTTTCATATCTATCACACAATTGCACTATTTTATTCTTTTAATCAAAAGTGAGTAAGAATTTGGAACAAAACTTATGCTTGTCTTCACGAGATCTAAAAAACACATGGAAAAAGATGAAGGAGAAACCACTACAAGCAAAATGGGTGACCATACTAAGAAAGAAGAGGAAACATTTAATGTTGACGAATTAACGGAAGAAAAGCTTCAAGAAGCAGAACAAGATCCCCAATTCCATACTCTTATGGAAAGGATTTTAGAACGAAACAAAGAAAGAATTTTTCTTTCATTAGCTAATCAAGGAGCTAAGTTACCTCACAATTTTGACATAGAAGGGATTAAACAGAATCTTGAAACTCCTCCTAATGACTTTAGTGCCCTTACTCAACAGATAAAAGAATTACAAGGGCAAATAAAAGAGATGCAAGGGGGTACAACAAAGAAGTATGTTTTGGAAGACATATCTCCTTATCCATTCGATAGGAGTCTTCAAATGATCCCATTTCCAAAACATTGCGAAATCCCTAAATATGATAGGTACAATGGAAAAACTGATCCCATTGACCATGTGAGGGATTTCCGTAATATGAGTCTAGAATTCGCCTATGATGATACTTACTTAATGCGATTATTTCCACGAAGTCTAGGTGTACAATCCATGGAGTGGCTTTCAAAGATCACTCCACCCATCAAAACTTTTGAGGAGTTAATAAATCAGTTTATATCACAATACTCCTACAACATACAACACCAGATAACAATGCTTGATCTTTGTAAAGTGAAACAAAAAGTAGGAGAATCCTTCACTACATTTTTGCAAAGGTGGAGAAGGTTGTTTGCACGATATTCCCGTCCTATTCCTGAAAAGGAAAAGATGGATATCTTCATCAATAGTCTAGATCAAGAATTAAGCTATAGGCTTAATCTCCATTGTCCTCATAACTTTGAAAAGTTGATTGAAAACGCAATCACCATTGAAGGGGCCTTGGTTAAACGAGGAGTGATAAAACTTGATAATCCAAGTACATCCAACCAAAACAACAACGATAAAACAAGGTTTTGGAACATAAATAAAAATGTTGTCAATGATTGTATAGTAGATGCAAATAATCTACGAACAAGACCATCTATCTTTAATCTATCAAGTGCTCCACGAAACAATCAACAAGCAAATACCAACCAACAAGGAAGCAACAATCAACAAGGACAAACCTCCAAGCAAGAAAGCATGACCAATCAAAACACCAAGGATAATCATGGTAATTTCAATAACAATCTTGGCAATACCCAAACATCAAACCCGTCCAGACCTTCATTCTTTTTAAATAGACAAAATTTTACCACTTTGGGTCAATCTCTTGAGTCTGCTCTCAAGGAGCTTCTTGATAATAAGGTTATTAACTTACCACCACAAAGAGATTATGAGCCACGAGTCAAACCACCATCATGGAATGACTTGTATTATTGCAATTATCATCAATGTAAAGGTCATAGAATGAATAATTGTCAAGCTTTGCGAAATCTAATACAAGATTTAATTGACAATGGCACTATTACAATTGAAGGACATCATACCAATGATGATCATCAAGCATTCAAAGATCCTTTACCGAATTATCAAAAGGGGGAAACATCAGATGCAAAAGCCAAAAGCATAAATAATGTTGAAGACAATATAATCCATCACATCTATGTTGATGATCAATGGGTTAATGTTATCAAAATCAAGGGAAAATAAGAATATCAATAGGTTAATGTGACTACGAGAGGACAAGCAAAGGTTGTTTTAAAAGGAAGTTCATCTAAAACAACTATTTCCCCTCCAAGTCAATATAATTTGGTTGATCAATTGAAAAAAACATCAGCTCAAATCTCCATTCTTGAACTTCTCAAAATATCCCCCATACACAAGAATATTTTAGAAGAAGCTCTTGTAAACACAACTGTCGACACTGATTTGGATATAAACAAATTTCAAGCCATGGTGGGACATTTGTCTTCCCCCACTTGTCTTTCATTTTCCAAAAAAGATGATGCTTCCATGACACATCCACATAATTCATCGCTCTATCTTGAATTCATGATCCATAAACACCGAATCAGATGTGTCTTAATAGATGGAGGAGCTGGTTTAAACATTTGTACTTTAAAGCTAATAAATGCCTTGGGAATATCAGAAAATTCTATTGATCCACGAAGGAAAATAACTATCAAGGCATATGATGATGAAGAAAGAGCTTCTAAAGGACTAATAATGCTACCTATCAGAGTGGGACCTATTGTGAAAAATACCTTTTGTCAGGTTCTAGATCGTGATCTTTCTTATAACATACTCTTGGGTCGTCCATGGATTCATGATATGCAAGCGGTACCATCAACATACCATCAATGCCTCAAGTTTCCATATGATGGACAAGAAATAACCATACAAGCTGATTACAATAGCACAAAAAATTATTCAAATCTCTGAGCAACTCAAGATGCCTTTGTGCCACATAATAGGGAGGCTCTTGTTGTTTCTTCTTCCAATCTACAAGGACAATTGCAAGAATTGACAAAGAATCTCGACACTAAGCTAAATTTTAAAGACAAAGGGGTAGGTGAATATTCACTATCTCTTTCTACTTTACCTCCTTCTCCGAGGTCACATGGTCAGCCAACCTTATCCAATCAAAAGATTGCAACAACCTCTACGTCCCAAGCTTCTGTGCCAATCACAAAGTTTGACAGAAAATTCATTAAAGCCAACACCATTGAAGAAGAAGCTGAAGATAGGGACATCCTAAGTTGGCTATACAAAGATGAAGATGAATCTCTCTTGCACATTAAGTTACCTACAGAACAATATGGTAAGGGGTACGCTATCATGCAGAAAATGGGCTATGAAGGAAATGGTCCCATAGGAAAAAGAAGAGAAGGAATTGTGGAACCAATTCAACCTATTTCAATACATCCAAGTGATAAAACAGGACTTGGATATGGTGAAGATAAAGAAGAACCTACTTCACAACAAGCACAATCAACTCATGAAGGAGGATCAATGTCAGATAAACCTCATGAATCAGTTTTCCAATTGCAGAATAGTTCAGATACTGATTCTAATGAATATGAATGGGACACCATTTATAATGATGAATTTTGGAGAGACAAACAAGTTGATACCATACATAAATATGCATCTGTTCTTATACAAGGAGAAGGTTCAAGGCCTCCACTTGATTATGTTTTACAAAGCGATCATGACTTAAGTGAGGACGATTTAGATTTTAACGAGATTGACAATCAACAGGAGAATACCATCATAGACCTTGTCTACCATGAAGATGATAGCCACATCATGACTTTAGACCTTACCCAACCTAATGATCCTATGCCTTTAGTTTATCTAGAACTTATTGATTGGGACAATGATGCACCTATCCACATCCCTACATTTCATGATGATGAGGACATTATAAATTTCCTTTGTTCCTCTAATGAGGAAAACAATTGTTTCATCCAAGAATCTCATACTCATGATTTTGATAAGGAGGGTGTCAAGTCTCTTAGCTGCAAAATAAATGAAATAAAAGATGGATCTATTGGTGAAAACCAAAAAATGGCAGTGATAGATCACAACAGGAGAAAAATAAAGAGCGAATCCGATAGTGAAAACCTCTTTGAGGCACTGAAGGATGAGAAACTTGACACTCTTCCCAAGCATTATCACGAAAGATCTTCTATTTTGATAGAACCAATAGAATCAATCAATATAAGTACAACAGAGCAGCCAAAAAATCTTGCAAATTGCAGCATCATTAACAGTTGAAGAAGTCCTGAAATTCATGGAGTTCTTGAAGGAGAATCAAATAAATTTTGCTTGGTTGTATGTTGATATGCCAGGGTTAGATCCTAATCTGATAATGCATCATTTATCTATAAACATAGGGGAAAAACCTGTGAAGCAAAAACTCATAAAAATGCATCCACATGTTGCATTATTGGTCAAAGAAGAATTAAAGAAGCTTTTGGATGTTGGGTTCATTCAGACTATTGATTATGCAGAATGGATTTCCAATATTGTACCTATTTCAAAGCCAGATGGAAGGATTAGAGTTTGTACAAATTTCAAAGATTTAAATAAAGCTTGTCCCAAAGATAACTTTCCTTTGCCCAACATAGATATGATTGTTGATTTAACTGCTGGTCATGCAATGTATTCATTAATGGATGGATTTTCAGGATACAACCAGATAAAAATTGCACCAAAGGATCAAGATAAAACAACGTTCACATGCCCTTGGGGTACCTATTGCTGGAACGTAATGCCATTTGGGTTAAAGAATGCCAGAGCTACTTATCAAAGAGCAATGACAACTATTTTTCATGATATGATGCATACATTCATGGAAGATTACGTTGATGATTTACTTGCCAAATCTCACACACGAGAAGAACATCTAGAAATCTTGTCAAAAATATTTACCAGAATGGAGAAGTTCAATGTTCGACTCAATCCAAAGAAATGTGTCTTTGGCGTTACATCTGGAAAACTCCTAGGATACATTGTTTCAGAAAAGGGCATCGAGGTTGATCCAGAAAAAGTACAAGCTATAATGGACATGCCGCCACCACGAAATATCAGTCAGCTTCGATCATCACAAGGATGACTGCAGTCCATCAGAAGGTTAATAGCTCAACTGGTAGACAAAAGCTTACCATTTACACATTTATTGCATAAGAATGTCCCATTCAAATGGGAAGACAAATGTGAAGCAACATTCAATCAGATCAAGCAATACCTTATGAACCCACCAGTTTTAATTCCACCCATTGCAGGAAAGCCACTCATACTCTATATTTCAGCAATAGAAGTATCCTTGGGAGCATTACTAGCACAAGAGGATTCTATAGGTAAAGAAAGGGCCATATACTATATCAACAGAACTTTAACAAGTCATGAATTAAACTACACTTTCATAGAAAAAGCTTGCCTCGCAGCAGTGTTTGCTTCTCAAAAGTTGCGACACTATATGTTGGCTCATACAGTTAAGCTGATAACCAAGATTGATCCACTGAAATATCTTTTAAGCAGAGCTACTTTAACAGGGAGACTTGCAAAATGGGTAATGATCTTAAATGAGTTTGACATTCACTATGTAGATCGAAAAGCTATTAAAGGACATGTCATTATAGATCAGTTGGCTGAAGCACCTTTACAAGAAGAAAATCCAATGCATATTGAGTTTCCTGATGCAGATGTTTTCACAGCAACAATTCAGAAATCATGGACATTGTACTTTGATGGATCCTATACGCAACAAGGCTCAGGGGAAAGAATTCTCTTTATCACACCTAAAGGAGATAACATACCAAAATCCTATCGATTGATGTTTCCTTGCACAAATAATATAGCTGAATATGAGGCACTGCTCATAGGGATAAAAATAGCCTTGGAATGGTGGATTACAGAGCTGCAAGTCTATGGTGATTCACAACTTGTCATCAATCAAATCAATGATGATTATTAGACTAAAGATGATAAGTTGCTACCTTACAAGAACATGGTGGATGATTTCAAAAAGTATTTTGTGTCAATCAAGTTTTCACAAATCTCAAGGATTGATAATAAAGTTGTAGATGCAATGGCTACAATTGCTTCCTTGTTACAATTGTCAGAAGATAAAAAATGGTATGAATTCTTGGTGGAACAATTATTTTCTCCCACCTATGATAATCCAGAGACCCAAGTCATATATCATTTAACCGGTTCTAATTCCCCTTTATATGGCTAGACTTATACCTACCTGAAAGACAACATTTTACCTCCGGATTTATCCCGCAACCAAAAAAGGAATTTCATATTCCAATCATCCCGTTATACCTTGATCGCTGACATCCTTTACCGACGTGGTCTTGATGGTACACTCCTTCGATGTCTTGAATGTGAAGAATCTGAAAAAGCCTTACAAGAGGTTCATGGTGGTATTTGTGGAACTCATTCAAGTGGTTTAACCTTAGCCAAGAAACTTGTCAGGATGGGATATTACTGGCCTACCATGGAGAAAGATTCTTTTATTTTTGTCAAGAAGTGTTCTAAATGCCAGATCCATGGGAATCTTATTCATGCACCTGCACAGGAACTGCAACCTTTTACTCTGATATGGCCTTTTTCTCAGTGGGGACTGGATCTTGTTGGAAAAATTCATCCTTCATCATCAAATGGGCATAAATTCATCATCACAGCTACAAAGTATTTTAGAAAATGGATTGAAGCTATTTCTCTGACAACAGTGACTGGTAAACAGATTTCTTCATTCATTCTGAATTACATCATTTGTAGATATGGAATTCCTAATTCTATCATTACTAATAATGGGAGGCCTTTCAAGAATTAGGATGTGGATGAACTTTGTGAAAGATTTCACATTCAATACAGGTTCTCTACACCTTACTATCCACAAGGTAATGGTCAAGTAGAAGCTTCCAACAAAACATTCTTGAAAATCTTAAAGAAGACAGTAAATGATGTCGGTCGTGATTGGCATGTCCAATTAAATCTAGCTTTGTGGGCATATAGAACCAACATTCGCATAGTAACAGGAGCTACACCATATGCCTTGGTCTATGGAGTAGAAGCAATCTTACCACTAGAGGTTGAAATACCTTCGCTAAGGGTCTTGCTCAAGGGATTGATAAATGATGAAGACTACAGAGTATCTCTCCTGCAAGAGCTAGAACTGTTAGATGAAAGACGTCAACATGCAGCTGACCATTTGAAGGGTTATCAACAAGTTATGTCTCGTAGTTATAATCATAGAGTTAAACCACAGACATTTCAAGTAGGTGACTTAGTCTTGAGAGAAAATCCACATAATCAGCAAGACAGAGAAAAGAAAGGGAAATTTGAACCTAACTGGCTTGGTCCATTTGTCATCATTGCAACATACGGTTCTGGTGCATATCATTTATCCACGTCAGAAGGGGACTTGTTTGAAGAGCCGATTAATAGGATTCATTTGAAGAAATTCTAGGTCTGAATCGTCAAGTCCTAAAAAAAATGCAAAAAAAATGCAAAAAAATGCAAAAAAAAATCATAAAAAGTCTTGAAAAAATGCAAAAAATCATAAAAAGTCTTGAAAAAATGCAAAAAATCATAAAAAGTCCTGAAAAAAATCAAAAACATCAGAAAAATCATGAAAAAGTGCAATAAAAACAAGTGGCAAAAACTTGGCAAATAGGCTCCTCCATTTATTAGCTTATGTCTTGCATTCACTTTAGGCATCATCCATCCATATCTATCATCTGTACATATCCACATCATATGGCAGGAATCTTTATGTTTCATCATGGCTGGATGAAATTTGTACATATCCTTAATCTTTAGGTTGTGTTTACACTAGGGGCAACAATATAGACTGAACAAACAAGCAAGAGGGACAACGAGCTTTTAGAACATCATAAATGGACACAAGACAGTTTTCCAAAATGCAACAAACATTGCTGCATCAAATCAACTACAACATGCTTGTTCAATGCCAATTTGAAATCAAAACAACATGATCTAAACAAACATCAAAACAAGAACATAAATGTTGATAATCAAGTTGGATGATCTTAATCTGAATAATGTTTGAAATATTTTAGGCAAGATTTGAATGGTTGTTTGATTTTTCTATCATATCTCTAGAGCAATTCAATGATGTACTGAACTAGAAAAGCAAGGAAGGAGTATGATTTTTCTTTGTTTGTTGTTTGCGAGGAAATCATTAGTACTATGCAAATTGGTCGTGAGACATGCTCTACTAAGTATCATTGATGACATTTTGGAATTTGCATGGGAAACAGGTTAACTCTTGTCTGTTTATGCAAGCAATACTCAGGTCATCTCGGTTCAATTATACCTAGATGCTTGTATTAACTTGCTATATCAAAAATCATGAAAGCAATACTCAGGTCATCACTAGTGCTAACATACCCTTTGATGCTTGTATTAACTTTCAACATTTCAATGCTCTATGATGATACAAAAAGCATAAATAAGCTCTCCAAATGGCAATATTGTACAAATATCCTGCATGGTTAGTATAGATTGCATTCATCTTAGAATTTGTGTTTTTGTTTTTTGCATTTATAGGATTTTCCCAAAAGCTGGCAAAGTATCAAATGGTTCATATCTTTTCACATACATGATTGAGTATATTTTGGCATTCACAAAAACATCATTTCATACATTTTTCATACATATTTGCATCATAAAATCATAAAATCAAAAGCGTACATCATAATCAAAACATTTATAAGCATTCATAAAATTTATCATCCATCGTATTCATATAAATCATTCATCAATAGATTTCATTCATCTTATAAATCATGCATACATATACATCATAAGCATAAAATTGAGAAACCATCATATCATAACACATCATGCATATAGAAAATAGACGCATTTATCTCATCATAAATCATTGCTGCATTTCATATATCTCAAAAATGAATGTCAAAATGTACAAGGATGTAAACTACACATGATATAACATCATCAAAAATGAGATCATCTCAGGGTGTATACAAATGTCTCATCAGAGTATCACTAAAACATCATGTATAATGCACTAGGCAGTGCTATCCTCTGATGGAGCTAGTCTGGGACCTATACCACCTACACTTGATGGACCTGCTCCACCTGTCCCTGATGGCCCTCCTAGAGGTAATGGTTGTGTCACACCCTACTGGTAGTCCGAGAGTGACTATGGGTAGACCGTGACTGTGTATAACTCTCCCTCCGCTCAGGTGGAACAACATCATGATATCTGGTCCTGTAAAACTCAGCCTCTCGAGTGGCTCTAGTCACCTCTCTCATCATGTCACCAGGCAAGGTACTCGCTGCCACTCTCTGTAGACTATCCACCAAAGTAATGGCCTGCTCACCTCGTTGTCTGGCTGTATCCCTCTCAGCAGTAACTGAAGTCAACTGTCCCTGAAGCTGTGTGATCAAAGTCTCTGCCTGTGCTAGCTGACTCTGTAAGCTCTGCACTGCACTCTGCAAAGAGGATATCTGGCCCGATACCACTGGATCTACTGAAGGTGATGGATCCGTATGTCTCATCTGTGGTCCACCTCTACCACCTCTCCTGCCACCTCTATCACCTCTCCCACTATCACCATCTCCTCCACTCTCATCATCATCATCTCCCTCTGAATCATCACTACCTCCACTCTCATCATCATCATCTCCCTCTGAATCATCACCCTCTGAAAGCTGAATCTCTCTGTCATCTCTGACTGCCTCTCTATGGTCTCTGTACAGCAACAGGAGCAATAGGCTCATCAGGATCAAACATACATGGTGCAGGATGCTCTAACACATACTGACTATACTCTGGCGTCGTCCCTGCATCAAGGACATCAACTCGGTAATCCCACATCACCACTCCTAAACTAGTGAACTTTGCAACCGCTGCCTCATAGGAAATCCATGGACCCCATACTGCAAGCTCTGGCTGTCGCCGTGCATAAATGGCAGAACCCATAGGCATGCCCTGAATCTGACCAAACTGTTGACACACTCGTCCAGCAAGAAATCTCTCAATAATCCATGGAGTACACCCAATAAGATATCTGGACATACAGACATAAGGCATCTCCCTCGCATCCTCTGGCCATGCCTCACAATCTACATATGGCCGCCAACATACTGTATCAAAACCATCCAAGAGACGCTGCCAATGATCTAGTTTTCCCAGTCTCGGCTGAGCAATAATATCGGCATATCCCCATCTGTACGAACATCCGATAGGTCGTCATCCACGAGTCGCAGGACGCATAATCACAAAGTGCTCCCATGCCCATATCTATAGTAACGAGCAACCGACAGCAAAACTCCGGCCTCTACCATATACAATATGATGTAACTCATCATACAAGTGAGCAAGCATACATGTCCCCCATGCATACCGTGTCTGAAAATCATCTCAAGCCTCATCATTCAAGTGAGCAAATAATTACCTTTATGATGTAACTCATCATACAAGTGAGCAATATGATGTAACTATTTTTTTTTCATATAACATACCCTTAATTATCACCTAAATAAATCATAATGTTTGATGCCGTCTGATGTCGTCGGATGCACTTGAAACGGTGCTGGTGAATCGGAAGTGCCATAATTATCTCTCCAAAGCTCAAAATTTATAAATTTTACTAGGTTAAAATGGAAAATGACATGGAAAATGACATTTTTAACCTATTTAAGGATAAAATTGGTGGATTTTAACACATTTTATCATAGCAGGGGCAATTTAGGTCATCATTTTTTCCTCTTACATCTTTTTCAAGTCATTTTCTTTACATCATAATTTTCAAACGATGAATCGACATCTTCAAAATCATAAAAATTGAAAATTTCACAAAAAAAATTCAAAAAAAATAAAATAAAATAAAATTTCACAAAAATCAAAATATTATCTATTCATCGTTTGAGGGGGCATATACCTATCAACATTCGACAATCAACATCTGGGGCAAATTTCAAAATTCTTTGAAGCAATACGTAAAACACATCACTTCAAAGAGGGGCAAAATGTATACACCTAAGAATGGTCACATCACATAGTCTGGTAATTAATTAAATATTTTTAATATTTAATTAAATCTTTGAATTCAATCTACGTATAAATAAATCTAAATAATTTATTTATATTGTTCATTCTTTCATTTCGATTAAATAAATAAGTTTATTTAATCACTTTTCTTATCCATTTCTTAATTAATTAAATAAACATTATGATTTATTTATATTAATTATCATATAACTTGGCTTGAATATTTTATTCAAATAAAGATTAAATATTCCTCTTTTCTAATTAATTCTTCTAAAGTCACATTTACAATTAAATATTCCAAAATATTTAATTAAATTCTTCTAATATCCATTTACAATTAAATATTCCAAAATATTTAATTAATTCTTCTAAAGTCTATTTAAATTAAATATTCTAAATATTTAATTAAAGTCTTCTATAGTTCTAAAATTAAATATTTCAAAAATATTTAATTTCTTCAATTAACATGAAATTAAATAAATTATTTATTTATTTAATTTGCATTATCTTCAACAACCGTGAAGAACTGCCAAAACAGAAAATTAAATTCCTCTGTTTTGCAAGCTTGTTCCCGTGGGTTGAAGACAGGTATCCATTCTTCTCTCCAACCTCCCAACCTCTTCCATTTTCTTCTCAACCTCTCCATCTCTCACCATTCAAACTTACTAGACAACCTTACAGCCGTTGATCCTTGCCAGCCAGGATTTTGCTTGCAACAAGCTATAAAAAGGATTGTCGGGTCTTTGAAATGATAGAGAAGCTTTCAACAGATAAACTATAGCCAAATTGCAAATAGCATAAGCCTTTTAGCATTCTCATTTCATAGCATAGCATAAGATCATAGCATATCATGGCCAATCATCCACATAGTTTAGTTTCAATTTACAGCCCCTATGCATATCCGTTAGCATTCTCACCTCCACCAGCATATAGGATAGAGAAGCTTTATCACTTTGCATACTCATTCTGCAGATTGCCATTTGGAGAAGCCAAGCTTACACAATCTGAGAAGCTTTACAAATCTCTGGAGATAGAGGAAGATGGAACGCCTCTGAAGAAGCTTCATTTCTTTATTTGAAATCAAATTAATTAGAGTTTAAAGTTCTATTATTTGTGTTTATTGTTTTCATTTTGAACAAATCTCTGGAGATAGAGGAAGATGGAACGCCTCTGAAGAAGCTTCATTTCTTTATTTGAAATCAAATTAATTAGCTTTCCTTCAGTTTAAAGTTCTATTATTTGTGTTTATTGTTTTCATTTTGATTAACATATATTAACATTACACATTAAGCTTATGTGGAAGTGTACAAAGCCCCACATTTTGGGTGTGAGATTTTTAAACATTTTACCATAACACACAAGATTTTTTAACTGTACGTAAGAAAAAAGCAGGCGATTTGATAAATTGGAAATTCCACTAAGACAAGTTTGAAATGGAGGAAAATGAAGGGAAGGCTCTTTTCAGGTTGGATTGGGACTGCAAAAGCAAGGAAGACTTTCAACTTGGATGAAACTTTGACAGTCTGCAGTCGGGTTTCTGCACAATGGTGGTGGATTACATTAGACCCGAGGATATTCACTAGAAGGCAATTGAAGATGGGTGAACTTAACTGTTTTACCACTCCCACAAGATCTGGTTGAAGAGGTACGTAAGGAAATTAATAGCAGGCCGATAAAATTGTTTGATAGGGAAGATACCAAATCTGGTGTGGAGCTGCATCCAGGGATTTTCGACCAGGCTTGGCTATCCAAGAAAAAAAAAAGACAAAATTGGAGGCGAAACACTTGGTTTCTGCACCCACAAGAGCCAGTTGAGAGGTTCTACATCCGCTCAGGATTGGTCTGCAATGAACAAACAGGCTAAGTAGCCTGGATGTTTCATATGCAACCCAGTGTCTTACCATCATAGCTAGGGTGGTCATGAATCCAAGCTTTAGCCTTCTGAAGTGGCCCAACCGGACGCCATCCCTTCGGGAGAGGAACAAACTCTTTCATAATAAAACATATGAATATTAGAATCGAAGCAACTTTACAAAAATTCGCCATCCCTGGAATACAAAAACAATATAGGCCCCAAATTGAAGTAAATCAGGAGCAATGAGGAAACATTACAAAAAAAATTGTGAGACTGCCGGGCTCAAAGACCGAAAAACAGGATGGCAGCTAAAGAAATTTTTAAATGGGATGAGGACAAAACCGAGCGGGCTCAAAACCAAGAAACACACGCACCAGGTCGAGGCTGGTTGCATTTTTTGGACACACCGAGTTAGGTTAAAAGGTACTGAATTTTGACGAGGAGGCAAAGGGAACACCAAAATACGAAAGGCATCGATTCAGCGGGATAGTTTGGGGGGATGAAGCTTTGCCTCAACACAAGGGGAGGCTTTTGGAATAAGCAGGCATACCATCGATTCTGTGGAAGATTGCAGATTCAATGCTTTGCACCTGTTGCACTCTTAGATCCCTAATTAAAAATTTCAAATTTCGATTGGAAAAATGGTCAATAACCATAGGGAAGGTGCAGAGATTGACTGTCGATGTTGTAGAAAGATGCCTTGAGGGACCAAATTCGGGGAGACACACATGGTCCAGCTGATCAAACAAGGTTTGCAGGCAGAAAGAGGTAGCTAGATCTGTCAAAAATATCATTCCCTAAGTTTGTGGAAATGCTTGTAATTATAAACATGTACAACCATAGTTTTTTGTCCATGATCCACTATTGATCAAGTAGAGGTCTTCAATACTCAACCAATTTCATAATTCATCAAATATAAAGAGCTCGCTAATACATAACACACAGTATATAATGACTCAGATCTTTATCAATCGGTTGACCATCTTGGTACTTAATCTCAAGTGGCGGGTAAGCTGATTTAACTACTCAACAATAGATAGTTCAAAGGGGGATTCTTGCGACTTAAGTCAATCACAGAGCAGGAACGACCAATGAGTGATGAACAAGGAATTTTCATACGGTCATGGGTTAATGATTTAATAGGGCATATATGTAGAAGGACAATTTGCATGCAAGAACAGGGGAGGTGCAGCATCTGATTCTGGAGGAAGGAAATACAAATTCCACAATTTAGGAAAATATGTTCAATGAAATGCGAGGTTGTGGGTGGGAGGCCAGAAGGCTTAACAAAAGGAAAGATAGAGATAATCGCCTTTACTATATTGTGTAAAGATTGAGATATATTACATGATGATGCCCTCATCAAATTTTGAATGTTCATAAATACACGCAAGAAATTTAAAGCATTGACCAGTCGAAAAACCAATTCAGTAAATCAATTGTCTCTAAGTGTATTGTTGTTGTTTAAAAAATTTATATTTTGCGCGCCAGTAAAGTTGGTAGTAGCTCATCTACTCAAGTGAGTCATGTGTGTATCAGTCCTCAACAAAGGCAAAAATTGCTAAGTGATATCTGCTCTGTGTCCTTTGCTTTGGGTTAAGAGTAACCATTTTAAATCTATTTCATGTTATCTCTCTCTTCTCATTTATGTTTGTAGCTTAATATTTTTCAGTTATTTTTGCTGCATTGATGTTTTGATTGATAGATTTCATTTACAAAACTCCTTCATATTATTAACTTTAATTATTTATATAAACTCTATTAAATGATTTCTAGCATTTGATGGTTAGTATGCAATATTTTTGAATCATTTTTCTATCTCTGAGTAAAAGTATTTCGTAACTCTTTATAATTATATTTGTCCATTGTGAAATTTTTTTTACCTATATAATTATTTGCTTTTAAAAATCACCATTTAGTAGTGAGCATTGAAATTGAATTTGTTAGTATATTTCTGAATTATTAGTTCTCATCTCTAAAATAAATTTATTCACTCTTTTACAAGATTTAGTTGATTAAGTAGTGTGATTGCAAATTACAATAAACTACTTCAAGTAACACAAATAAATTTATGCAATGTATGAGTTTGAAAGAATTCTTTAGCAAGAGAGGTAAGATAATAGCTATCAAATTTTGTTGAACATCTAATTGAAATTATTTTTTTCAAATAATGAGAAAGAAAAAAGTATGTGAATTAAATTAATTAATTAAAAATTATTAAAAAATAAAAAAATGATCTTTATAAATATTTGAAAATTAATTAAAAAATAAAAAAATCCAATTTTAAAAAATTATATATTTAGATTTTTATGCTTCAAATTTTAATTTTATAGTTCATTCATAAAAAAACATCATTATGTTAGTCAAAGTTACATTTTTTCAATATTTAGTTTTTTTTGAATCAAATCTAATCTTCCAAGCCTTTTGAAAAACTCTCATTATTGGAATAATTTAAAAAATGATAAATTTTTACAATTGCACAAAACCATATGATTATTACTTTCTGATTAAAAAAAAAAATAGTTTTTTAAAAATGCATTTTGAGCTTCAAAATGCATAGCGTTTAAATAATGTAGTTTCAGTCAAAACAATATTTCTCCATACCTTTCTAAAAATTTATTTTTTTAAATAATTTTCTTCTGTTATAAAAGTTACATTATTAACAGACTTTTATAAGCGTGCGGTTTGTAGTATGCACATTTTTAGGACTACCATCCTTGCCCTTTTTTTAAAATTACACATTTTTGCTAGAAAATGTACCCAACTTCTTCATTTACCCAACATGGTGAAAAATATATTGTTATGATCAAGAGCAAGTGCAAGCCTTGTTCAAAGAAACTATTTAGATTAGAAACCAACTCAAGGAAACAAATCCAATATTATGATAAAAAAATGGAATAATCAAATGTGATCAAGAAAACAAGAAATTAAATTCTTAAGCAGTTTGAATCATGATACAAGCAATGCAGCTTAGCTCATCCTAGTTCCCTTGAACCATCTAAACAGTAATCATGGTGCCTTCTGAAAAGCAAAGGGAATCAAGCAGATAGTTCTTGACAGCCACCTCATGGTCAACATTATATGGAATGTACAGCACCTAAACTTATGCTCAGATATTTAGGGCATATTGGCATTAGAGAACCTAAGTTTACTAAGGCAATTTCTGTCATATAGTTTAATTCAAATTTATATGTCATTTACATATGAGGTTATTCATTATGTCCTTATTAATAAGCAAGAATTGGTTAAAGCTTAACAACAAGCCTCTAGATTCTATCCAAATATTTCCAGGACTATTGCTCAGAAATATAAGAATCAAATTACCTGATCTTTCTTCACAAATTGATGGTTCTTATTAATCTTCTTTATTTTCAATGAAGATTCAATAAACTAGAATAAATATCCTATCAAAATTTAGCTTATCAGAGTTTTATGAATGCTTTTAAAATATGTCTGAGAAATTTCCTTAGATTTCTCCCAGAGAATTAACAATTGAATTATTGGCTCCATAATTATGGAATCATCCCCCAATCCCCAATAATTATAATCTAATATAACAATCAGGAATGAAAACCTTTAATGACATGCCTTTACTCCCTGGGTGGCCTTTAACAAATATGCCTCAAAGTGAATTTGTAATCCATTGAGCAGAAAACCTTACGGCCAATAACAATTATTTAAATTTAATCCCACATTCCATTTGTTTAGCCCAAAGAAGCAGAGAATTTTATGGATATATGGAGAAATCAACTTTTTTACCAACATTTTAGACATGGAAAAGGTAATCTGTCAGAGGTGCAAGGTTATGAGAATAATGTCCAAAAAGAACTAGAATTAATGGCATGACAGTAGAATCCTTTCTGATTAAAATAAGATTATATAAAGCCAATTCTGTTGAAGTATCCACTCAATACAGTATGAGGAAACTCAACTGAATAATCTTCCAAACAATAACAATTGCTGCATTGAAGAGGCAAATGAGTAAGTACTGGTTGAGAAATGCGAAGTCTGATAGAACGAGGTGTCCTGTGAATCTTATGAAAGACAAAAGTGATACAAGAACTATGAATAAGGCTGAAAATAAAAATAAAAGTAACAAACCTGTCCAAAAGGAAAGTATAGGAATTGCCAAATGAAATACAAATCCTATCAGCCAAAAAGAGAAAAAGAAGCAAACAAAGTAGAAAGTATACCCAAAAGAAATGGTTAAAGTGGATTCTTCTTTTAAGTTACTGAGGCTTTTTGCATGGGTAATAGAGTTTTGTTCCACTACTTGAATGTATATGAAAATTAAGAATATAGAACATGTTGTATCAATTAATAACAAATGGGGATGAAAAACATATAAATTTCTGAAAGTAAGATGGCCACTAAAAAAAGCAAGAGAATGTGAATATCCTAGAAGTGTGCCTTAATAATGCATTTCCCCCCAAGTTGATCAGTTATCACTATATTACTCATAAACAACAAACTACTGAGAAATTGATGATAGACTCGAATGCTGACAATCAATATTATGCTAGTAGGAGTTGAAAAACGGCATGAAACTAACATATTAAAGGGAAATGGAATAAAAATAACCACCTATTCCTACATGGTGGGTGCAATGAAAGATGGAAGTCAAGCTCGTTTTATCCTCAAGTGGCCTATAATATTGATATAATAAATAGATCCTCCTCATGTTTTATGCTTTTACAGACAGTGGACATCAGCTATTGGTAAATTCCATTTGATCTGTCTGTATTACAAAAATTCATGATAAATGGCCAAGAGTGAAGCTGCACAGGGAGCCAAGGATGGATCATTGTTGATGTGTACCACAAATCAATATCAATTGTTTTTGTGATGTTGTATTGGGAGTTTTAATATAGAAAACCCAGAGACTTTTCAATACTAACCAGTTGAAAATCATGTTGCCAAGTGAACTACAGTTGTATGGAAGATACTTTAGTCGAGCATGGGAGCCTGTCTTTTAGCCCATTTTCAAAACAATGTCCAGTTTTCTTGGATAAATTTATTGATAAATGCAAGGGTATCTCTTTGGAAGATAAGATGATATCGTGGATGAATAGGAGATCAATCATGCTGTAGGCCAAATAGAAGATGAACATTGCAAAGTCAATTATGGTTCATATGATGCTTGCATGAAAAAGACAAAAATATTGAATATTCTTTCTTTAATAGATTATATGGAAAACAGTGTATGTTATGAGGGACCTAGAGAATATCAGATTGTGAAGATGGATTTGTGGATTAATAAATCTGCAGGGTGATGCTTGCAGTTCATGTGGTGTCGAGAAAGAAGCAATGAACAACATAGGTAACATTTTTTAAACAAATAATACCTCCAACTGCAGTTGAAAGTACGAAGAACATTTGATGAAGAAGGGTTTGTCACTGTTGGTTCCCAAACTTTTTCAAACCCATTGTATGATAAGATTAAAAGAAATCAATGAACCATCATGAAATTAGGTATCAAACACATGGAAAGAGGCATAAGAAAAAAAATATAATATAATTATGTATTTGATTTGTTGAAGGATTTAGACCTCTATTGATGTTTAAAAGGAAGAATACAACTTACCATGAAAAGAAGACTTCACTCTAGAGCAAGCAAATTTCTGATTTGCTAATCGATATCAGAATTTGTGCAGAAGGTGTCCTAATTTTTGTCCATATTTGTTTTACAGTGAGGTTCTATGCAATATATTCATATGATTATATTAATAAATGCCTATAATGCAAAAATTTGTCTATTTCAAGATATATGTGATTTTAAATTTCATCATTAGAAGTATTTACCTGCATTCAAGGCGATAGAATTTTGGTTGATTGGTTCAAAGCCTGATTGAATATAGAGCATAATCCTTTATCCAAAATCAAGAGGCCAAAAGGCAGATTTGTTTGTTTCAGAACATTGAATGAAAAAAAAATTGTCTCAAAGAAACTTTATGCATATCTATACAGCTAAGCGTTTCATAATACATCATATAAAGATAATGAGAATTTTGCTTGAATAGCATGCCTATGTTGAAATCATAGCGTTTGTTTGATTGGAGAACTATAAACTGCAGAATGGTGATGGAATTTGAAAGCCATGATGATTCTTAAGAACTTTCGATAACAAATGACAAGATATATCAATTTCAAGAGGAATCTGATGAACTTAAAGAAAAACTAGGTATTTACAGAGGAAAATGCCTTTCTTTTATCCTTGAACCATCTTTATCATTTGAGTTTCAAGTAACAACACAAAACATAAGTTGAAATATGGATTATATTCTGTATACCCTTGATGATTCTTTAAAATTACCATGCATAGTAGTTTAGGGTTTTGTTATTCCATTTTGCATTCCCATTTTCTTGCCCTATTATTATGTGTCTGGTCTACTGATATCCTTGTTGATTTAAATGATTCATAGGTCCATTGTTAGTATGTTGATGATTTTACATATTGAATACTATAATTTTCCATATGTCCTAAGAGCATGTTTTCCCTATTTGCCTTTATCCCATAAAATCCATAACTTATTATTTCATTTTACTTTCCTATCCATAAGATTATCAAGGTCTAACCATAATGTCTTTAAATAATGTCTGAGTTATCAAAGCTTATTTATTGTAAGATTAAATCATATGATGCTCTATTTTTTCATTATTCCCATCGCCACCATTGATGATCTTGAACTCTTTATTCTCTTGCCACGCTCCTTATGTCTTCCTTGGAATGATTCATCGCTTATCGGGAGCCTTCATAGTGTGGCTGTTGCCAAAACAAGTATTTGGGAATGAAAATTGTCTGCTCATAAATGTGAGACTAAAAACATGACTTGCGATTGCTGACAAAATCATAATTTTATGAGCAGCATATTCATTCTTACCAGAATTACACTAAGGAATTTAGCAAGCATAACTATGAATAAATGCAGCATATAAATGGATTGTGGTTAAGTGTCGAGATGGATGATCACTTCTAAGTTAAGGTTGATACAAATGTCTTAGCGATTATATCGACAAATAAAGAGGTCCTTCAGTGTTAAATATCCATTTTCTTTATATAAGACAGATGATTAGAATGGATAGAAATACATTATGAGCAACGATTCATGTTGTTCACCTTTATTTATTGCTGTATTACTAAGCCACTATGTTTAAATAATATAACAAGTTTATATCATATCAGTGCACAATTAAGGAGGATTATCCTTTAGTGATCACTAATAAGGCCTTCATCTGGATTTTAAATGAATTTGTCAATTTTGATATAAAGTTATACAAAACAAGAGAATGCAGAAAGGGGTTGTGTTAATAGGCAAGGACAACAGCATATTGAATAGTAAATATACAATATATATTTAATTTTAGAAATGTACATTTATAAAAGATAATACATTAAGCACTTCATTTATAACAGCCACTCATTCTAAAACATCTAAATAAAAAAAGAGGCAGTCTTATGAATGGGCAGCATAGTGTGTTAACTAGAGGGGGATGTCATACTTGTTAATATTTGCTTTGGCTATACCATTATTTTAGGAATTGACATTGTGGTAATTAATCCTTAGATCAAACTAAAAAGATAGGCATTCTTTGTGAGTTATAAAGCCACTTTAGTCTAAGCACATTTTTTGCAAGGATTATGTTAAAAAATTCAAATGTGGTCTCATAGGGGCAAATGTATGATGAAGCTTAATCAAATCCATATTGATAAAAACATTAGGCACAACCATTTTACCCAATCCTAGGTTCCAAATATTGCAAACATTCCTATCTGCTAGGGCATTTTTGTAATAATGTTTAAATATTGCATACCCTTGAATTGGAATTATGGGGTCTCTACAATTCTCATTCTTGTCAAATACCATATCTGCTAGATTTCCCAATGCTTTGGCCATTCTTAGCCTCTTTTGTGATCCAAGGAGCTACACGATGATATCCTCAACCAACCCCCATTTTAACTCCTCAATGTTCTAACCATTATCTCAATTTAGGGTTTTATAGTATAAGCTTCTTAAATTTTACACTTCCTAAAAACTTCTAAAAAATTTGACAACATTTACCCCCCACAAATCCTAATTTTCCTTTTGCACACTAGATTTTGAGAAATTCACACCTTTTCTTTATTTAATTAGTCTGATGTATGAAATTGTAGGATGCCCTAAATTCATTAAAAAACCCTCATTTTCCTAGGAAATTTGGAGCAATTCACTCTGGCACTCAACTTTTGTGATTTGAATGATGAATAATGAAGCAATTTATCTTTTTAGATACATATCCCATCTTCCATCTATGTCCTCACATTCTTAAATGTGCAATCAGTGATAGCCATTCATTGTGTTTGAATATGGACCATCGATCTCCATGATCAATGGTAATTGTGATTCATTACCTTGTGAAGTGAAAACCCTCTTTTGTCATTACATGGATGTGTGTCACCATTTTGGGGACTCACAAGAGTGGAAAATGAAAAAAGTGAAGCTTCCTCGAGAGTATAAATCTCTACGAAGCAACAAGGTGAAGACATATGGTGGCATTTTGTGAGTTTGGAGAAGCAACAAATTTCTTTAACATTTCCCCTTGAATACTTTAGCTTCTATGAAAAGAATAAACATGTGCTCTTAATATGTGGCATACTTTCACTAACTTATGGGGGTAGATGTGTTAGAGAAAAAGGCTTTGTGAAGCTAAGGGCCTCTATGATACATAAGGTTTTAAAAATATATGCCTTACAAAAAAAATAAGGCTACTAGGAACATAGTGGGTTGACCATGAATTATTGAAAGGGGCCTTAAGAAAGAAAATAAAACATTAGTACTAAAGTATACCCTTAAATTTATTTATTTAAGACTAGGATGTGTGTCACCACTTCGGGGACTCACAAGGAGGGAAAATAACAAAAGAAAGGCTTCCCTAAACTAAAGAAGTTGTGTGATATGTTGATGCATTATGAATGGGGCCGAGGGGGGTTAAAATCTTTTGAGTAATGTATTAAAATATTTAGGGAAAAAGGAAAACTCAGTTGCCTAACACAAGGGGCTAGTTAACACACAAGAAAGACACCTTAAGGTTGCAACTTAAGAGGTAGGAAACCATGGTTACAAGTTAAAAACAAAATAGAAGAAAAGTACAAGGGATTTAGATATATGCTTGGATTTTAGGAGAGGTTAGGGTTTTAGGATCCCTAATACATGATTTTAACACTTACATGAATTAAGGACTTTTTCAAAATTTGAAAAGGCCAAAAATAAGAGCTGAGAGATGGTAAAGTAAATTTCTGTTCTGTTCTAGCCTTTCTACACAACTTCAAGTAGAAATAATTATAACATGTTGAATGCTTAATGGAGGTTAAGAAAGATTCACCCTGTGACCATGGATCATAACTTCAGTAGGTCAGCATCCCCTGTTTCACAACTTTAATTTTGAATTATGCTATTTGTACACTGCATTTTTATCAAAAAATGACAGTATTACAACTTGTAAACTTCGATTAAACCATAGTTCTGTAAACATATGAATATTTTCAGATGAAATTGTGACAAAGAGTTGGTTACATTACCACTCATTTGTAGATAATTGGCCAGGAGCTCATAGATTATAGGAGAGACTAAGATTTTTTTTTGTATATGCAGAATAAGAAGGAGGAGGTGTGATTTCTTGGAGTCCATAGACAGGAAGCTTGAGTAATTAAAAATATTTTATGAATATCAATTTCAGATTCCTTTCCTAATTATCAATCATGTGGTCCCAGAAAGACATATTCTTTAGGTAATACAAGATACCCTTATACCAAGGACAAGATTTTTCATCATATTATTTCACAAGTGCATCTTCTTATACTTGGTTGACTTGACTAGCGTCAAGGTTAGATTCAACCATTAACTTGGCTAGGCCCCATCCTCTGACAAGCTTAGTGATCTAGATATCTATGTTGAACTCCCAGATCTTGTTGATCCATCTACACCTTCTTATAGTGACTTGTTGTTGAGTAAAAATATATGTGAATGCAGTCCTAGGGATATAACCTACTATTTTTGCACCCATCAGATGAGGTCTAAAATTATAAACAACTTTAACAAGTGCATAAGCTTATTTTTTCCATGATGTCATATTTCATTTCTACAACCTAAAAGGAATTTATGAAGAATACAATAGTTTTTTCATAACCCTCATCATTCTTTTGAAACAATACAATAACAATATTATAGAATGATGTAAAAGAGAGTATTTGAAAAGGATTGGAAAAATATGGTGATTTGAGTACCGGTACTTGCTTTACAACCTTCTTAATGTTGTTGAATTCTTGAACAACCTCGTCTCCCCATGAAAATTGTTCTTTTTACCTTAGCATCTTGGAGATGGACTTTGTTGTTTATGCAAAATTGGTAACTAATGTTCTAAAAAAGTTGGTTTTCCCAAAAATGATTGAACTCCTTTTACTATTTTAGGAATGAGAATTTTATCAATTGCCTCTCTTTCAAGGTCATTTCTAATTCCATCCTCTAAGACTATATGTCCCAAAAAATTTCCATCTATAACCACAAATGTACATTTCTTAGGGTTCAATGAAATTCAATATTCAATGGATTTGGAGAAGAATCTCTCAAGGTGATTACAGTGATCCTATGCCTTTTTTGAGAAATCAGTCAAATCATCCTGATACACTACCATTATGATATTAAACAAATTAGAAAATTCTACATCCATGGCTCTTTGAAAAGTAGCTCCAATATTAGTTAGCCCAAAGGGAATTCTAGCATAAACATATGTGCCCCATGGAGTGGTGAAATTGGTTTTATATTTTTTTGATTGCTTTACTACCACTTGATTATAACCTGAAAAACCATCCATCATAGATAGTAGTTGACACTCAGTCACATTTTGTAGCATTTCCTCCATGTTTGGCAATGGGATAATTTCCTTTGAGTGAAGACACATTCCAATTTCCAAAATCTACACATAACCTGATGTCTCCATTTTTCTTTCTCACTATCACTAGATTTGAGACCTAGGTGGAATTTCTAATTGGTTTTATTATTCCACCTTCTCTTAACTTCATCAACTCTTGTTGTATTTTTAGTGTCAATGTTGGGTTAATAGGCCTTTTCTTTTTTTTGAAAGGCTTGGCATCAGATCTCAAAGGTATTTCATGCATAAAAAGGTCCTTCATGTAAGCCTTTAAGTCATCATATGACCATGCAAAGATATTCTTATACTTTCTCAATAAACTAATAAGCATAAGTCTAATCTTGAGATCTAGCTTTTTGCCTGTGGAGAAATTTTTTTCCTTCAATGTGTTAATCCTTGTAGGTTTTCTTTCAACCTTCTTTTTTGAATTAGGATGACACCATGTCTTGAAGACCCAAGGTTACTCTTGCATAAAGGCACACAATGCAACACATGGTGGCTATGTAGCTTTTCATTATCATCTTCCTTTCGAGCTCAAACTAGAACAAGTGTCTACTTGGAGGGATTTCCTCAAAACTATTCTCACAAATTCTGAAATCGACCACTAGTTAGCCACATCATCCATTTTGTTAGGTGGGTTATGTCTTATGTGGATGTATTTCTTTTTGGAAAAGTTTATCGAATAACACGGTGTAGTTCTTACTTTCAGGATCAGACTTCTAGGGTGGCATTGTCATTCTTCATAGCTATTCAGATTGTGTTTTAATAGGCGATGCTAAGTTTTGATTGTCTTTTTGTATAAGAGAATTGAATTGTCAATTTACATAAACCAAGCTTGCACTGAAAACGCCAAAGCTTGGGCTAGAACCAATGGCTCAAATGAAATCCAAAAAGATGTAGATTTATGTGATGATTCAGTCTATGAGTGGCTACAACTTCCCAGCAGTTTATGATATAGCTGTTAGGGAAGAAAACAGTTTGATTCATGCAGAGAAACTTGCTCCTGGACCTGCAATACCTATATTTGCCAACATCTACTTCCCTCCTAATCAAATGCTACTGTAGCCTCCATTTTTAAATCCCCTCAAGTTATGTCCTAAAATGTCAAAGAGTTGGGGGGAAGCGAAAAACCTTTTTAGAACTGTTACTAATGAGTTGAATGTCCTCAAAAGGCAACAAGTTGGACCTCTAGGCCCTATTATCAAAAGTGAAAACAACCAAGACTATATAGGCTTCCCTCCCAATATCAAAACCAACAAAGCCATTATCAGAGCTACCAAGCACCCGATTCCCAAATAGCTCCAATGCAACAACCCTGGTCCCTTAAAACAATTCCCACAAGATCTTGTTAATGTCGTTGAAGATTAAGGTCTGTGGTGTTATCCATGTGCCAATTATCATGATCAAACCTGTTGCCCAAGGGGCAACCCTCAGCATGACATATGTGATGAAAAAAGACGAACAACCTTCAGCACACAAGATCAGGGAGATCCCTTGAACCATCCACTTCAGAGGAACAATTGGTACCCAAGCCTAAATAAGATCTTGTCCACAAGGTACAAATATAAAGTTTTTGCTAGCAATGAACTAACAAGCCTGTCAAGACAGCTGGCAGTTCAATCTGATTAGAAGATCATAGCAAAAAAACAAAGTGTTGGAGGAACAACCTAAATTTGATCAACCAATCCTAAACCTTCTGCATATTTTACCTTACTTTAACCTTTTGAAGGAAGCTACTATATAATTGTATGGAAGATTCTGGGGCTATGCCCAAAAACTTGAGTAGCTGCTGCCTCAGGTCTACTATATGAGTCCTTTGATTAGGGAGTCACCCAACTAGATGGTAACATTGTCAGACTGTAGTTGTTATTAGGGACCTCACCCTTACATTCTATGTGTGCCCTACAATCACTATGCCCCCAAGATATTGAAATAATTGCCAAATTTAGAAGTTTGTATCTCTTGATTGGACCCACATGTTTCTTAAGACAAGGTGTGGCACTAAGGTCAAAATGCCAACCAAAACCGTTGTGCTCCACTTTGTTGAGGATAAGCCAAACATAGAAATTGATACAAATTATGCTTATCCCTGAGACATCTAAAGAAAGAGCTGATAGGATCGGGACATGGGTGGAAAATCTTAAAAAGTTTTGGGCGAAAAATCTCTCTATGGGTTGGGCATTTTTCACATATAGTAGCATCCATGCACATAGTAGTTTAAATCCTATTTTATATAGATGAGCTATTCAGCCTTGTACGTAATACACTTTCTCACTTCTGTGGTAAACAAATAGGGGAATCTCTATGAATGTGTCCAGAGCTAATGATATCACATTGTATATGTATGTTCAATACTATTAGAAGCATCAATCTAAGAGGTTGTTACTCTTCAAATTTTGATTCTTAATTGTGTATAAGAATTTTTCTAATGCATATATGTTTTAATACTGTTATTTCTATTGGCTATTGCATTGTGCATTGAAAAGTTCCATTCTGATTACAAGGGAAATTGTATTCATTCTAAGCCTTTGAATTTTATGTTATTTGCTTTATTGCACCTCCTTAGATAAGAAGTTTGGCCTTATAATCCCAGAGATTGGCTCACAGACCTGTCACATATTTGTTAAGCTTTCCATGTTTGGTGATCACGCATGGCACATTTATCCTAAATAGATATTTAGACCATCAAAAGGAAAAATGTCTCAAATCAACTCCACGGAGATATTGGAAGTTAACTTTGGTTAAATAAACTTGAACATCTGAGCTTCCACTGTAAACAAAAGAGCTAGTTGAAAAATCAATAACTCAAATAAACACCAAGCAAATGAGATATGGGGCAAATTACCTAATTTGCACTTGCACTATGAACAACAGGCATAGCATTGTGGCTTTAAAAAATGGCTCAAATTTGTTGCAAGATCAATCCATTGATCTAGAAAACATCTCAGATCACCTAAACGGCAATTTTGGATAGCACTCTAAAGATTCCTCAAAAATCCTTTTTTTGGGTGTTCTTCTACATCTTTGTATTTTGCATTTTTAGACCCCTTCAAAGCAGAATTTGATGATGCAACAAATGGACCATACAATATGGTCTAATCCAAATTGATTAGTTCTTGACATAAGTTTTCCAACACATACTTTTAACTTTTAACAGTGAGCTAGGAGGTATAACCCCAAAAATTAGAGGGAATAAAAACAAGATAAGTTCATGACCTATGTTTTCCAACACATACAAACTTCAAACTTTGAATAATGAGCTAGAAGTTATAACCCTGAAAAGTAGGGGTACTAAGAGTAACTCCAACAAAAGTTTTTTCAATTGTCTAATAAGTTTGTCCTTATCTAACTGCCCATTTCAACTTCCAAGGACACAAGTCATTACCAAACATGGTGAGACCTCAATTCTAACCAAGAAGCCTAACTTTTATTTTTAGTAAGTTGGTCAATCTCTTGTATTCTAAAGCTATATGATAGTTAATTTTGAAGCTAAGTTGTCAATCCTGCAAAGCGTAAGGATTACTCCTGCAACGAGTAAGGGTTCACCGGTATAGCATTATTATTTTCCCTGGGTACAAGTATGAGTTAATAAATATATATTATTATAATTTTGTATATATTATAATATTAAGAATATAAAAAACATTGATAGTCATAATTGCCAATAAACAAAATATTTAAGTATCTCATAATTTGAATCATAATATACTGAATTCTCAAATGCCAATCCAAAATCAAAATTATAATCAATATTAAATACTCTTCATATTGCTCTTCAACAAGAGCATCATAGTCAACATTTCGTTCAATTTCATTTGAACCACAATCAGCTACAGTGCCACTTCTACACGTCATGTGAAACAATAGAATCTAAGAAAACACACTCAAGAGTTAGATCCTAATTCCTTGCCACCCCTTCATCGTAATCAAGTTTCTTATGTGACAAGAGATCCAAGTTGGACTGCACAAAGACCAAATCCTCAACTTCTTTTGCACCCAATCAGCTACACTTAATTGAGTGGATAAAGAAGTTTGTGCTCTAATTTCTCTCAGTTTAAGAATTCACAACTTGTAGAAATGTTTAACTTTGGGCAAAAATAGCTATATTCCATGGAGTCTCAAGATGAGCAAATGAAAGGATGTGGGGACAAGTCTCAAGAATGAGAGGACCCAGGGCCTAGACTTGGCAATGGCAATTAGCAAGGATTTGTGAGTGGAAGCTCCAAGGGCAACACTATTTTCACAATTTTATTACTTAAGGGCAAAATTAGATATTTTGACACTTTTTTGTTCATAAAAATGTTGAAATTGTTTTACTTTGCTTCTTATTTCGGGCAACCCATGGTCTTGCCTCAATTTACCCTAGGCCACCCATGGGCCCGCTTCAATCCACCCTAGGTAAACCCCAAGTTGCCTTGGCCCCAATCCCAGCCCAAAACCAGATCCATAAAGGTATGGGAGGTTCTATTGAACTTTACAACATAGTTTTAAAGCATGTAATCAGAGTAGAAAGCCTATATCTCTCCTCTAGAATTTTCCTATTTTGCATGAGCTCTCAAATGAAATAAGAATCCATTTGTTCAAATATTTAGTATTTTGTCAAACTTGTTTTATTTAAATTTGTTGAATTGCTGCTTATAATACATTGAGTTCCTCAACAAGTGTATTGCACCCAAAAATTCTAGTTTAAATCAGATTATATGCAATGGATTCAAATTATTTAAGCAAATATGCTTAAAATTTTGAGAATATGTTCTAAGTTGTGTAGTTCACTACCACCCACTTACGGTGTAGCATCTTATTGCTACACACATTATCTACTCCCAAAAGAATTTACAACACTTTCTAATCAAGATCTCCACATGAAGACGTATTGTCAAGCTTTCCTAGATATCATTGTCTTGCAAGACAAAAGTTTGCTAACTTCTATGAAGCTTATCAACAAAATTTATTTGGGTCAATTCAAAAATAACTTGTGCCTTCTTGTTGAGAAATCAAGATTTCCTAATTTTTTGGCCTTGTGAAAAATTCTTTTTTTTTTTAACTTGGTAACCAAGCAAAAATCAAAATCTAGAGTTAAGGTAAAGCAAATGGAGACTAATGGAATTGAAGATGAATCCGCCTACACCGGGATTGCACTATAAACAAAGGAGCTTACACTAGAATCGACAATCTCAAATCAACTCCAAATAGATAAATATTGGAGTGTGATTTTATCTAAATTAACATTGATTTAGGTCAAAAATCAATGCGAGACCACAAACACATCTATATCTTCAATGGTAGAGTAGGCAAGCATGGTAATTAGAGGTTCTTGGTTGAAGAATTGACTACTTTGTGGTAAATTCAAGTATTAGCTACAAATAAATGTAAATTAACATGAGCATGTACTTTCACTATGAAACCTTTTCCATAGAATCAACATCTTAAATACAAACCAAAACATAGCAGCATTACACTACAAAAACTTCCAATTATTGCCAAGTATTTGTGATTGACGACATTTGTTGTCTTTTTCTTGAGTTTTTCAAAAAATGGCACTGATTTTTTTTTAACTATATCTATCCATGTTTTACTCATTTTATACTTTGCAATAGAAAAAAAAATTAAAAAAAAAAAAGAAAATTGAATTAAAATCATTTGAAGTTAAGGCTAGGGCATTCTAAATTTTCTTTTTACATTTGACTTTGAATAGATATTTTAGTTGAAATTAAATGAAGGCTTTCTTTTAATTTATACCCTTGTGAGGATTTAGGTACAAAATGCTAGGGCCAAAAAAATGGTCAATGTCCCATGACGATAACTACTACTAACCTTCATTTAAAACTAAGTTGCCAATTCTGGTACGAGATCAAGTATGGGTACGAAATACAAGTACATTGGTTCAGCAATTTTTTTTCTTGGGTACAATATGTTTGGGTACGACTGTACAATATATATATATGCAAAAAAAATATATATATATACAAAATTGTAAATACATTAGGCCTATCTTGTGAAGATTTGATAGAGGGGCAAATTGTTTTCAATTTATTGGAAGTGGCCTTGTGAAGAGTAGATGAACTTTTATTGGGCAAGGCAAATGAATATTGTTCATTGAATAGTTGTTGTGTCCAACCTCCTAGGGAATCAATTTGATTATTTTTTACCTTTACAAGATCCCCAAAAAATATATTCCAAAACATTTATTTCATCTTCCATCTTTCCCCTTTCACATTCCAACAATGTGGCATCCACTCTGATACCCCACAAAATGGACTAAGACGCTTCTTACATTTGACGGACTCATAGACTTCCTTGCTCAAGATGCCTTACACACCCATATCAATGATGGCCAATCAAAGTGGGACATAGTAACTAGAAATGGTTATGTTTTTAACTTCATTTTTGGTGCCCCCTAGGTGCTAGTGCCCACGGGAGCGCCTGGGAGCACCTAAGGAGCGCCTAGAGTTCCCTATGGGTACGCATCCCACATACCCACAAGGCTTTCGGGGCACTCCCTTGAGCACTCTTGAACTAGGACGCTCCTAAAGCAAGCACGGGAGCCCAAACCAAAAAACCCACTAACATAGTTTTAAAAATAAAAACTATTAGGTAAAAGCATAAGTTTCCAAGAAACTCCATTATAAGAAGGTGGACCACAACCACACCTTGAACCCACAATTTTTAATGAACACATTTATATACAATATGGTTGTCTACTTGTTTACTCGCAAACCCAATTTTGATTGGTGTTCACATCCTTGTTCCTGTATGAATATCCCCACA
This sequence comes from Sequoia sempervirens, assembly GCA_007258455.2. Lineage (NCBI taxonomy): Eukaryota > Viridiplantae > Streptophyta > Pinopsida > Cupressales > Cupressaceae > Sequoia > Sequoia sempervirens. Next base: position 228,263,919 of record VDFB02252616.1, on the reverse strand, counting down.
TCTGGTTACTATGCGCAAAAGTTAAGGATAATTTAATATTACTTTTTAAAAATGGATTTGTTATCTTGTAATGTCCATTTGTGATCTCTATGCACCATATTTGACATGAAAGAACAAAATAAAAAAAAAGCTACTTTTGCACATATAAATTTCATTTTTAGGCTTAGCTTCCCAAGTTTTTTCCCATTTTAAATCTAAGTAATTGAATTCCATTTACACTTTTGTCGTGCCATGTAAGTGGAATGCTTAAATATTTTAGATTTTCACAATACATTGGTTTCATAAAATATCTACTAGGATAAAATATGCAAAACCTAGTCATGAAATTAAATACAAAATATCACTTATGATAAATAAATCTTGCAATTGTAAATGGCAATGTTTGCTCTACAATTATTGGGCCAAATGAACTCCAAACATGTGAATTTAGGAGATTGAAAGTTGATACATTGAAACTATTCATGCATCGTGCCCTCTAAACAACAAGGCGGCCCAACATGTTAATGAGAGATATATACAAACACAAAATTGAATCAAACAAATGAATATTTAAGGGTGGTTTATCTAAAGCGTGTGTAGTGGTATTAGAATCTAAAAGTGATATACCCAAACTGACCATGGAACCTAAATAGAAAAACTTATCATAACATTAACAACTAAAGTCTAAAATCATCTCCAAACAAATGTTGATTAGAACATTCAAACCATAGATTGCAACCTAGGCAAGTCACTAAGTATATTCACTGAGTTTTTATGCCATGTTTTTGTTTAGTACTTACCAAGACTCTAACAACTTGACTCACCATGCCAAAAACACATAAAAAGTGCAAAAAAAACATGGGTGAAGCACTCCAAAAAGTCTATTTTTTGGCTTTTGAAGTTTTTTTCCTTCTTAATGAATTATGAAAATGGTGTGCACTATGAAGGCCTATGTGGTTTTGAAGGTCTTCATTTGGGCTTGGTGACAAGGGCTCCGGCCCATGACCCCACCCTATATCACAACAAGAAGCCCTATCTCTCAACCCTAATGGTAGCACTACCCCCAAACCCCACCAAACTCATTTGATACACTTTGTAGCTATATTTTGCATAAAATTCATGTTTCTTTTAAAAAGTTAAGTGTTTTTAAGTCATTGAGTACTCTCTAAGTCTAAGTCTGTAAACTATGATTGAAAGTATCTAGCCTTACATAATTATTATTTTCATCGGTAGATAGTTTTCCAAGAAATTGTAGAGTAGCCAACATAACTTCTAGTCAAACAATTTGATCTACAAGATTTCTTGCACTAAACAAACATTAACTGTTAACAGCAGAGATCACTATAAAATCAATGGCTACAATCAACTCCAAATAGCTGGGGATTGAGGGTTACAAACTCGATTAAGTATACTAAGATTGAGCATTTTTTAAATTTTGACTATAGAATATCTAGTGACACAGTTACATCCAAAATGCTTCTCACAATGAACTGTAAATTAGCAGAGCTTTCCTTAAATCAATGACTCAAATCAACTCCAAACAGCTATGGATTGACATGTTCAAAGCTGGATAGTGTAAACTAAGCTTAAAGATTTTAGATATTCAGATTGTGTAATACCTAATGTAACACAACCTAATCCAATACATTTTTTATAATGGACTGCACATAGTGGAGATCACCCTAAATCAAGGGCTCAAATCAACTACAACCAGCTATCGATTGAGAATATCAAAGTTCTGTAGAATAAGCTAAACTTGAAGAATTTTAGATTTTTAAATTTTTTAAAAATGTACTATATATGGTGACACGGATTAGTTCAAAACATTTCTTACAATAATCTGTAACTCGAACACTTGCCCTGCAATTTAATCCAATACATCTTTTATCATGGGCTGTAAATAGCAGAGCTCGCCCTAAATCAAGGGCTCAAATCAACTACAACTACCTATCCATTGAGAATATCAAAGTTCTGTAATATAACCTATGCTTGTCTATTTTATATTTTTAAACCATGTAGCATATATAGTGACACAATTTGGTTCAAAACATTCCTTATCATAAACTGTAACTAGAATACTTACACTAAAATAAGGGTTCAAATCAACTCCTAAGAGCTGTGTGTGGGCAGTATCAAAGCTCAATAAAGTAAGCTAAACTTTAAATATTTTAGATTTTTAACCTGTAACACCTAGACACAAATTTGAACCAAAATTAATTCTCATGATGAACTGTCAATAACACAACTTTTTCAATAATCAAGGGCTTAAAATCAACTCCAGACAGCTACAGATTGAGAGTGTCAAAGCTTTTATAAAGTAAGCTAGGCTTAAATATTATAGATTTTCAAACTGTGTAATACAGTCACATAGTTTAATGAAACTATTTCTAACAATGACTTGAAATTAGAAAAGCTTGCTCCAGAATCAAAAGCACAAATAAATCCCATACAGTTAGGGATTGAGAGTATAGGACTTCTTCCAGTGAAATGTAACTGTTGTAACTAGTTGAGCTTATTATAGTATCAAAGGTACAAATCAACTCCAAAAAGCTATGAATTGAGAATCTCAAAGCTCAATCAAGTAAGCTAAAGCATAGATATTATAGATTTTTAAACTCTGTGATACCTAGTTATGCACCTTCCTCGAAAAGATTTCTTACAATGAACTGTAAAAAGGAATGCTTGCCACAGAACCTACCGCACAAATAAATTCCAAACAGCTCGGGATTAAAAGTGCAAGATTGCTTCCAAACTTACGTAAATAAATAACTTGCCTAGAATCACCTGCTTAAACCAATTACAAACATATAGGAATCGAACGAATCAAATCTGCTAAAAAAAACTTAGTTAAAGAATTTTTTTTTTTTTAATTTATCAACTGCAACACCTAGTGACACGGCATAGTCCAATACATTTCTTACAATAAACAAGGCTAGCGCTGTAAACAGCATGGATATTCGGCTAGGGATTGGGAGTAATACAGTTGGATAAACCTAAACAAATTTATTCTTGCTTTTGTAATGAACCTTATACATTCAACTGTGTAACATAGACCTTCAGACACTTCAATCCAAAATAATTTTTCGCAAAGAAAAAAAGAAACTTGCATTGAATAGCAGAGTAAGCCCTAGAAAACAAAGCTCTAGCAAACCCTAGAAACGACAATGCTTGAATGAACCCTATGATCAACAAAGCCAGAAGGAACCCAAAAATAAACGGCTCGGGTGAGCTCCAAAAGAATAGAACAGATGCTATTTACCTCGTAAATTAATGTGCAAGGCGCGCAGAGGGACAGAAGAAGAGGTATTAAGGCTCCTCCCGCTTTCTTCTTCTTCTCCGTGTTCTTTTTTTCTATTAAGCTCTGAAGACTAAAACCCTTCGTACTCGAATCTTGGAATTTTATGGTGAACAATGTAGGGAAGCGGAGGGTGGTGGTCACATGGCTAATGTGGCGCCCATGGGACCGTACGGGGTTGTCTTTTAGGATAGGGTTTTGACGTTGGCAGCTGTTAAAACAAATGATTGTTAATTTAATTGTTTTCCGAGTGGATTAGGGTTTGACCACCTAGAATTATTTTATGCCACGTCGGCTACGGCCAAAACTCGCAAGTCGTATGATTTTGGTGGTGGAGGTAATTACTTAGCGGTTTATATTTATGTAATTTGTATGGGGTAAAAAAAAAATTAAATAGTGAAAATTGTAGTTAATGATAAGTGGTTTTTGGGTTATTCGAGAAGTTTAATGGTTTGTAAAGACTTTATTAATGATCAAGTTTTGATAAGTAGGAGATATTTTCATAGTGTGTTAAATGTGATATTGCTATCAAAATTCAACCATGTAGTTTTATGAGTCAAACTCATTGACCCATGTTTCATGAGTAGTTGTTCACAAGAACCCATCTCTCATGATAATGAATGGTCCACTTAGCACTCGTTGCATCTAGGTGATGCTCACAGAGGTGAAGCACCTTTGAGAGCATCACCTAGATGTGAGGAGTGCTAAGTGGACACCTCTATGAGCATCACCTAGATGCACTGAGTGCTAAGTGGACACCTCTGTGAGCATCATCTAGATGCAATGAGTGCTCAATGGACCATTCATTATTATGAGAGATGGGTTCTTGTGAACCACTACCTCTGCAATGAGTGCTAAGTGGACCATTCATTATTATGAGAGATGGGTTCTTGTGAACCACTACCTCTACAATGAGTGTTAAGTGGACCATTCATTGTCATGAGAGATGGGTTCTTGTGAACTACTGCCTTTGTGAGCATCACCTAGATGGAATGAGTGCTAAGTGGACCATTCATTATCATGAGAGATGGGTTCTTGTGAACTACTACTCATGAAACATGGGTCAATGAGTTTGACTCATAAAACTACATGGTTGAATCTTGATAGCAATATCACAACATGATCAAGTTTTGTTGAGTCTAAAGGTCTAATATTTTAAAAGGAATAAAGTTAGGTTTATTCTTAATGTTTTACATTAATTTGAAAAAGGTTGATTATTTATGTAATTGAAATAAAAGTGCTAATATCAAGAGTAGAGACTCAGAACTTAATCTTATTCCACTACTTTGAATTATTTTTCTTTTGAAAATGTGACTATTACTAAGAAAAATTTTAATGTTGTTACAATGCGTAAGAACATGATAACATGAAGAGTAATTATCTAAAACGATAAAAGGAAGCTAATGTGAAAATGATTTATACTTTGATCTAAGAGCAATGGTGAATACGAAATAAGATCTAAAATAAGTTACAGAAAAGAAACAACAAACTAAAATCATTCACCTAACACAATGATGTATCCACAAAAAACTCTTTCATGAAAAGAGCTAGCATTCAAACTTCAAACCAGTATATGGCGCACGGGTTTGGAGGTCTATAACGGTCAGATGCAGGGCAAAGGACAAAACATGGGATGGATGGTAGGAGAGAGCATCGTCAAGCGAATATTGAAGGCATTTGGCATTCGGAAAGATGGGAAAGGTCATGCACCAACAATTGTCCATTCCTTGGTGAGGCGAGTAGAGATTTTGGTGGTTGTGGGCAACAACCAGGCGTGTCTAGATTTAGGGGCCATCAAGGGAGAGGTGCATATAGAAATGAAGAGTTTCGAAGGCCGAGACAACAAGATAGAGGTCATAAAGATAATGGTGATTTTGCAAGGATGAAGGACCAAGATGGTTGAGGTCGAAACCCTAATCGTAGACCAAGCAACACCAAGGTTATTTGGCAGCGAAAGCAACCTCACATGGAATGGGAGGAGGCAAGGGAAGATTTTGAATCTAGGAAGACTCAAGTTGATGCTCCAATGGGTGGAAGAACGATTTTGGGTGGCCAATCTTCTTTGGTGGTCAGGTCAGTTAAGCTTCAAGCGGAGGTTTTGCATCTGGAAAATCTAGGGTTGATTGCAAAATGGTATGGTGCATCTCTTAACTAGGACTACTTAGTCAAATGGTGGAAGAAGCGTTGGGGCTTGGATCTTCAGTTTAAAACCCTTCAAAATGGGTTTTTTCTAGTTGTGTGTCTAACTAGAGAGTTGAGGGATGATTGTTGCACACTAGGAACACTGAGAGGGGGGGTGAATCAGTGTTTAATAATTTTGATTTGAAAACAAATCTAAAACCATCAACAACAATAATTGAACTTTATATAACATTAGCAACACATAACAGATGAAAACATCCAGTCACATTAATGAACACCATAACACTAGATATTTTTACGTGGAAACCCTGTTAGGGGAAAAACCACGGTGGAGATTAATCCACAAAGTTTACTCTATTAAAAGTAAAATAAAAGAGGGGAATGCACTTGCATTCAGGCGCATTGCCTAGAGCTCACTGCCTTACAATTATAATATAGATTACAACAAAATTTTAACTGAGAGTGTAGCATCTACAAATGCCATAATTTAGTTCCAATGAAGCTCAAGATCATATTCCGGATCTCTCAACTGGTTCGCTCTTCTACTCTGCACACAAACACTTTTTTTCCCTCAAAATAACTGATCTATCCTTTTTCACTTCTTGATGATATATAAGTACTTCACCACCCACATACTCCTATTGGATATCATGCATACACACATTCTCTATAAAATGATTGCTCGATCTTCTTTATATGTCCACTAACCCAAAAATTCAATATATGTTGGCTTCACAACAAAATACAATATTCCTGCTTTTGTCGACCCAAATCACAAGTTATAATTTATGTGTACCTACACAAGTCGGCTAGACTTATAGTAGGGACCCACACCAAGGTTCAAAACATAAGATATAGCAAAACACTCACTCCACATGCATCTGCGATAAGCATGTCGGCCATAATAGAAAATAAACCATGAATTATGCTACTGAACCTCTTCAGTCGAACTATGATTAATACAACACCACAAAACTCTTCAATAGGATAGTGTACGTGCTAGGAAAGATTTCCTAGAGATCCACCCAACGAAATAGTGATCCGGTGAAGTGATTGGATCAATTTACCAACTGGATGTCCTGTTCTTCACTCTCTCTGTCGGTATGAACACTACTGATATTGCGGACCAAACTGTTGACTCTAGTTGCCAAAACTGCTGACTCTAGCTACCAAAACTGCTGACTCTAGTTGCCATCAATGACAACACAAGTAGCCAAAAATGATCTCTCAAGGCCATATGCCAACAATCTCCCCCTTTGGCATTGATGGCAACACTCAGTGAAAAATTGACTAAGTGTCAAAACCAAAAACTGATCAAGGCAAAAATTTATACTCCCCCTGTGGATGTCAGGAAATTTTTCACTCCATTCTCTCCCCCTTTTACATCAATGACAAAGCTCTACAACATCCGCTTACACTCCCTTTCTTATTCTCTCCCCTTATATATTTTACCGTACTTTTTCTTACTTCGTTCTTTTCCCCAATGCAAAAATTGATCAAAATTTGACAACTGCTACAAAAATTAAATAAATTATTTTATACTTAGCTTTCATTTCTGGAAGGAATTTCTTCCAGGAATCCACCACAATCCCAATGGCTATGATCAGGCTGTTGTTCTCTGATGTTCTGTTGATTATTTGAACAAGAGACTAGAATTTTCTCCAAATTTAAGAATCCCAATTATTTGTTCTAATCTCCCTTCAGTTATATCTTTAACTTTCCAGAAAGCATCAGTGAGAGTATTCTTAGCAATATGAACTTTTGCATGCTCAATTTGCAAATTATGAACCTTCTTCTTAACATCTCCATTCTTATCCAAAAACATACTATAATTTTGTCCAGAGTGAGGATGTCACTGTCCAGTTTGTTTAGGAAAAATTGAATCACTTCTGAATTGACGAAATGAGGATAATCATTCCATATATCCAAATTCTTGTGTTCTGATCCTTCAAGCCTTCTGAAATCAATGAGCAACAACAAATTTCTTTCAATCCTAATCTTTTGGCTGCTATACTCATCTAGGGTTATGGTACCTTTGATTTGCCTCATGTTTTGTTCTGAATAGAGTTCTATCAATCACCAAATAGATGTGCAATTAATGAGCAACATAAGAACCTAACGATTTGCTGCTAGGATGACTTTTCGCACTTTTGAAATTTTGTAGAAAAATGCTCTCGAACTGTTCTCCTTCAATGCTCAATGCAGAAATAGGGTTCAAAATGCCCTTTTATAACTTTTCCAACTTTACTTTTTGCTGCATTAAATGTGTTGCCCTAGAAGTTTCAGTTACACTGCAAACTCATACATCAAACAAAGAATTTAACTGTGGACCTATACCGTTTCCTCCAGTTTAGCATATGATTGCAAATACTTCCATCAATGAAAAACACAACAACTGACGACATCCAATGATTTGGTGTCAACTATACAAGGGATAAGAGATTTTCATGAAAAACTCCCCCTAGGCCATTGGCCTGATATCAATTACCAGAGGAGCTACTGGAGGGGGCTTCCGGTACAGCTTTATTTCCTTCATCTGTTTCACTTTTCTTCACCCATGTTTTCTTCATCTAATCTCTTATCTCTTCCACAAATGCTTTTGCTTTACTTTTGTTGTCTTTTTGTGAATTTCTTCCTTGATAGACCGGACCTCTTTTATTCACATTTTTGTTCCGAAAAAAATTTGCTATGTGACCAAGATTGTTACAATTGAAACATACCAGACCTTTGTTTCTATACCAACCATTCCACTAATTTCCACTTGACCTGCATTGATTAGCAACATGCCCAAATCTTCCACAGGTATAGCATTTAATGTAACTTGCACTAATAGTCATACTTCTGCATTCTAATACCTTATGACCAAATTTTTTGCATTTGAAACATTGACCAGAAAATGATAGAGTACTAGAGTTTATATTTCTTCTACATTAAGAAGCCATATGTCCAAATTTATTACAAGCAAAGCAATATCCATTAAATCTTTGAGCATTAGGTTGCCTTACCGAATGTCTTCTTCCTTTGTTCTTCTTTTTAGGATCCTTTTGTTTAGATCCAGAGCATTCTCCCTTCTCATATACAAGACCTCACTTATTATTTATATCCTTTTGACCTTTGGTTATCTCTTCAAGCTTGGTAGAACTTATCCTGAACTTTTCCTTGAATTCATTTATAGTAGTAAGCTCATTCCCAATAATGACTATATGTCTCTCAATCTCATGTTCATAGTTCTTGGCCTGTTGCAATTCAATCTCTAATTGAATGGATCTATTGTTAAATCTACTGCATTCTACAAATTTTTCTCTCAAGGACTAGGCCAAATTCTCCTCATTCTTCTTTCTTTGCTCAATCTCCTTGGTAAACTTCATTGCCACAAATTCCATCTCAAGTCTTAGAACTGCATTGTCCTTGGCTAGCTTTTCACATTCTTTTGTTATCTCCTTTAGGGTTTGATTCAGATGGATATCATCTGAACCTTTGTTTTCCTTTTGCTTCAACTGATCACATAGTTCCTTCCTCTTTTCCCTTTAGTCAAATTTGTCTTGTCCTTCAGTGATTGAATGAATTTTTCAGCGTCTGCAAGATTTTCCTTAAGTTCCATGACCTCTGCCTTAGATTGATCAAGATCATCAAGTGCCACCATTAGCTATTGTTGAAGACCACTAGCATCCATTGTAGTTCAAGATTCACCTCAAACTGCTAAGCTTTAGACGAGGAACCTGCTCTGATACCAATTGTTGGACACTAGGAACACTGAGAGGGGGGGTGAATCAATGTTCAATAATTTTGATTTGAAAATAGATCTAAAACCATCAACAACAATAATTGAACTTTATATAACATTAGCAACACATAACAAATGAAAACATGCAGTCACATTAATGAACACCATAACACCAAATATTTTTACGTGGAAACCCTGTTAGGGCAAAAACCATGGTGGACATTAATCCACAAATTTTACTCTGTTAAAAGTAAAATAAAAGAGGGGAATGCACTTGCATTCAGGCGCACTGCCTAGAGCTCACTGCTCAAAGAAAGAGGCTCACTGCCTTACAATTATAATATAGATTACAACAAAATTTGAATTGAGATTATAGCATCTACAAATGCCAGAATTCAATTCCAATGAAGCTCAAGATCATATTCTGGACTCTTAACCGGTTCGCTCTTCTACTCTACACACACTTTTTTTCCCTCAAAATAACTGATCTATCCTTTTTCGCTTCTTCATGATATATAAGTACTTCACCACCCACGTACTCTAATCAGATATCATGCATACACACATTCTCTATCAAATGATTTCCCGATCTTCTTTATATATCCACTAACCCAAAAATTCAATATATGTCGGCTTCACAACAAAATACAATATTCATGCTTATGTCGGCCCAAATCACAAGTTATAATTTATGCGTACCTACACAAGTCAGCTAGACTTATAGTAGGGATCCACACCAAGGTTCAAAACATAAGATATAGCAAAACACTTACTCCACATATATCTGTGATAAGCATGTCAGCCATAATAGAAAATAAACCATGAATCATGCTACTGAACCTCTTCAGTCGAACTATGATTAATACAACGCCACAAAACTCTTCAATAGGATAGTGTACATGCTAGGAAATATTTCTTAGAGATTCACACAATGAAATAGTAATCTGGTGAAGTGATCAGATCAATTTACCAACCGAATGTCTTGTTCTTCACTCTCTTTGCTAGTATGGACACTACTGATACTGTGAACCAAACTGTTGACTCTAGTTTCTAAAACTACTAACTCTAGTTTCCATCAATGACAACACATGTAGCCAAAAATGATCTCTGAAGGCCATATGCAAACAATGATATTGTTGATGGAGTTTAGGTTCTTGATGGTTGTGGCTTCTACCTCCACTGATAGGTAGTGGGCTTTAATCCCTCAAACATGAAATGGAGACAGTGCAGTACTAGTATAGACTTTGAAATATTCCATCAGAATATTGGGAGCCAAGTATTTTAGAAGAGATCGGGAACCATTTGGGAACCTTTGTTTGTGTTGAAGAGTGAAAAGATGTGAAGGAGGCTTCTACCTATGTGAGGATATGTATAAAAAACAACCTGGTGCATCATATTTGGGAAGAAATTGAATTAATATCTATTTATGGGAGTTGGGTTCAGAAGCTCAGGGTAGACTCTCTCACTAGAAATTGTTTGGTGTGTAGATCCTCACTTAAAAAAGTCGGTAAAGCTAGGGAAGTAGGGGCTTCATCACTTCACCATGAGAAGGCGAATAAAGTTCAAGCTTTGACCAAGACAAAGGCAACAAAGGATGGTAGAGGGACAGGGCCAATGGTGATCAGAAGCCCTATTTCATTGAAACACAGTTGTGGTTCGGACTTGTCAGTTCCCCCGTCAGAGCCTTAGGCTCATGAAAATACTCTCCATATTGTAGAGTCAATGCAAGAAGATGTGACGAAGCAAGACATTGTTCAAAACACGAATTTGGATGGCAAGATTTCAAAGGTTCTAGAAATTTTGGGGGAAGATTGCCAAAATGTGGAGTTCAACTCTTTGATTATGGTCGGCAAAGAACTAGTAGAACTAGCTGAAGTGGCTAAGAATAACTCATGGGATCTAGAAGATGAGGATATGTTGGAAGACACACATAACATTCATGAGCCCGAAGATGTGTTAGATTGCATAGAAGGCAATTGCTCCCATTCGGGGAAGAAAAGGAAACCGATCCTAGGTCTAGAATTAGCTCGGACCAAACTAGGTATTTGTCAGAAGGATTTGTTTAAAACTACCTCGGATTATGGTGAGAATAAGAAACAAGGTAGAATTTCAAATCAGGAGAAACTCAAATAGAATGGTGAAGCAAATGGCCAAAAGAAGATTGACTCCATGATGAAAGTAGGGAAGAGCGAGACTCTTCTCGAACAACAATGAGGCTCCTCACTTGGAATGTTAGGGGTCTCAACACCCCTAACAAATGGAGCCTAATCAGGCACCATATCGAATCTTGTCAAGTGGAAATAGTTCTTCAAGAAACAAAACTTGGGGATCAGGATTTGGTCAAGTTTAGCAAAAAGTTGAAGTATTGGAAATGGTTATGGGGTAGGATTTGATGGTGTGTCAGGTGTTTTGTTAACTATTTGGAAGCCCCAAACGGTTTTAGTAGAAGAAGTTGACTCTAATTGGAAATGGTTGGATTGTCGAGTAAGGAGTTTAAATTCAAATATTCACTTTTTGCTTATTAATGTTTATGGGCCATCTTCATGTTTGCAAAAAAGGCAAGTGTGGGCAAGAGTTAGACCAACTTCTTAGCTGCCCAGGGTTGGATTTTTATTTTTTGGGGGGAGATTTCAATGCCATTTTAAGGCCTACAGATAAAAAAGGGGGGGTGGGCAGAGTTCTTCAATCCCAAATAGATTTTCAACACTTTGTGGAGAGAAATTTTCTAGTTGAGCTACAAATTGGGAATGGCAGCTACACATGGACTAACAAAAGGAAAAAATTTGCAGGATAGCAAAAAAGCTTGATAGATTCTTCTTTAAAGGGAACTTGGGAACCTTCCCTTTCACCATGGATAGCAAAATCAATGCGGGGGCGGGTTCTGATCACTTTCCAATTCAATTGCAAATTGAAGGAGAGAAGGGACCAATCTATTGCATGTTCAAGTTTGAATTGATGTGGTTCAAGGACTAGAATATTTTGGATCTAATTAAACAATGGTGGTTTGAATGTAATCCAGGCATAACGAAGATGTTCAATATAGTTTCAAAATTGAAACAAGTCAAGCAACAATTAAGACAATGGAACAAGGACCGCTTTAAAAATATCTTTGAGGAGAGGATCAAGATTGAGGAGGAATTTGACGCGCTAGTTGAGGTTGTTATAAGCCAAGGGATGGACAACGGAAGATATGAACAAGAGAAGGACCTGAATTTGAAATTAAATGATCTATTGGCTAAGGAGGAGTTATTTTGGAGGCAAAAATCAAGGGAGATTTGTCTCAAAGCGAGAGATAGGAACACTAAATTTTTTCACAACTCAACAAAGGTTTGTCGGGAAATCAATAGGATTGCAAGCATTAAATCAACTATTGGTCACTTGTCAGAGGACCCTCAAGAGATTAAAGACTCAGTAGTTTAGTACTTTAGTAATCTTCTAAATGAATGGGAAGGTTCTAATCTGGGAGCTTAGAATGCAATATCAGGGAACATTCCCGCTTTGGTTTTTGGTCTACAAATGAAGGCTTTAAATGCTAAATTCTCAGAAGCAGAAGTTAAAGCCGTAGTTTTTAGTTTACATCTTGAGAAGTCTCCTGGGCCAGATGGCTTGCTGGCGGCTTTTTTCCAGAAGTGTTGGGATTTTGTGGGATTGGAAACTACTGAGGCAATTGAGGACTCGAGAAACTCAAGGAAAATCCAAAGGGAGGTAAATAACTCCTTTATTGCACTTATTCCAAAGAAAGAGAAGTCAGAATCCTGGGATGAATTTCACCCCATTTCCCTTTGCAACACACTATACAAGATTCTTGCTAAGGTTGTGGCTAACCGCCTCAAGAAAAATTCTCCTCTTATCATCTCTGAAGAGCAAATAGGGTTTGTGCTTGGGAGGTCGATCTTTGATGGGGTAATCATTGCTCAAGAAGTAATTCATTCAATTCAGAAGACAAAGAAACCTGCAATGTTGCTAAAATTGGATATTAAGAAAGTGTATGACAGGGTGAATTGGTGTTTTTTGTTTAAAGTTTTGGAGGCTTTTGGATTTCAAAAAGATTGGCTTTTTGGTTGGGCGGCTAGTCTGCGATATTCAATTTTAGTGAATGGGTCACCTAAAGGTTTTTTCACTCCTTCAAGGGGTTTAAGGCAGGGAGATCCACTTTCCCCTTTATTGTTTATAATCATGGCGGAAGCTCTGGGTTGATGGATAGATAAGGAAATATGTAATGGTTGGGTGGAAGGCCTTTAGGTCACAAGCAACCTTCCTTCCATCACTCATTAATTCACAGATGATACTATGTTGTTCGAGGTTGCCTCGCTTAGAGAAGCTCGTAGGTTAAAGGGTATTTTGGAAAAGTACACTTTGGCTTCAAGTCAGGAGTTAAATTTGGTCAAGTCAGAAGCTTTCTTCTTCAATACGAGTAGTGTCTTGGAAGCTCAAATTTTGAGGTGTCTTGGATTCAGAAAGGGGCAGTTGCCATGTAAATATTTGGGTCTTCCGCTAGCTAAAGGTGTTCAACATGGAGGTTCTTGGAATACTCTGTTAGAAAAGGTAAAAGAAAAACTTTCTTCATGGAAGAGTTGTTGGCTGTCTTGGGTTGGAAGATTGACAATGTTAAAGTTTGTCATTGTTGCTCTCCCCATATACATGATTTCTTGCTTGCCAATGTCAGCGAGTGTGATTAAATCCTTAAATAGATCAATGAAGGATTTCTTTTGGAATGGGAGTGTGGATCAGAAGAAGTTTCCATTAATTAAGTGGCATAAGGTGTGCAAAAGAAGGGAAGAAGGTGGAGCGGGATTGAAAAAAATGCTTTTTGCAAAATAAGGCTCTTGGGGCAAAATTGGCCTGGTTTATTCATTCTCATCCGGAGCTAAAGTGGGTTAAAATTGTGAGGGCCAAATATCTGGATAACGAAGAAAATTGTTTTTTGAAGGCCAAATTCCTTCCTAGTGGTTCTCGCATTTGGAACTTCATTAAAAGTGCTAGAGATCTCATCCTAGATCACTTAATCTGGGAGGTTAAAGATGGTAGGGAGGCACTTTTCTGGGAGGATTCTTGGGAAGGCCTACCCATCCTAGCAGAGGATCGTTGCCTTGCTCGAGTTATGGAAAAAACTAAACAGGCTTGGGGAGATAAGGTAAGGAACTACTTTGAAGACCCCTCTAGTCTTAAGGATGGTTGTTATCCCTGGAAAGCTCCTAGACAGTTGAGTCTGGAAAATCAAGATATCGAAGCCTTTGAGAAGATTCTGAAGGGGAGATGTGTTGGGGAAAGACAAGACAAGGATAAAATTCAATGGAATGCTTTGGCCAAGGGGGAATATTCTACAAAGGTTGGTTATGCTATCCTTGCTTCTTTAGCTGTTGTGGAGCCAAGCCTACCAACTCAATTATGCTGGAATAAGGCCTACCTTCCCAAGGCTAGTATTTTCACTTGGGTAGCAACCCATGGTAGTGTGTATACTGGGGATAGGTTTGCAAAGTTAGGTTTCCATGGACCTTCTAGTTGCCCTTTGTGTAAAAGCGCAGAGGAAACAATGGATCATTTACTTTTAAATTGTCAGTTTTCGCAAGCTATTTGGGAATGGTTGTGCTCGAAATTGTAGTGGAAAACAACCCTCCCCAACAAGTTGTTAGCATTGTTAAATTCTTGGCCATCTTCACTGAAGCAATATTTGTTCAAAGATCTTTGGTTGATGAGTCCTCTGATTGTGTTATGGGAAGTTTGGAAGGAGTGGAACTGGAGGATTTTTTAGGATAAGGAAATGTCAATTCCTAGATTGCAAAGTAAAATTGAGGCTAGCATAGTGGAATGTTTCCATGCAAGTTTGGAAGAGATGAACTCTAAAGGGAAAAATTTCTCGTTTTGGGATTCTCTGATGCTGAAGAATTGGTTTGGTCTTAAGGCTCCTACTTTTTTGGGCTCAGAGGGTGCGGTGATGACAAAAGAGTGTAGTAAGGTGGCCTAGTTCCCTCCAGATCTAGGTTGGGTGAAATTGAATTTTGATGGAGCTTCAAAGGGAAATACTAGTCCTTCTGGTGTGGGATGCATTGCAAGGGCAACCAAATTTCAAGCTTTACTTCTTGGCCTGAATTTATGCAGAGAATTGAAAGTGAGCAAGGTTGTAATCGAGGGTGATTCCACTTTAGTCACAAATTCCTTGAGGACAAAGCAAATTTTGAATTGGAAGATGGGTGAGAAGTTAGAGGTTGCTTTGGGTTGGTTGGAAGGTTTTAAACAAGTAATGTTCAATCATATCTTGAGGGAAGGGAATGTTGAAGCCGATCTTCTATCTAACATGGGTGTTGTTGGCCCCAACAAAAAGGTGTTAGGCAAACCTATGGTATGAAGCTAGTGGGCGGTTGGGTGGCCGACCCCCTAAGCTGGCGGAGGGCTTTTGGCAGTTTGAGTTGAGTGGCATCCTCGTAGGGGTGAATGTTGTTGAAGTGTAAGTTGGGGTGTAAGGTTGGTGACTTAATTCAAGGGGAGTACAAGTAATGATGGTCAATAGTTTGAGCACATTTTCTAAGGAAGGTCACGCGTACGAAGCAGGGGTTGAAGGACAGAATCACTGGCACAAGGACACCTTGCCTTACCTAGAAATAATTTCTCGTTTATGTTTCAATTAAGTTGCTTGGCATTTGCAGGATTTTTTAATAAGTGGAGGTGATGGTTGTGCAACGTAGTAGAGGTTTTGGTGTTGATGCTTAGTTAATGGTGGTGAGCTAGTTGGCGGCCTTTTCTCGACTTTTGAAGTTGTCTAGCAACACTAATGGTTGGGTGCTTGAATTTTATCATAGCAGTTTCAGTGGAGGGCTTGTTGTGGTTTGGAGCGGACACCCCAATTTCTCTATTTGCAAAGTTGAGGCAAGCTATGTTTCGTAAGATTACGGACCAAAGGTTGAAGCGAATTTTGCTCAACATTGATCCTCTTACAGTTGCGATGATCAAAATGGTTTTGGGCATTGGTCATCTTGAGCGTAAGGAGTATGGGAGGGACAATATGCATATTTCCTCGCAGTTCTTAGCTTTTCTTCTTGATGGTCAAGTTCCTAAGTTGGAGGCAAAGGAGCTATTGGTGAGGTTGTTTAGGAAGGATTTGGCAGGCAGTGTGGAGGAGGTTCTAAAGGCAGAAATTTTAGGCATTGGGATCCCGCGTCTAGGTGATTTGAAGCTTATGTGAAAGACCGATGAGGCTGTTAAGTTTTATCCCTTCCTCTTGGACCTAAGTGGGGCGGCTCTCATGCATCATCGGATGATTGTTGTTGTGGAAATGGAATATCTGAAGAAGCTACTAGGGTTAATGGCAGCTGGAGGTTTCAACTGTGTTAGGACTTTGAGTCCTTTGCAAATCTTAATGGGTTTCTGTAATTTGGTAGGTTTTTAATTTTAGTCTATATTTTCTATGGTCTGGTGGTGGATAGTTTGAGTTTGAGGTTTTTTGGTTTGGTTTGTGGCACAACCAATTTTATAATCTATATTGCCATGATCGTATTCTTTGTGCCGGTTGAAGGTAGTTTGGTAGTTTTGGGGTTTGATCGAGCGACTGATATCTCCTGCTAAGCAGATGGGTGTATGATTTCCTTTTTAAATTAATATAATATAATAATCATATGTATCAAAAAAAAACTCCATCCCAAGCATCCAATAAATAAAGTAACCAATACATGAAACCACCAAATCAGAGTTGTTTCTCAAACAAATAGAGCACATTCGAGCATTAACATTTTGTCGAACAATAAGAGTGCATCTTAACATTTGCATTTTTTCAAACAAATAAATTGCAAACATCAAATTTCCATGATTCATAATATTATCAATATTATTTATGGATTAGACATCAAATTTCTATGATCCATAATATTATCAACGTTGTTTCATACATATTTCTCCTATAGTTCTCTATCATCTTAAAGAGGGATGATGGTGCATGATATGAAAATGTTGATTCAAAAAAAAATCATGTAGTACATATTTCTTTTATAGATATCTATAATCCTGATGATGGATCGTGTGATCCAAAACATTGATTCAAAAAAAATCTCACAATCTAATCTAAAACAACATTGATAAAATAAATAACATTCTTGTATTTTATTCTCAAACAATTGGGGTGTGCCTTATATTCACATTTTTAAAACAAATAGAGTACATTCTAGTATTTGCACTTTAATGGAAAGTTAAAATAAAGATTTTCAAAGAATAAAAGACTAGTATGTTGAATTTTAGAGTATTTATATCAATGTAATAATAAAGAAATGACTTGTTGATCTTAATATAGCATTCCCCTTTTCTGTTTTTCCATGTTAATGAGTAATAAAAATAAATATTAAGGAAGCATTTTGATATTTGATAGATGCATACCAAAAAAGAGCACTATTGTTGAGTCCAAGACAAAGTTTGGTGCCCAAATCCAACACAATGATGTTCAAACCATACCCAACCATACCAAATAAAAAAAATCATAAAATAATAGTATAGATGTTCAAATCTCATGCCCGAAACTTCAAACCATTTCCCATTAGATATGATCTATGGATACTACTCACAACCTCTTTCAAGCAATAAGAAAAACTAACATAAAAAATTCCCAAGCCTTCTTTCCTATAGAACTAAGTTCTCATACATAAACTTAAACTCGTTATACAAAAAAAGTCAAAATAACTCCACAAAATAAGACAAAGACAATATTTTGATCCTTGCTTGATTACATGGAATCTTGTAGATGTCTCGAGAGATTTTAACCCTTACCATGACTATCCAACAAACAATGAAGAACATGTCTTTCATTAAAAGTTTATTCAACACCCATGGAAGAAGTAAAACAATCATTGGATGAAATAAAGTAGCCTTAAAAGAGTGGCTAACATTTATCTTCATAGATTTTCCTCTTTCCAACCCTTAACCACCCCCTTCTTCCTTCATTCTTCAACAACATCCATGGTTAGTTCTCACGTGAAAGTAATATTCATGTTCTTTTCTTTTCTTTTCTTTTCAAATCTAGGGCCTACAATTATTACTAAAAATATATTACATGAATTCAAAAACTACTTTTAAATTTCATGCAAGGTCTCAATGATCTATAAGTCAAAAATAAATATGTTTTGAAGATAAATTTTATTTTAATTAGGCCCAATCAATTACTTGGCTAACAAATACCTTGAGTAGATGTACAAGGGATTTTAACCCTTACCATGACTATCCAACAAACAATCAAAAACTTATCTTCTACTATGAGTTTGCTCAACATTTGTGAAAGAAGTAAAACAAGCAATGGAAAAAATAAAGTAGTCTTAAAAAAGCATTTAACATTTTTCTTCATAGGTTTTCCTCTCTCCAACCCTCAACCACCCCTTCTTTCCATTTTTCAACACTATTTGTGTATAGTACCCATATGAAAGTAATTTCCTTTTATTACGTCGAGAGGCGTATTCAGTTGTAGAGGGAAGAATGTTTCTCCGTAAACATTAACCCTTTTTCATTTTTTTGATAGCCTCGCTGGCTGTCATGGTGGCAGTTACAATTAAAATGTTAGTAAAAAGAAGCTTGAACGTTCGATTGGTAATGGTAGTGGAATGTGTAACCGTTGTAGTCATGAGAAAGAAACTAACTGTTGAACGCATAGAAGTTTCACACGACAATGAAACAAGGTTTTATGTAATGCATGAAGGTGAAACGGTGAGCCACTACATCAATTAGCAATTACTAACACCAACTACAATCATATTCCTTTGCAATTATTGAAGTACCTCACCTATTCGTTTGCATATTTTGTTTCAATTAGCAGTGAAGCCTTTTTCTGATTGTTGTGACAATTAGTAGTGCAGACTTTTTGGTTTCAATGTAGACAATTTGAATGAGGTATGCAATTGAGTTTGTTAAGCAAGTGGATGCAATATCTACAAATATTTCTAATAGAACTTCTAATATTTTGTTTGCATGTTTATCAGGTTCATTGCATGTGCATGACTTTGGTTTAGTTTGGATCAATTTGAGGCTTTGCATGAAATCAATCTCATATCAGGTACATTATGAATAATCGATGCATACTTTACTGCATTTGTTTATTGTTGGCAAATACAAAACGACTATATCAGAGGAACTTGATGCATTTACTCAGAAACTGCTTTCTATGTAGGTTTCATCTTTTCCCTGCTGTTTAGGATTACTGCTAAAAACAAATTTCTCATTCGGAGAGAGAACAACTTAGTACCCATTACTGTTGAATCATAATTTGAGATTACAACATCCAAAGATTTATGCCAAGTTCACACAGGTACGTTTGATGAAGAGCAACTTTTTCTCATCCAAATCCTATTGAGATACTATCTTCATATGTTGTTTTGAATCAATTGTAGACCAACCTCTTTTTTGTACCTAAAATCTATTTCATTAACAGTTTTATAAAAACAGTCTTCCTCAATATAAATTCCTGAAATAAAAATTATAGTTTTTGTGCATGCTATTATCCTACCATAAAAAATTGGTTCATTAACATGACTCCAAGTCGACACAGCCTACTTGTTGCTGAAATAGGGTGCCCGACTACTAATCTTCTTCCCCAACTCTTTGGATTGATGTTGGCTGAGAACTGTCAAAGCCAAGGGATATAATATTGTTTACTCACAAACACTAGAAGAACCTTTAGCATTGTCTATTTTATCAATGTTTGAAGCATGAGTCAATCATCCTCTAGACATTCAAAGAAGTGAGGTTAAGAAATAGGAGGTGCATACCTCACAGGAAAGCAATCCCAACTTATTTTTTCTTTTAGATCGAATATTTTTATAGGAAGATTTAGAAAATAAACTTAGATTTATCATTCAACAATCTTTCATTTTTTATTAGATTTATCATTCTACTCCATCCTAATACAATTAGTAATCATATTATATATTGATGTTGAAACTATTAGATAATCAACTAATTATAATTTAATTAGTTCTCAAAGGTAATGCCACCAAATAAATATAATTACAATTGTGTACACACAAAATAAATATGATCACAAATCATGACAATTCAGGCCAAATAACTATTTTTTTTGCCTCTTTTGAATCATTTCTTTGTTTAACCAGTAAAAAATAAAATAAAATAAATCAAATCAAATATTAGCAAATTATTTTTATACTCGGCATTCTATGCAATCCGGGTATTGAATAATTATTTAATTTGCAGATTTTCATTCTTTCCTTCTCTGATTTTTTAGTTAAAAAAGAGAATAGAATTTAATTAGTTTGACAACTTCAAATTGTTTCAATATTTGAATAATTTTTATTTTTACTTTGTTACTAATTATTTATTTTACCTTCAATTAATTAATATATAGGTAGAATAGTTTTGTGAAATTATAAATTAATTTACTTTAAAACTTAATTAATTAAATCAAGTATCTAATTTTTAATTAATATAAAATTTATTATATTAATAATATTATTATTTCCAAAACATGAAATTGAATTAAATTTAATATAGAATAACATGAAATTGAATTAATAATATTATTTCCAAAACATTTTAAAAGGAAGAAAAAATGAGGTCAAATTAGAAAATAAATCACCTTAAATTTAATTAATTAATTTTAATATCTATTTTTAGAATCAAAATTAATTGGTAAGACTTTAGAAATTAATTAATTGGTAAGACTTTTGAAATCTACTTTTCATAATGCACAATTTGTATTACTAAAAAATATAATTTTTGAACTTTATTTTATGAAAAATTATGGATACTTTTGTTCTTATCATTCCTAGATGCTAACCTTAATTTTAGTGTTCTTTTATTTTCAGCGAATAATCAAATTTAAAATGGGAGATTCACAGAACGAATCAGAAATCATAGTTGAAAGCCCAACTACCTTTGTAAGGTCAAATGATTTTGTTGAAACCCTGTCGACAAATGTGCAAGAACAGTTTAGAGTATTGCAATAAGATCGTCAAATAAATTGAAAATACAAGCTTAATGATCAATGAAGTCGAAGAACTAGAAATAATGACAATAAAAGATGTTGCAAAAAAAGTTCATGAGGCATATAGTATAGTAGTTGCATTTCCAAATATGCTCAAAGAAGTATATCGTGATCACTATGAAAATAAAAGGTCATAATACCATTCTCATTGCTGAAGAATTTGTAATGTATTTACACCATTACAATGAGATGTTATTAGTATAATCACTTCTTATTTGACCTTCAAAACTTCTTATATTTACAAACTTTGTATAGGAAAAGTTTATTAATTTTGTTTTACTTATAGTAGAATAAACATGTTTATATACTTTAACAATAATTATATGTCTTATAGATTTTCAGTATATATATCCGAGTGCTTTTTTTCATCTAATTCATTTTGTGATTCATAAATCATGAAAATTCAGGTGAATGAAAATTTTGTTGAGATCTAACATAGAAGCACTCAATAAAAATGATAACTCTTGGCGTATTTTATATATATTAATATTTAATATATGTATTCTAGTTTTATTTTCTTTTATAACCAAGGGTTTGCAATTATTGTTAAAAATATTGCATGAATATTAAAAAATATTTTTAAATGTCATGCAAGGTCTTAGGGATCTATAAGTTAAAAATATATATAATATGTTTTAAAGAATAACCTAGTTTTAATTTAGGCCTAATCAATTACTTGTTTAACAAATACCTTAAGTAGATGCCTTTAGTTGTAATAATAACATAAGTCGATATAATAAAATAAATTTTGGCACTAACAACACATACTACATACCAACTTTATAGCAAGGTACAACAAGAGACTAAAAATAACAAGGACTAACATAGTTAGAATGATAAATCGTTGCTTAACAACAATAATCATATTGACAAAAGCATGTAGAAATAAACTAAGGTCATGTAAAAATGACACTTGCAAATACACAAATAACCAACCTATACATCCTATCATGATAATAATTGGAGAAACACTATACAACTTGAGGGGAGGAAGTTGTGATGACCAATCATCACCTTACTCTTGGATTGAAATGATGTTAACTTCATTATATTAGCCTCTTGTCACCTATCCACTACCACACTTGATTTCTTATATGTGTTCTTGCACCCACAAATAACATCAACAATATGTGTTTTTCCCAAAAGAATTTAAATACATGCAAACATTAGATTCATTTAAGTAACTAATTAATATAAAAACTAATATATTAAGGGACGTTATAGAGTTAGTGGTTAGTACAAACCAAGGTAACATATAACATCACAAGGTCTTGAAGAGTTTTTAACATTACGATCTAATCCTTATGTGAATCAAATTTGTAATAATTTTTAGCCTTTGAAATTGTTTCTCTACTTATGAATCTGCATTAAAAACTCGGTTGTCTAGTCAAGAGTTGTATATGACAGGGATAATTACTCCCTCGTGTCAAAAACCTATAAGGATGTAGACACAAGTACTCTAAACAATGGTCATGTCATTATCTCACCTAGAAATACTATCAAATAGAAGTAAATCTTGTGAACATGAGAACAATGCTCAAAAAAATACATATAAGAATATTTTAATTCAAATATTATAAATAAGTATCAATTGCCTCTTTGAGGGGGCAACTTCCTAAAGAGCAATTCTCTAATGTAATATGAAATCCAAGATTATATTATCTTTCACGACAAACTTGATATAAAGGCCTCACAAAGAGAAACTTACGAGGTAGAATTAATGTGGGATATATCCACACATTTAATGTGATTTTATTAGATTAAATGACTAATTATGATTAATATAATGTTTATAATAATATTTAAGGTGTAAGACATCATGATAAAAAAATATTAAGACATAAGGGCCTTAAAATGCCCTCCCTCTTTGCAAAGTCTTTTCCTCAAGGCTTGATTGTGGATATTATCATTGAAATTGGTGGATAGGTTTTCACGTGTCAAGTTCTATTTATAACCCTTTTCATTAGACCAAAACACATGTGTGGGTGTAGTTATAGAGTTGGTGTGAATGTGATCCTATACACTACAACACAACAGGCAATTAGCACCATATTTTAGTGTATTTGAGTTCATCAATTGGACACATCTCACGGCACAAAAGTCGGTGCTAAATGGCATGTTCATTTCGGCACCAAATTTTCTACCGGATTTAGTGCCCACTTTAGCACCAGATTTAGTGCCGAAAAAGTGGTGCCAACAATAGCGCCTCCTTTAGCACCAGGAAATAACATCAAAAATAGCACCTAAATTAGCACCCAATTTGGCTTCTAGTTTTGCTTCCATGTTTGCTCCCATTTTCTCTTCTAGTTTTGCTCCTAGGTTTGCTTCCAGTTTTGCTTCTAGGTTTTCTTCTAGGTTTGCTTCCAAGTTTGCTTCCAATTGTGCTTCTAGTTTTGCTTCCAATTTTGCTTCCAATTTTGCTTCCAATTTTTCTTCCAGGTTTGCTTCCAGGTTTGTTTCTAGTTTTGCTTCTAGGCTTGCTTCCAATTTTGCTTCTGGTTTTGCTTCCAGTTTTGCTTCCATTTGGCTTCCAATTTTGTTTCTAGTTTTTCTTCTAGGTTTGCTTCCAGTTTTGCTTCCAGGTTTGCTTCTTGGTTTTGCTTCCAAGTTTGCTTCCAGTTTTGCTTCTGGTTTTGCTTCCAAGTTTGCTTCCGGTTTTGCTTCCAATTTTGCTTCCAATTTTGTTTCTAGTTTTGCTTCCAATTTTGCTTCCAGTTTTGCTTCCAATTTTGCTTCTAGGTTTGCTTCCAGTTTTGCTTTCGATTTTGCTTCCAAGTTTGCTTCCTAGTTTTGCTTCCAATTTTGCTTCCGATTTTGCTTCTAGGTTTGCTTCCAGTTTTACTTCCAATTTTGCTTCTAGTTTTGCTTCCAATTTTGCTTCTAGTTTTGCTTTTGATTTTTCTTCTAGGTTTTCTTCTAGTTTTGCTTTCGGTTTTGCTTCCAATTTTGCTTCCAAGATTGCTTCTAGTTTGCTTCCATTGTTGCTTCATTTTTTGCTTTTAAAAATGCTTCTTATTTTGCTTCCATTTATTAATTTAATATGTTTTATTTTAATTTAATTAGTTAAATATATCATGCCTCTTAAATAACTCATATGATTATAGAGTAAGTAATTTAATTATTTTACTCATATGATTAAATAACAAGATAATTATTATAACATGATCATCATCTATAATTAAAACAAGTGAGTCAAATATCTATAATTTAATTGAATTTAATATCCATCCTAAGCAGTAAATTAAAATCATCATACGTAATAAATATCCATCCAAAAATTATCAACCACTTTTAATATATATAAATTGACAAGTCAATACTGATAAGATCATCATCATATATAACTAAAACAAGTGAAAGTCAAATATGTTAGTAGATCATAACATGTCAAAATGATACATGTCCAACAGTCGACATAAGTCAAAATGATACATGTACAAATGATATAAGTAAAAATGATAAATTGTGTAACTCAAATTGATACAAGTCAAGATGATACATGTCCAAATGATACATGTCCAACAGTCGACATAAGTCAAAATGATACATGTACAAATGATATAAGTAAAAATGATAAATTGTGTAACTCAAATTGATACAAGTCAAGATGATACATGTCCAAATGATATAAGTGAAAATGATACATGTCAATATGATACAACTCGATAATATGGTACTGTAGCTATGAAAATGATACATATGACAGTAACCATGAAAAGAGGCATCATAACGATATATCAACAATGATCCATGATGCAGTCTATATGATCATGAATGTCACTAGGTACTACCAACAACTGCCTCATCATCATCATAACAATATATCAACAATGATCATGATGCAATCTATATGATCATGAATGTCACTGGGTACTACCAGCAGCTGCCTCATCATCATCATCACTATTGTGATCATCATCATCGTCATCATCATTGTCATCGGCCTTGGTGTCTTCTGTATTTGCATCATCATCATCCCCTACCATGTGATTGTATCGGCTGAACCAATATTTTTTGGATCTATATCATGATGAGGATCATCTTGATCTTCTGGAAGAATCGTGTTCTACAAAAAAAACATCTAAAATGAAAATTTATGATTTATTTCTTGCAATAATTTATTTTTCTGTTGTATATCTAATATTACAACATATGAGATGAAACCATAATCATATTACATCATATCAAAGTGCACATACCATAATAAAATTTCAAAAAAGTTACAGCTAATATGCCATTCCAGTGATGTAAACATGCAACAATTCTAATAAATGTTAGTAAAGATCATAAAAAAAATTGTTATACAATTTAACTATCAACTGTAAATTCTATTACATAACCTTAAGTGCCAACCCTCTACATTTTATGCTATATATGATTATGTTTGCCTCGAAGATCCTTTGAGAGTTAACTAGTCTATATATCTTCTCCTATATTTCAAAATTGGATATTTTTCTAGGACATTTTGGCACTATAATATGCTTCAAAGGTTCTTTGAGAATTGACTAGTCTATATGTCCCCGTATTTGAGAGTTAACATTTATGGTTTAGTTTTTTGTTTGTAAGCAAGCCATGGCATGCAACAATACTTGAGCATACAAAGAATAGTTCTTCAAGACATTTTGTACTTTGATTATACTATTTTTAAGTGACCTGTTCACGTATATAATCATATCATGTTCCTGTATGTTAATATAAGGCAACTATGGAGGTAGTTCAAAGAGATGGCCTTGAACTTTTGCCTCATCTTACAAAGTCTGCAAGAACAGGAATATGGATTGAATTTCGAGAGTTTGGTTTAAGTTTGAATTCAAGAAATGACAAAATTGTGAAGGTTGGAATGGATTTTAATGTATCACTTGGGTTTTAGAATTTGTAGTTGTAGACTGGTAACCCCAAAACACATAATTATTCATTGCTCCTTGTTGACACTATGGTTGTTAAGGATGAAGAGCTTGAAAATGCAACTGGGGTTAGCTCCAAAGTATACACCGATGTTGCATACTCATTTAATGATGATGATGAAGATGAGGAAGTGAAAAAAAACCCAAGGCATAGGTAAATGGAGGAGAATCAAGCATCTCCAAGGCAACCTTATGATCTGATAGTCAGGAGAGACTAAAGAAGAGTAGTGTCGACAATACCAAGCAAAAATTGCAAGGCAAAGGAATGAGGAGACCGCAAGAAGATTCGCTGCAAGGGGCATTGGTACAAGAGATGGACATGGCTCTTCCAAGCCATCCACTAAGATTGTTTCGTACAAAAATGTGGATGATATCCCCGTTTCCAGAGAGCTCATGATTCAGGTTGATATGAAAAATGATGTTGTTTTGGTACCCATATATGGCATCATGGTTCCATTTCATGTAGCCACCATCAAGAGTGTTACAAGCTAACAAGATGGAGGGAATTATTATATAAGGATAATTTTCAATGTTTTAGGTACCAACTTTAATGCCAACTACATGCCACACATTGAAATTCCCTAACGGTATTTATGTTAAGGAAATTTCCTTTAGGTCTAAGGATTCAAAGCACATCAACCATGTAGTATAAATGATTAAATCCCACAGACCATTTGTAGCAATGAAAGAGTCTGAAAAGGCAGAGAGAGCTACACTGGTAACTCAGGAGAAACTTCAACTTTCAAAAACAAAAGGTAATTAGGTTTGTAGACTTGTGGATCAGGCTAGCATTTGGTGGAAGAGAAAGAAAGATGACTGGAACTCTAGAGGCCCACCATAATGGATTTCAGTATTCAACCATGAGAGTAGAAGAGAGAGTTGATATCATGTATCAAAACTTTAAGCGTGCATTCTTCCAGCCAATGGAGAAGGAGATGATTACTTTGCTTCATTTTCATTTGCATAACCATATCATGGCGTGGGAACCAAGAAGACCAAGGATGTCCAGTTTTATGTGGAGGTAATGGATGTGGTCCAAACTTTAGGAGGTTCAAGAAGGTCAATGTATGATCCTGATGAAATTGAGGAAGAGTAGCAAGAGAGGGACAAGAAAAATAAAATCAATGCAGAGTTTCAAGGATTTGTTATGCAAGTAAGAGAGCTATGGGAGCAGCCTCGTCTAAAAGATTTTGAACTAGAGTGTGATATACCATTTAGAGAGCTTGGTTTTCATGGAGTTCCTTTCAAAGCCTCTGCTTTTATTGTTCCTATGGTAAACTGTTTGGTAGGGTTGTTGGAATTACCTTTCTTAGTAATCATTATTAGTGAGATTGAGATTCTTAATCAATTAGGCACTAATTTCCTGTAACAATGAAAGAGTCTGAAAAGGCAGAGAGATCTATGTTAGTGACTTAGGAGAAACTTCAGCTTTCAAAAACAAAGCCAATTAGGTTAGCAAACTTGTGGATCAGGCCAACATTTGGTGGAAGAGGAAGAAAGATGACTAGAACTCTGGAGGCCCACCATAATAGATTTTAGTATTCAACCATGAGAGCTAAAGAGAGAGCTAATATCATGTATCAAAACATTAACCATGCATTCTTCTAGCCAATGAACAAGGAGATGATTACTTTGCTTCATTTTCATTTGCATAAGCATGCCATGGCGTGGGAACCAAGAAGACCAAGGATATCCAGTTTTATGTGGAGGTAATGGATGTGGTCCAAACTTTAGGGGAGGCAAGAAGGTCAATGTATGGTCTCGATGAAATTGAGGAAGAACAACAAGAGAGGGACAGGAAAAATAAAATCAATGCAGAGTTTCAAGGATTAGTCAAGCAAGTAAGAGAGTTATGGGAGCAGCCTCATCTAAAAGATTTTGAACTAGAGTTTGATATACCATTTAGAGAGCTTGGTTTTCATGGAGTTCCTTTCAAAGCCTCTACTTTTATTGTTCCTACAGTAAACTGTTTGGTAGAGTTGGTGGAATTACCTTTCTTAGTAATCACTATTAGTGAGATTGAGATTGTTAATCAATTAGGCACTAATTACCTGTAGCAATGAAAGAGTCTAAAAAGGAAGAGAGAGCTACACTGGTGACTTAGGAGAAACTTCAGCTTTCAAAAACAAATCCAATTAGGCTGGCAGACTTGTGGATCAGGCCAGCCTTTGGTGGAAGAGGAAGAAAGATGACTGGAACTGTAGAGGCCCACCATAATGGATTTTGGTATTCAACCATGAGAGCAGAAGAGAGAGTTGATACCATGTATCAAAACATTAAGCGTGCATTCTTCTAGCCAACAAAGGAGATGATTACTTTGCTTCATTTTCATTTGCATAACCATATCATGGCGTGGGAACCAAGAAGACCAAGGATGTCCAGTTTTATGTGGAGGTAATGGATGTGGTCCAAAATTTAGGAGAGGCAAGAAGGTCAATGTATGATCCCGATGAAATTGAGGAAGAACAACAAGAGAGGGATAGGAAAAATAAAATCAATGCAGAGTTTCAAGGATTTGTCAAGTGAGTAAGAGAGTTGGGAGCAGCCTCATCTAAAAGATTTTGAACTAGAGTTTGATATACCATTTAGAGAGCTTGGTTTTCATGGAGTTCCTTTCAAAGCCTCTGCTTTTATTGTTCCTATGGTAAACTGTTTGGTAGAGTTGGTGGAATTACCTTTCTTAGTGATCACTATTAGTGAGATTGAGATTGTTAACCTTGAGAGAGTAGGACTTGGGCAAAAGGAATTTGATATGCCTATTATTTTCAAAGACTTCAAGTAGGATGTACTCCACATTAAAACCATTCCTCAATCTTCGCTTGATGGCATTAAGGAATGGTTGAGCTCCATGGATATAAAGTATTATGAAAGCATAATGAACTTGAACTGATAGCCAATTTTGAAGACTATTACTAATGATCCAGATAAATTTATTAAAGACGGTGGTTGGGAAATTTTGAATATGGAAGCTAGTGATTCTGATTTTGATAATTCAAAAGAGTCAGATCAAGGATATGAACCCTCTGATGTAGAAGAGGAATCAAAATCAGATGAGGAATGATAGGGTAGGGTTGGATGGAACACTCATTATTCCATGCTCTGGGTCTCACCTTGGCAAACCCATTTGGTGTCACTCTCCACCACCTTAACCTATAGTCCCTAATGCTTTTTAGGCACCCCTGGTTCTCCTGGCCAACCCTACTATCATCTCCATTTCCCTAACCAAGCCAATCTTGGTGCTCTCTCTGCCATTCTCTCCTTAGCCCTTAATCTTCCTAAAGGCTAACTAAATCTCCAACCTTCACTAACTCGATGCAAGGGTGTGTGATGTCTCCCATAGCTTCAAGATCATCCCCCTAGGGTTATTGATCATCCACCAATCTCCAATTTTCCATCGCTCCCACCAAACCCTCTTCTAGGGTTAAAAAGGCTACTAGCCCTTGAGCCCCAATTAGGTCTCCTAACCCGAGAAAAGTGGAAAGTGTGCCCAAGTTCTCCAAATGAACCCAAATATTTTCTTGGGATTTGTGGTACCCTTGCCCACACCTTGAATATTTTTGGGGTTTGGAGCCTCCACTATCTGTACACTGCTCCAACCCTTAACTTAGCAAATTTAGGCTTATTTTAAGCCAGTTTTTGACCTCCTTGAGATCAGTCAGTTTGTTTTCCACTTCCTAGTTTGTGTTAAGAATCCTTCTTGTTACCAAGCCTCTGCAAGGCAATCCACATCCTCTCCACACTGTGGTTCACCATGAGATTGGCACCCCTGCAACCTTAGTGCTCTGCACTCTTTGACTGTCCTAGCCGGGCACTGCCAAGCTCGCCTAGGAACAGTCTTTTGCCATAGATTCCTGACTCCTAAGGACTCCTACCTCTACCTTCTATACAAACATGGAGTCTATCCTCTGTTTCCAAGAACCTATACACCAGGTACATGGGAAACACGGTCTAGAGCTCCATCTCTGCCGGTCTGACAGTCAGAACAAAAATTAAAGAAAGAACAAAGTATTTACAAGATAACTTGAAAACGAATAACCTGCTATCTACTATTCCAAAAAATGCTTGAAAGACTTTTACACTACATTCTAATCTATACAAAA
The DNA here is from genome assembly GCA_007258455.2 of Sequoia sempervirens. Classification (NCBI taxonomy): domain Eukaryota; kingdom Viridiplantae; phylum Streptophyta; class Pinopsida; order Cupressales; family Cupressaceae; genus Sequoia; species Sequoia sempervirens. The sequence goes on along the minus strand of VDFB02252616.1, from coordinate 228,233,810 downwards.
TACCATGTTCAATCCATTAACTCACTAATTCCAAAAACAGGAACAAAACAGGAAATGCACACTCAAATATCATTGTTTTCTTGATTTCAAAACTAATTACAAACTCAAATGATTCCAACCTCAATTCCATGTTGAGGCACACCTTTTAAAGATTCATAAAGTGGTTACTTTTCCCCTTGGTCAGACATAACCACCACATTAGGCCAAAATTGCACAAATGCAACATTTTGGGCTTTGTTTCCAATTCCTAGTGAATCTTAGTGGAAATAGTGAATCCTAGTGGAAACAAGTTGCTAAACTCATCCATTCTACCATGAGCTACTGATCAACTTTCCTCCTAACATGTTTCTAACACCTCTAACTCAAAACTAGATGGTCAACATGACCTTAAAGCATTAAAACCACAAAATTTCATCCTAGGCTCACAAATTTGCCTAGTGCTACCTAATGCTTCCTAGGTGCTCCTGCACCAAGGAAGGTTCAAAAGATGAATCTCTTATGGATTCAGATGAGGACGAAGAAGAAGAATATCTTGAAGAGGAGGAAGGTAAAACATGGGATGAATTATAAGCCAAAGCCAAAAATGTAGATAAGGAAAAAGGAGACAAGTCTGACAATGAAGAGGAAAGGCGACGACAAAAGGTAAAAGCTATAGGGAAGTCTCGGGCACCTGATATTAGAGATTCAAGAGGAATGTCTGTTAAGAGGCATAAAGTCAAATGAATTGAGTTCATCTACATCCTTCTACTATTTATTCATGCACATAAATGGTTCAGTTGTTTATGCAAATGATGCATATATGTTAACTTGATCAGTGTTGTTACTTTGGTAGTTTGACTTCTATGACAACCAGCCGTTAGGCCATTGTGTGCGGTAGCACATTTGTGTTTATAGTTAGCTTTTTTGGATAGCTCTACTAGGTGTTAAGGACATTCCATTTATCTTTTGAATGTTAAGAAGTCTAGTATTACATGCTTCTCTATGTTGATCAGATCAGGTTGCAGGTTTTTTACTGTTGATTTCTTTATTTATGGAGTTTTTTTTAACTTGGAAGACAAGAATTTATTGCCTTTTTTATAATTAGATGGACAGATTAAGTGGTTGGTTAGCTACGCCAAGTGATGTAGACTACAAGGATGTGTTAGATCTATAGGATTCCCACCAAGATGCATCAAAACATTCTTACATGTTAAAAGAATGGCAACATCGTGAGGAGGGATGGCAAAGATGCATGTGGACCACTTAGTAGAATGGAAACATGAATTCAAGGAAGCACTCCTTGAGATACCATGTTTGAGAGAAAAGAAGATAAATCAAATCAACATGGGACTAAGTTACTCAAATGATACAACTCATAACTTAAATTATGACACTTAAGAGATATTAAAAGACCATGGTAATTAATTAAAAGATGTGATGAAAATAAGGCATGAATGTTACCCACTACCCTTTAAGGCAAACAATATTTTTTTCCTCAACATGAAATAGTGGGACAATTGAGTGGGATCTAGGGCCAACGGAGAAGCACTTTAGAACTCATCCTACGCATTAATAAACAACTCAACACAAGAAATGCAAATTGACATATTGACACAACAATATCCAACTAAGTTATTGAAAGTCAACTATTGATACCTCGTTCTCCATCTAGGTTACAAAATTGGCCCACTTTTTGCTTTGTAACTTTTCCTTTTTAAATTTCTTTGGATGCCAGCCATATTTCTCCTCTTATCAAAACATGGCACATGGACTAGTTAACTATTTAATATGCAATCATTTACTTTTTCCTAGGAAAAAAAAAATCATTTAACACATTAAATATACTTACAAATGTATAGATCAAGGCCTGTAAACCTTTCTGGTCACTGTGATGCGTGGCACAAAGTTTTTGAAGCCTAGCCTTGGAGGCCTTGCCTTGAAACATATACTATTTCAATTTAACTATACATAAATAAAATTTAAAAATCATTTAATAAATTTGATATAATCTTATGAGCAAATTCAAATACCTGCGTACTCTCCTCACTAGACTTCCTCCATGCATCAAACTTCTCATATGCTTTTACAAGCTCTTTCCATACTTTGACACTTACATCAATTGGCCTTTTTTTTAGCCTTAGCTCGAGAGGGATTTTTTTTACCTTCTTTGTTTGGTTGCATCGAAATCTCTTGCAATTTTGAGACATTCGTAGCTTTACCTTCTTCATAGACCAACCTGTGCCAAATTCAATCTCCATGTCATTGATAATTATTTTTTGCAGGTGTATGGGTATCTTTGAGAATAGAAAATGTAGATGGTATTTAAATCATTGAAGGCATGATTCTTTCAACCTATTCATAAATGCTTTTCCAACATCTGTCATTCAGACTTCCCCTGAAACCACATTGTATTCTATCTTGGTATCGTAGCTACTAATGCAAGATGCAAAACATGGTGTGGTGGAAGAAGTTTGTGTCCTAGTAGTGGTTGGGACAGTGGAAGTATTTGCTCCCTATTCTAAATTCTTAGAGTTTACTATTGTGAACAAGTGAAGTATTCCTATTCTAAGTGATGCAAAACAAAGTGCAAAAATGAAGGAAACAACACCAACACCTCGAGATAAGCCTAGTTGAACTCAAAACAAAATAAAGATAACAAGAAAAGATTTTACCTTGTGTTGATTTGATATTTGATTGGTCCTTGATAGTTGATTTTGTATGCTCCTTAATGGATAAATGTCATGCAAATGGATTCCAAATGATGGGGATTTGATGTAAATTAAAATGATGAATGTGGGTTCTTGAGTAAGTGAGCCAAATGGATGGAATGCAAGCTTGAAGCTATGCAACAATGGTGGATATGTTTGAATGAAATATGGTTGAATGTTGTTGAAGGCTTGAGAGTTGAAATTGTGATTGTAAATGAATGAGAATGAAAGAAAATCTTTCATTTTATGGAAAGAAGCCCTAGAGAAATGGACGGTTGAGATCTTGACAACATGGGAAAGATGAAGGGCTGTGGTGAGTTGAGAGCTCACGAGTCCTCACGTCTTTCCATGTGGCGAATTAAATGTCAAGAGGAAAAATGAGGTGGAAAAGGTACCAATGAGGTGGAGGTACTTACAAGTACCTTCCCATGTGAGTGATGTGACACACAAGATTCACACGGGGAAGAGGAGAATCCTTGGAAGAATAAAAGTGAATTTTAAATTCACATGATTGGGGATATCTTAAGGATAAGACAAGGTTCCCAAAAAGGAAGCTGAGAAGTACTTTGGATAAGAAAAAGTTCCCAAAAAGTAGGACTTTGACCCATGTGAGTGATGTGACCTCTCAATAATCACATGGAGAAGAGGAGATTCCTTGGAGGAATAAAAGTGAATTTTAAATTCACACGGGGAAGACAAAAATGAATTAAAAATTCCTTGGGGAATGAAAGAGTTGACCAAGATGTTGATTGGACTAGCTAATCAGTGATTAGAAGATTGTTAGTGGCTAATGAAGATTAGGAGCCAACTTGCAAAAGTTGGAGGATGTGACACATCCTAATCAAGGATTAGACATGTGCAGTTCCCTAATGATGGGATTAGGAGGTGGATTAAGATTAAGGAAAAGTGATGGAGAATGTGACATCCGAGGGATTAAATAAATGTATTATTTATTGAATTCTTTTGAGGAAAAATGGGACTTCGTATAATTTCTAAATTAAGATATTAAAAAATATAAGGATAATTCCAATCTATATCTAATCGTTTTGTAAAAGCAACTCTTCTTAAATGGGTGGGAATTTTATAAAAAAAAAAATTTAAAAGGGATTGCGTAAAGTGAGACAACTCATGTTCCACTAAAATAAATTACATTTCAAAAGAGAAATCCCTTTTTATTCTAAAAGGTAGGTAGATCATTACTTATTTCATTTTATTCAAGATTTCTATACTATTGTATATATGGTTTAATTGCATTAATAGGTGAAGCTAAAACAATTATTGAGAGCTACCAATTATGATATTGATTCTCCATATTCTTAACAAAGAAAGAGTCATTGATCATTTTTTTTATTTGTAAGAGTATTGTATTAGCTATCAAAAAAAATTATAGTATGTCTGCAAAGCAGCGAAGAACATATCATAGTGCAACCCAAACCCTGACCACAAAATTGTAGAATTTGGCCACCAAGACTAATAGTCAACTCCCACCACAAGTGTAGCCAACCAAAAATAGAACCCTAAAAAATAACTCAAATCATCAAAAAAATTTACAAACATATACTTATAAACAACTTGACAGACCACCACGCATGCCACCATACCCGACCCTCAAAAACAGGCTATAAAAAGCCATTCAACTTTGTGAATTGATTGAATTCCACCATCCAGTCCAGACCTTCCATCGTCACCAGCCCAAGAAACTTCTTCAGGAAGCTGACCCCATAGGCTGCAATTTGGCAATGATGAAACAACGCCAAACCCTTAATCTCTAGTAGAAAAGGGTAGATGTGGATGACTCCTCCCGCCACCTTCACCAAAGGAAAATTGTGAGCCTACGACACACCCCTCCCTAGCAATGTCGATTTGAGCACCTTGTCCAAACCACCCAGAATCTCGTTCTTGAACAATTTGCAAATGTTGGTCTTTGCCTCCACCTTTGGAATTCTCATGTCCAAGAGAGATGAGAGAAAACGGGAGGCAATGTGGGTGTTAACCCTGAAGGACTCTTGGTTCTACACAAAATCTCTCCCTAGCACCATTTTTACTACCACCACCACATGAGGATCGGTCCTTAGCATAATCCACTTCAACCATTGATCGGTAATGTGCTTGAAGGCCATTTGTCGCACCTTGCAATCTAGTTGAATTGGAGTGTCTAGTCCAACACTAACCACACCATCTGTTGAAACCTCCACAACGAATTTAGAACATTTCACCATAGCTATTTTGCAGAGCAAGCCAAAGACAAACTTAGACGAAGATGGGTGAAAAGAAACTCAACTAGCCTGTATTAATAAAGAGTCAGCTACCAAGAGTTTATTATGTTGTGCATTAACCATCGTGCCCAACCAGATTGACTATCCGTCGTCCATCTTTCCCACGACCCATTAGCTCGTCTCCGTCCAATGCCAACTAGGGTTACAACCATAATGTGCCCAATTATTTGGGAAATATGACATGATTGCCAGTGCCGCCAAACTATGATTGCTAGTGCCGCCAAACTATGATTTCAATTTCCATGAAATGTAGATGTAGATTTTTATTCTAATGTATATCATTGTATATACCTATATGTATTTATATGTATGTATTTATATTTTACCAATGTGTACAATTGTATTCCTATATGAATTTATTTATACATTCATCAAATGCATATATGACATTGTAGACCTTATAACACTATATGACATTTTCAAGACATTATGTATACCTTCATGGCCTTATTGAGATCTATATATATTGCATGTATTCAAGACTTAAATGATTTAAATTATTTGAGTGGTTTGAATAATAAGGCTTAACATTACTTGTTAGGAGTGACAATAATTTTTTAAAATGGTTTCAACACTTAACTACAAACTTAATATTATTTTTATTGTTGATAGTGATAAAAATATACAGTGCCAACTCGATAAATAGCGTCGAATTTTTCAAAAAATTGGAGGGTAAGACCTTCACTTTTGGCTCTACAAGACCAAGAGGGTTTCCCTAAGGTACTATAATAGATTTTAATACAAGAACACGACATTCACCTTGACACAAACCATACCCAAATACACCTTAATTTCTATATCACTTTGTGCTTGTACGTTGGTTAGGGAGACACAAGGTTAAATACCTTCTTATAATAGATGATTTGTCATATGAGTATCTGAGAAAGTATTTTACAATATTCCCTTGTGTTGTTATATTCGATTAGACATGGTAGTAAAGAACACAAACTAGTAAAACTAAAAAGATGTTTGAGTTGATGTATTTTAGAATGTAATGTGTTGAGGATGGTGGGAGAGAAAGTGTGTCACAGAATAATGCCTTTATCTAGTTGGGAAATAGAGTCCCTATGTTCATACAAAACATGTAATGTAACTAAAACTAGGTAACACCTTAATCAAAGTGTCACACAAGACTAAGTCTTCAAAAATGCATAAGTTGGGTTCTACACATACATTCAGAAAAACCATAGATAGTTGCATAATATTAAGTGAGTACTTAGTAATACAAAAGCATGCCCATATATTTCTTTTATTATTACAATCATTTGGTAGGTCAACTAAACAACACACATCTAAAAATGCACACCATACACATGGGGACACTCAATGTGTAATGTCCTAAAAATGAATTGATCTCCTGAGCCGACTTGTTTATAAAAATAGTGCTTATCAACACTAATAAATAATAAATAAATTTTTAATTGTTGTTCTATTGGTAAACTCATTGAGTTGGCGCCATGAATTTAAATTTAAAATTTATTTTTATTTGGGTTGATTTCTTGGGAGGCCATGTATCCAAGCTAGGTTGCTTGAATCATTTGGGCATCATGGAATTTGGATTAGATCCTACCTACTATCAGTGAGAGTGTAGCTACTCATGTGAGGCATCCAGGTACTCAACGTAGTTTTCATCCTAGGATTTCATGTTAGCATTCAAATATAGTTCCAATCACTTGTACCAAGATTCGGTATATTTGTAGGGGTGCACAGGTAAAGAAGCAATCATAGGGCGATCAGGTCGAGCCCCTGGATTTGCCCCTACCCATACACCTAGATACATAGAGTCCATTCTAAAATTCAGTGCTATTGGTTCCAGTGACATCCATCAACATGATCAAGGCTTAAGGCCAGAATGCAGGTAACATCCAGGTCCTCACATGTCATTGGGAGTCAAGGCTATCACCATTTTCTCCAGGCGAACACCCCTCGGATGATAAGCGTCATTTATCACAGAGGAGAGAATATCATTTGTTGGGTCTATCGAATTGACCAATCACTAAAGAAGATTATTATTCATCCAACAATTATGCATGTTAGTCAGTGATGAAGGAGTATACAGATTTAATTGAGTGATATCACAGGGAGACGGGTCTATAAACAAGTCATGGATTGAAGATTGCATGATCATTGAGTATCATTTAGAGGTCTCTAGGGAGGATAGCGACATCAAAAGATGCATTGAGGATTCTATCTTTACACAAGTCATAAAATCATTAGTCCCGTGAAGTCTCGGGCAACAACAACATGAGTTCGATCCATATATCAAGAGGATTGTAATTGCTACTAAGAGCGATGCCACCTGTAAGGGTGGAGCTCTACTTTTGCTCCACTTAGAAGGTGACCTCCAGGCCTAGGCATATGCAATTATATTGAATTTATAACATCTTGTGTTCATTGTTGAAAGTCTGAATTTACATCTGAAACATTGGATTCTGTATTCTAAGTCTAGTGTGCTGATTTAATCCTCAATTTGTGATTGGTGTTCTCTCTCTCCTAATCAATTTTCTAGTATTATTGTTTTTGTACTTTGAAATCTAAGGAAATTTCAAATTCAGATCAGTTCATTAGTTTGTGAAAAAGATAAGGTTTTATGCCAGGTATCTTATAGTGGTATCTGAGCGCTGGATTCTGCCAACTTATGGGCGACCGTTGATTGATGCAACTGAGTCAACAAGATCTGAGAGCCATTGAGAGAGAAAGGAGAAAACTTGAAGCTTCTATCTAAGACAACAACAAGGAAAAGACAGAGGATTAGAATAATAAGCTCAAAGCTTTCATGGAGAAATAGGATCAAATGAATCAAATGTTGCTACAAATATTACAGTCCCTTATTGTTGCAATGAACAACAATAAATCAAGGTCCAACGGTGATGAAGAAGGCCATCTGAAATGCTCGTGAGGAGGAGAACATAATAGGAACTCAAAGGGATCCACTCACAGACCCTCTCAGCCCAAGTTCTTACTTAGGACAAAGGCATCTCATGAAGAAGAAGATCAACTTAGTTTCAACAACATTATATAGGACTACATGAAACTAGATGTTGAAGCCCAAGCAACAATTCCCTTTTATTAGTTCCACATTGCTAGAAAAGGATTCAGAAGTGATGGGAGACCCCGTCTACAACAAACAAATAAAGATCTTCAACACAAAGTCAACAAGCTTTCACTACCTACTTTTGATGGTTCGAGAAAGGTGACTGCACACACATGGGTGCAAAAACTGGATACATACTTCTCTCTTAGCCCCATGACCGAAGAGGAAGCTATCAATTTTTCCATCTTGCACTTGGAAGGGTTGGCTCGTGAATGGTGGCACCATGGTATTGTAACTCAAGGGTTTGCACTTGCGACTACATATGATGACTTCACGCAAAATCTGATGGAGAGGTTTGATAGGAAAGATCCTGAAGTGTACTTCCAGGAGTTGATAAGACTAAAGCAAATGGGCACTGTGGATGAACATGTTTTAGAATTCCAAAGGCTTGTTATGATGGTACCGAATGTTTTAGATAAGAGGCTCATGTTCTTTTTCATTGATGGTCTATCAAATTCTTTTTGTGGCTTGGTGAGGGGTTTAGATCCAACAACACTAAAGGAAGCTATTTATAGGGCTTTGAGTCTAGAAGACTCCACCAAGAAGGGAAAAGCTATTTCCAAGAGCACACCAGTAGGGCAGCCAAGGAAGCCTTTTCCTAAGGAAAATCCTCCACCTAAGAGTTTTCCTTCAGGACCGAATGCATTAGACGTGTCAAGAAATGAACTTCATCAGAAGGGCTTGTGCTACCATTGTAAAGAAAAATGGAATGAGCATCACAGATGGTGAGGGAGAGGTCAAGTTTACTACATTGAGGTGGTTTCTGATAATGAAGTAGAAACTGAAGAAGGGGGCAATGAGGAAGTTACTAATGAGGAAGGACAAGAGGTCATTATAGAAGAAGATCCCATGGGGGGCACTTTTGCAGCACTTTCATGAGCACCATGGTACCATTATCTACGTGTTCGATGAGTTCTCCAGGGACCAAAAGTGACAGTGTTGATTGACAGTGGAGTCACTCATAACTTTATCAATAAGAAGACAGTAGCCAAGTTATGCTTAGGGCAGAAGACTTTGAAGGGTTTCATGTTGTAGCTGTAGGAGGAAATATCCTTTCTCGCACTACACAGATTCAACAAATGGAGCTAACACTAGGACACAAGATGAGAGACAATTTCTATGTGGTGGACATCGGTGATATGGACATAGTCTTAGGAGTACAGTGGCTTCATTCATTAGGAGAATACACCACCAACTACCAAACTATGGAACTGAAATTTAAACAGGATGGCAAAGAGGTCGTCCTCAAAGGTCTCTCTAGGAATGGTCCTATGGTGGTTTCAGCTAAAAGGATGGAGTGATCTTTTCGTAGAGATGAAGTAGAGTGGGCAACAAAGTGCTTAATCATAGATACTAGTCCGTTGAAGGAAGGAAGAACCTACCCCATTGACATTCAAGCTATTTTGAACAAGAAGTACAAGGTATTTCAAGAGATTTTGTCGATGTTGCCACCTAATAGGGGATTTCAACGTGTGATAGAGCTTGAAGAAGGAGCTAAACTAGTTATCACTACTCCATATCGACATCCCATACTATATAAGGAAGAAATTGAGAAGGCTATCAAAGAGTTGTTGGATATGGGACATATTCGACCAAGTTTGAGTCCTTTTGCCTCTTATGTGGTGTTGGTCAAAAAGAAGGATGGGACACTCAAGATGTGCATCAATCAGAGAGCACTCAACAATGAGACAATGAAGAACTAATACCCTATTCCTAGGATCAATGAATTGATAGATGAGCTACAAGAAGCAGTGTACTCTAAGATTGATCTACGTTCGAGATATCATCATATTAGAGTCAGGGATGAGGATGTGCATAAGATGGATTTTAGGTGTTATTATGGGAATTATGAGTTCTTGGTGATGCCATTTGGGTTAACCAATTCCCTCGCTATGTTCCATTCATACATGAATCGGGTATTCATTCTTTAGTTAAGAAAATTTGTGTTGGTTTTCTTTGATGACATCTTGATCTATAGTAAGACATGGAAGGATCATTTGAAGCTTATAGAGGAGGTGTTTGACATTCTTGAGAGGCACTCATTTTATGCTAAGATGTCAAAATGTGAGTTTGGAATGACTGAGATTTTGTACTTGGGCGGTAAGATCAGCGCTCAAGGGGATAGTGTTGATGAGGAAAAGATCAAGGCTATTCAGGATTGGCCTAAACCCAAGAATTTGACACAGTTGAGAGGATTTTTGGACCTTTGCAGCTACTATAGAAGATTTGTGAAGGGTTTCTCTCAACTTGTAGCACCATTAACCAATTTGACAAAGAAAGGAGCTTTCTCTTGGAGCCCCACAATGCAATAGACATTTGATAAACTCGAGGAGGTAATGAGCTTGTGTCCTGTTTTGGCTATTCCATATTTTTTATCTCCTTTTGTACTTCAGTGTGACGTTTTGGGAGAGGGTATTAGAGCAGTATTGTTGCAAAATAAGCATCCCATAGCATATGAAAGCAGAAAACTCACAAATTCATAGAAGGTTTTCTCAATCTATGATAAGGAGATGTTGTCTATCATGCATGCCCTTGCAAAGTTCAAACAATACTTGGTTTGTGGGAAATTTGTGGTGAAGATGGACCATAACAACTTGAAGTATTTCCTCAATCAACGTGATTTGAATGATAGACAACATAAATGGGTAAGAAAACTCCAAGCCTATGATTTTGATATTGAATATGTGAAAGGCAAGAATAATACGGTAGCAGATGCACTCTCTAGGAAGCCTTATCTTTGTGTTATGACTGATATATTTGCTAATTGGAAGGTGGGAATTATATCCAAGTATGACAAAGATTCATTTGCTAATGATATTTTGGAAGGGAAAGTAATTGATGATAGGTACAAGGTGGTTGAAGGCCTCATCCTCTACAAAGATCGAGTCTATCTTGTGTCCCACCCCAAGATCAAGAATAGGATTGTGAGAGCTTGCCATGGTACTCCTTTTGTTGGTCACCCCAAATTCTACAAGACATACAAGCAAGTAAGGGAACAATTCGCATGGAAGGGGTTGAAAAATGACATATTGTAGCATGTTAGAGAATGTTTGGTGTGTCAACAAAATAAAACAGAACATGTTTTACTAGGAGGCTTGTTGCAACCCTTGCCCATTCCAAATCAAAATTGGGAGAGCATCCCTATGGATTTCATCACCAGGCTACCAAGGGTGCAAGGTAAAGATTGCATTTATGTTGTGGTGGATAGGCTCACTAAATATGCCCACTTCTATGCCATTACTTTAGAATTTAAGGCTCCTCAAGTTGTAGATCTATTTTTTAGAGAGGTTTTTAGACTCCATGGGTTGCCAAGGAACATTGTGAATGACATGGACAACCATTTTATCAACTTGTTTTGGCAAGAGCTCTTTCATTTGGCTCACACAAAATGAACTCCTAGCACTAGTTATCACCCCCAAATGGATGGGCAAATAGAGATTGTAAACAAGTGGATTTAAGGGTATTTGAGGAACTATGTAACAGGACAACAATCAACATGGGTGAAATGGCTACATCTAGGAGAGTATTGCTACAACACCACTCATCACATGTCCATTGGTATGTCTCTGTTCAAAGCACTCTATGGTTTTGAGGCTACCTCCTTCATGAATCTAATTTTGGCAGACAATAAAGTCTCGAGTGCTAGAGATATGATGTAGGAGAACGTGGATATCATGAACTCCCTCAAAGAGAATCTTCAGCGTACCCAAAACTAACAAAAGTTATATGCAGACCAACAAAGGACTGAGAGAGCATTCAAGGCTAACGACGTGGTGTACTTGAGATTACAACCCTACAAATAGTCATCCCTCAAGGGGAATGGAGCGAAAAAGTTAAAACCGAGATTTTATGGGCCATACAAGATCACAAGGAGCATTAGGGAGGTTTTATATGAGCTCGAGTTGCCTCAAGGGAGTAGAATTCATAACATTTTTTCATGTATCGTGCTTGAAGAAGGCCCTAGGCCAATAGATCACACCATTAATGAAGTTACCACCTCTTGATGACAAAGGTAAGCTTATTCTTGAGCCCTAGACAATTTTGGACGTGAGGGAGAAATGATAGAGGAATAAGATTATTCTAGAATATTTGGTAAAGTGGAAGAATCTGCCTGTCAAAGAGGCTACGTGGGAAGGAGTGAAAATTTTTGAGCATCCTAATTTGAGGTTGCTGGAGAACCATCAATAATCTGGAGGAGGGGACTGTAATGTCCCAAAAATGAATTGATCTCTTGGGCTGACTTGTTTATAAAAATAGTGTTTATCAACACTAATAAATAATAAATAATAAATAAATTTTTAATTGTTGTTCTATTGGCCGACTCATTGAGTTGGTGCCATGAATTTAAATTTGAATTTTATTTTTGTTTGGGCTAACCTCTTGGGAGGCCATGTATTTGGGGTAGGTTGCTTGAATCATTTGAGCATCACATAATTTGGATTAGATCCTACCTACTATCGGTGAGAGCATAGTTACTCATGCGAGGCATCCAGGTACTCAACGTAGTTGTAGTCTTGGGATTTCGTATTAGCATTTAGATATAGTTTTAGTCACTTATACTAGGATTCAATATACTTGCAGGGGCACACAAGTGAAGAAGAGATAAGAGGGTGATCAGGCCAATCCCCTGGCTCTAGCCACCACCCATACATTTGGATACTTAGAGTCCATTCTGAAAGTCAATGCTATTGGTTCCAATCACATCCATCCACATGATCAAGGCTTAAGGATAGAACACGGGCAACATCCAGGTCCTCACGCGTCATCGAGAGTAAAGGCTATCATCGTTTTCCCTGGGTGAACACCCCCTATATCATAAGCATCATTTATCACTGAGGAGAGATTATCATTTGTTGGGTCTAACGAATTGACTAATCATTAAAGGAGATTATCATTCATCCAATTATCATGTGTGTTAGTTAGTGGCAGAGGAATACAAAAATTTAACTGAGCAACACCACAGGGAGACACATCTATAAACAATCCATGGATTGAAGACCGCGTGATCATTGAGTATCATTCAGAGGTCTCCAGGGAGGATAGCGACATCAAAAAATGCATTGTAGATTCTATCTTTACACAGGTCATAAAATCATCAGTCGTGTGAAGCCTCAGGCAACAACAACATGAGTTCGATCCAGATATCAAGAGGATTGTAACGCTACTAAGAGTGACGCCACTTGTAAGGGTGGAGCTCTGCTTTCATTCCACTTATAAGGCAATTTTTAGGCTCAGGTGTATGTAGTTCTATTGAATTTATAACATCTTGTGTTCATTGTTGAAAGTCTGAATTTACTTTTGGAACATTTGATTCTATAGTCTAAGTTTGGTGTGCCAATTTAATCCTTAGTTTGTGATTGGTTTTCTCTCTCTCCTAATTGATTTTTCAGTATTAATGTTTTTTCACTTTGAAATCTAAGGAAATTTCGTATTCAGATCAATTCATTAGTCTGTGAAAATATAAGGTTTTATGTTAGGTATCTTACACAATGAAGGTTAATTATGTCATTAATCAGTCGATCTAAAAAGGTTACCTATGTTATTATTAATTTTTGGGATGAATGCAAATCATTACAATGCAAAAATAGCTATACCCAAAACTAGAAGTTGAAACCCTAGGGCTTCTTGTGAATATCTCTCTTTTATTGGCTCTATAACTGCTCCTATTTGTGAAAAAATGTTATTCTCTCCTAAAAATGAAACATAATATGGATATAACCTTTTGTAGGGTGCCCATAATAGGAAATATGTAGGCTTGCACAAGCCTCCTAAAAATTCATGATTTCCTACAATTGCAAGCAACGACCATGTACTTTTTCAAAATTCACAATTGTTTATACATATAAGAACATGTCTAATCACATATTGGCAATAACTATAGAGTATAAGTGTCCATCTCCCATCTACAAATGTTCCCTATGGTCATTAATTGTACTCAAGAAAGGATAGGTGGGTTGGTGGATGAACAAGATATATCCATTCATCATAAAAGTTTCACTTGAATGTTGATACATGGAAATAGAGCCAAAGGGAAAGTTGTGAGAATTTGAGGGGTATCGGTATGTATTCAATAACAAAGAAAAACTTCACCTTCACCAAGTATGCAAGAAAGTAAGTTGTGTAGGGACAATTATGAAAGATTGATGGGTATCGAGATATATTCGATATAGGATGAAAGTCTCATAGCTTCATAAGGATTATTGGTGGACTTAAGAGTCAACTCCAAAAGGATATGCAGAGGAATAGGGTCCATGCAGAATTGTGGGTAAATAATGGATATGTTGATAACATCCACATAGCATGCAAAGTTCTGCAACAATAGGTCATTATGGGGAATTGATAGGGATATAGATCACTCCAAAAGTCCTATAATATCCAAACAGGGGTGAAAATTTCACAACCTCATAGCTTGTGCAATTTTGATCCAAACTCCACCAAAATTGAAACGCAAGCACCCATTATGCTTCTCAACAAGGTGAAGGAAACATTTAGCTGAGAAACAATGATAAGCCTTAGAAAATGTAGACTTGGGTACTTGGTAAAGGACTAAAAAGGGGAAAATTTCAACAACCATAAGAACACCCTTGGAAACAAACCCAAACATATTTTCTCAAATCGATTATAAACAATGGGAAAGCAAAGGCAACTTGAGTATACCACAAGAGCAACCCAACAAAAAATTATGAGGTGCCAACATTGGCTCTAGTCAAGGATGTGTGTCTCTTTCAGACACATTGAGAATTCAAATCTGTAAGTAGAGAAAAATGTAGATAGCAAAATGGGACTAACTCATGACAAGCAACACACACACACACACACACACACATATAAACACAACCAAAACAACTTATGCTACAAAGGTTCCAAGGAACTCACTCTCAAGAAAAATAGTGCTTTAGGTGTTAACCATGAACTGGAAGCTCCATGTAATTTCCATCTAGGCTCTCGAGGTTGAACATTCCTTGACCACAACCTTCAACAACATGATATGGTCCAACCCATAGGGCATAGAATTTTACATCTTTTCTCTTGTCTTATAATTTGGAGTTCCACATGAGGATAAGATTGCCAACCTAAAACTCTCTCATGACAACCTTCTTATCAAAGAGATACTTCACCTTTTGTTGTCTCAATAAATTCCTCTCATGGGAAATCCTCTTGGCTTCTTCCAATTTAGTCAATTCATGTATTCTTTGGGAGATGGCATCTTCTTCTTCCCCTTCAATCTATTGTAGCAACTTGTAGATTGGTAACTCAAGGTTGATTAGCGATTTGGCTTCAACACATACACTAATTCAAACAAACTCTTTCTAATAGCCTTCTTTTAAGTTATTCTATATGCCTGGACAATAAATTTAAACTTATCTTCCCATCTTTTCTTGTTTGCATCTAATTTTTTCTAATAATGTTCATGATGCATTTGTTACTTGACTCCACTTATCCATTTCCTTGTGGATGGTAAGGTGACATGAATGTGTTAAATAGATCCCATGTTGTGAACACATGTCAAGAAAGTCTTTGGATTTGAAACACATTGCATTATCAACAACAATCCTTGATTCTGCGCCAAAGTTGTTGATTATGATATTTAGAATAATTTTGATCACCACCTTTGAGGTTACATTCCTTGTAGGGATTGCTTCCACCCATTTTGTAAAGTAGTAAGTGGCCACCAATATCCATTTGTATCTATTGCTAGATTTTTTTGTTATTTCCCTTGTGAAATCAATACCCCATTGTTAGAATGGAGCCTTTATTGAAATGGTCATAAGGGGAAGTGTACCTACAAATTTAAACCTACCAGAAAACCTTTGGCTAGCATCATGTTCCTTTCACAAACTTGGCCACATTTCCAAGTTATGGTGTGGAGTATCAATATCTAGCAACACACTTTGATGGCTACCATCTCACTTCTCCCAATGTGCCATACATATATGAAATTGAATAGAAAAAGTGCAATATCACCTTGAAGGGAAGATATAGGAACTCTTATAAGTAGCTAAAAAATAGAAAGCTCATATAAAAAGCTATGATATTGTTATTGGTAGAAGAAATGTGGATATAATCCTCGATTCATATATGTAATATCATCACATGAGATATTGGGATACTACTAAATAATGTCCCACTTCTCTCGACATATCATATAAAGATAAGATTGAGTAGCATTAGAAAAAAATTGAGTTGTTGGAAACTCAAAGTATTGCATTTAATGAATAGGGAGGAAGGTTTACCCTGTGATGATTATGAAGAGGATTATAATGATAAGGGTGTTCACATACAAATGAATGATATGATTATTAATAGAAGAAATATGGATAAAATTAAGTCACCAAAAACTTAACTTGTGGATTTTAAACATACAAATCCCCCCTTGGTGAGCAAAGAGAAAGAACTCATTTACCAAGAAAATTATGGTAAACACGATGAATATGTTAAGTATAATGCATCTAAATACGACTCCATGGGAGAATAAATTAAATATACTAGCCATTGTAGAACTGATCCAACCTTTCTATATGAATACAATACTAGTTTATATGGGTATGAGTTGCCCATTCGTAATTCATAATATTGTTGAATGCACAAGACAACTGAGAGGGGGGTGAATTAGTTGTACATTAAAATTTCAAAACCCTCATAAACATTCATATCCACATCAACTTAATTAACCCTTAATCTGTTAAATTGATTAAGCATGAAAGAAAATAACAAAAACTGAAACATATCAACACCATGCACAAGAACACCAAATTTATGTCCTAAGAAGGGAAAAACCACAACGAGGATTAGCTCACAATATAAAGTAATAATAACATTGAATACAATATGCTCATTGTCGGAGGGCTCACTGCCCAAAAGAAAGAAGGGATCACTGCCATATTACATAAAAGAAGATAGAGAATAATGTTACAATGAGAAATCCATCTCAATGCAACAGAAAAGTCCACCATAGCATTACCAACACATTCACAACATTTTTGAAGATTGTAGACACCTTCAACTCACTACTTCCAATAGTCTAACTCATTAAAGCTCACACTACACTTCACGGATTCACACTTCACAACTTTAGAATTTGCATCACACACATTCTCCATCAACACAACACTTATTTATACCTTTTCAACTTTGAAAACATTCTCCAAGGTTGGCTATGCACCTCAACGATGCAAATTCAAATTAGGTCAGCACCAAAACATTCCCACGATGGAAGGGAATGAAGGTAGACAACATCACACCTTAACTCGAACCTAAATCCATTCATACATGCCACACCACGCTTGGACTGAAGCAAATATACAATTAGTGCAAACACCCAAGGTCGGTTGAACTCATGTAAACACCATTAAACACTTAAGTACATGCTTCCTTTGATCCAAAGATGACTCGTGGAAAACATACATCACTTGAACATAAATTTGAATATTCCACAAACATGTTGAAATTCAACAAATTCCTTGGCAATAACTTTCACTTGAAGAACAAACTCATCTTGTTCACCCGGATAATATTTCGCACACTATAACTCAAGAAATCAACTTTCGGAGAAACAAACCACAAAAAAATTCAATTGAAGATAGATATGAGCCTTATAAGCACACTTTCAAAACTACAAGACCAAAAACCAAACTACGGAAAAATGCAGAGCAAAACCATTTCTCCTAAACGCCATTGCAACATATAGTTCACACACTGTTGAACACAACTCTCTTTGCACAACGATCCAAACCAAAAAATTATGGATATAGAACCTTTGAACACCTCTAACCAACATATTTGAACCGTACAAGCAAATATTCAACATAGAAGAAATGCAGAGCAAAACCAAAACATTACTCTGTATGCCAAAACTCCTCTTCTACACACTGTTTCCTCTTTTATTCCAAATTTCTCAAAAGAACTTAAAAACTAATCACCAAAGACACATAATCATGATCTTCAACACTTCCTCATTGCCACTAAACCAACTCCAACACTGTAACTCAACTATATATCCATAAACAAAAGCTTATCAAAGCAACACTAAAGGTTGACAGCGGTAACATTTACTAATGGCAACATAATGCAACTAATCAAAACATCATCACAACTTCTTAATCATCACTAGTTGAAATTAGTGACAACAAAAACATAAGCATGTTGACATCAATAACAACACCAACTATTCATACTTGCAACAAATATTTGAGGGAACTCATGTAATAAAGTATAGAAGGTCTAAAGCCTTCAAGTGAAGATATAACAACCCTTACACATGTAGCAGTAGTGTAGGTCCAAAATAGATATAAAATAAGAGATATTCAAGTCCTTTTATAAGGGTATATTAGTGCTATTAGATGAAATGAAAGTGACACAAACAACAATAAGGGAAAGCAGAGAGTATAGAATGAAACAAGGAGCAATAATGCTACATAGAAGGTTGGAAAAAAAAAATCTAATGCATTAGTGGACCATCAAGAAAAAAGACGTGTTGAAAGCTCATGAACAAGATGTACCATCAAGTGCTATAGATGTTCTAGGAGTTAATCTAAATAATGAGGCACAACTAGTTCAATCCCTACCACAAGAAGAACAATACGTAGAAAAAGAGAGAAAAAACCACAAGGCAAGGATGTTGGACTTATTTTAGTCAAGTCATGCCTTGCATTTTTAGTGAAAATTAATCGACCTTCTCACGTAATCAAATGGACCTATCACATGATTTCAACCTACATAGGGAAGAGAAATTGCTACACATTATCAAGGACAACTACTAGACTATAAATGAAGTACCATACTTTGATGTTTCTATTGACCTTCTCTTGTAATATCATGATTGAAAAGATGAAAACATTGTTGGTTCTCTCCTTTTCTTTGTTATTTTGACCATATGAATGAATAATCAATCACTTGGAGTGAGGAGCTAGTTGATACATATATGAAAATTAGGGAATATCTTGAAGAAGCACTAATATAAGTAAGTTTTGATTATTCTAATACTTTATATCTTCTCCATTTGCTTCATCCTATGCCTTTTCTATTGTTGTGCTTCAAGAGAATAAATATGGACATGAACAAATCATTGCATTTGTCTACAAACCTTTATATAATGACAATTTGAGATATGCATAATGGACTCATGAGATACAATTTGAGCAAGCTATTGGTAAGAGTTCATTTGAGTTAGTTTATGAAATGGATTTCAAAGTGTCAATCAACTTAGAGTTTCCAGTACACCACTATTGCATGAAGTAAATGAGGATGAAAGATATACACATAGGAACATCTTGTCACATAAGCAAATAATGAAGCATTGATTTGATAGGAAGGCTCTTCAAGGAGATTTCTAACATAATGACATGGTATTCGCATGGACTATGGTTCATAAAATTTTCTATTTAATGCTTTCATTGTTAAAGCAATTGAACTTGAATGGAAGACAAACTATGCTCATCATCAACCTAGTCTTGAAGTTATCATGAGACTAAATATACCAGATATTCTATGTGACTTGTTAGTGTTTGATTATGGGAGATGTATGAAGTTTGATCCCTCGTGTCTTGGGCCATATAAAGTTGTAGAAGTTGACCTTCCCAAATAATTAATATGGAATGATCTTAGTAGTTTTTCACTCAAACACTTGAATTGGAGAAGAGTATGGCTTGTGGCATGACCATACAAATTTTCCAAGGAGTATGGTTATAGTGTATGCTACATTGATAGTTTAGCTAAATATCTCATGGGCCTATTTGTTCATGACTATGGATTAAGCATTACTTCTTGTAAGTAATAGGCTCTACCTTATACATCTCATGTTGATTGTGTGTTTTGTTCTTGTGCAATTGTGACCCCTATTGGTCGCGGTTAAGTATAATTATCCTAGCCCCCTCCTTGTTGTCCCTTTTTGTGGTCTACTCTTAACAGTTTGAATTTCTTTTATGCTTACAAGTGACACAGATCCCCAACTAAAGCCAATGTTGGGACTCAATTTGATAGTGCAATTTTTTTAGTCCCAACTCCCTTGTGCACTAGGCCTCACTTTTCCTATCTCCTATAATCAATTTGAGGAATATTTAAATAGGTTTCCCTTGGTAAAATTGCTTGGATGTCACTCCTCATCATCCCCCATGTTTCTATAAATTTATAGAAGTTGCAAAAAATCTAAGAAGGTTCTAAGTTTGGGTGTATTTTGGTCATTTTTTGTAGTTTTTGTAGAGTTGTATATTTAAGTGGACTACCAAACTTATTTTAGTCATCCTACCTCCTATCCTAATTTTCACATATGCATGAATTTTTTTTGTAGTCTATCAAGTCCCTTCCTCTCTTTATTTCCTTCATTCCATCAATTTACAAGATTCTGATGGACATCTAGACTTAATTTTTTTGTCCCAATCTCTTGTCCACTTATGCATGCCCACATAATCCCTTTCACTTGCTTCTCTCCCTATTTCCATCTTGCAAAGTTCATCTAGACTTTTAATTCATTTTTTATATGTCGACCTCGATCATTCCTCGTAATTTCCCATTTTAGCATTTTGCAGATGTGTGGGTTTCTATAAAAAATATTTTATTTCCCATCCACCTCTAGTTATCTAATCATTTCTTGCATAATTATATTCACTTCATTACTTTAAAACTTCCTCCAATTCTATCTCCACTCCTCTTCGTCAGTTCTATGAGTTTTTCCTACATCCATCACAATCCCTCATGTGGATTCCTAATCGTAGGAGTTAATGGTGAACTTTAACACTCTGGGAATAGTTGTTAGACCAAAATATCTTCCATGAGAAAGAAAATTAAAAGAATAGCTTTTGCTTGATTATGGATTCAATATTACAAGATTGAACATGAAATGCACATGAGAGGCCTTGCTTATAAAGGCAATGTGAGAGATAGGATTAGACGAGATTATGACATGTGTCTTAATCCTATGTTATGAGACAAGTAACTTGACAAAAAAGTCAAAAAGATAAGATATGATAAGATCTTATCTAGACAACCAATACTTTTAGAAGGTCACCTAGAACCTGAGCAAACTTAGCATGTGAATAATCCCCCTTACTAGCAATTAGCTATGTACAAGACCTTATTCACATCAAAACCCCCTTAAGTGCAACTTAGGGAGTAGATTATTATGCAAAGATGAAAAAAATGAAAAATATTATCATGGGTCTGAACTCTTAGGCCATGTTAGGTACCCATTTACAATGCAATCTCTCACAAATAGAGAAAAGGAGAAAACTCAATGGGACAAAACTCCTCTCCACAAGAGAGAAAAGATACAAACAAGGATGATGTATGGATGACTCAATTATACCTTCGAGGACTATATCCATCATGAATATACAATCAATGACCCCCCATAAGAGGGAAATAGAGAGATAAGATACCCCCTGTAATGAAGAAGCTCCAATGTTGATGGAGAATTCTTAAAAATAAAAGATGATTGAATGCCTGCAAGCAACACATCTTCCCTTAGGAAGAAACAAATCCATAGGTTGATGAAGAAGTCACTCCATGTCCAACTGAAAGAAGGAAGGATGAAGTCTCGAGATGTATGTCTCTAGAAAATGATTAGGAGTCTCCAAGCTTGAATAATCCAAAACATAATCATGGTCAAACTCAACCAAGAAACATGACAAATCAAGGAAATGAGGAAACTCATGAATTTTAATCTCCAAAGACAAAGAATATGTGATAACTGTTGTGCTAGAACTATCATTAAAGAGGAGAGAAACCCCCTCAAACGTGTCCTCTAAATCTGTAGTATGAGACACCACAAACAAGTTAGAAATCCCTGTCAAATATTCATCCCACAAAGCAAGATTTAAAAAACTATGATCATCCTATTGAATAGAAGTAGGAGGTGGAGGAGTATGAATCTCACCACTAGTATCTAAATACCAAGGTTTAGATGACCAAAATTCTCCCCACAAACATGATTCTCACTTGATGAAAGAGTGTGAATATCAGTCAAAGGAACATTATCATCAATAAAAGAAAAATGGGAAACAAAATATAAATGAGATGAATGATCAACCATCCCTATAAAATGATCTCTCTAGTCTCCAAGTCCCTTATGTATACTCTATTAGGAGTGAACTCAACTATTTTACCTTTCCACAATGAGTAATTCAATAAACAAAAATGAGATTAGATGACAAGGAAGGAGCACAAAGCACATTAAAAGTTCCTTCTCCCATGTCAATAGAACCCTTCCCACACACCTTCATCTATGTGTTGCTACCCATCAAATAATTAGGTGAATTATAAGGCTCAAAAGAAGTGAATATTCTGATAGATGATGCCATATACGAGATACCCCTGAATCAAGAAGTTATCTTCCATATTTAGGACTTGTAGAGGCCAATCGTTCTTGCCCTTTCATTATGTATAGTCTATTTGTAACTCCTGTAGTCCCTAGCTATGATGATGAAGTTGCTACATATTAAGATGTTGAAGATGAAGAAGAAGACACTGATGAGGGAATAATTTTTTTATTCTTTTGAAGAAGGTGGGTTAGTTCATCAATATTCTTATCATAACATCTACGCTCATCATGTCTTGGCCTTTTGCAATATGCACATTTCAACTTCTTCTTTTTAGATGATTTGTCTTTGGAAGAGGGAGTGGACTCAAGAGTGCTCTATGAAGGTGAATCCTTACCTTTCTCATTATACTTGGGGGCCTTATCCTACTTCTTTCCTTTGCCACTTGAAGCCTTTAGATCTTTGCAAGAAGAGCCTAAGATTTAGAAGACTTCAATTTTCCCATGTGTGCCAACTTGGCTTGTTCTCTTGTGAGTTAAGAGTTGTAAATCCATCAAGAGAAGGTATTTTGTGTGCATTGCCTAGGGCATCCATAGTAGCATAAAATGTAGAAACAAAAAATGAATAATCAGGACCTAGCTTAGCAAGAATAGAAAGAATCAACTATTCATCCTCTTTAGTGACCCCATAATCAGACAACTATAGTCTAAGAGAATTGAGCCTAGTAAAGAAGTCCTAGATATTATCAAAATTTGAAGGATTAAGACTCATAAGTTCATTCTCCAACTTAAATTTTCTCATTCTATTTGGCTTACCAAAGAAACTCTCTAACGTAGTCCAAAATTCATTAGGATGTGTATAAGATGCAACATGATATCTAAAATCTAGAGAAATGGATGTACTAAGGGATTTATCCCTTCTATCAAACCATTTTATTTTTTTGCAACTCCTGTGGGTTTTGGATTTGTGCCAAATGCAATTCTTTGCAACTTCAATTTTAATAATAAAACCCCCATTTGTGATTTTCGTTCACGATGTCTCTAGCTTAAGAATGAGTCCATAAAGATGAGGCAAAAGATTGAGCCACCCGTAATGTGTTAGGATGCCTTTTTTCCAAGACTCATAATTGTCCTTAGTTAGAATAATTATGAAAGGATGAGTTGCAAAATCCATGATTACAATAATGATACACTTCTCAAGTAAGAAAATCAAAGATAAATACATGAAATGTGGCTAAAATGTGTATAATAATAAAAAAAACACCTTCCCAATTGCCAAAATGTCTAAGTAATCTCCATGATACCCATCAAGTTATAATTGAAACAATAATATACTTGGGACAAAAACATGAAAAAATGCATGGATGACTGGATAGAGTTCCTCAATACCTTTCCAATGTTGTAAGAATCACAAAAATCAGGGATCGTGGCAAATGGTTATGAGCTAGAAAAGCATTTTACAAGTCAATGACTAATAACTATCATCAAACATGAAAATTTTAAAAAATAACCCACACCACTATAAAATTCATAGAGCCAACTTTATGGAAATATTTTGTTTTCAAAATTTCTCCTCCTAGATTGCAAGTTATAAGATTTTGAAAAAATCCCTATCAGGGCACTAGGGGGATCAAATATAGCTCCTCATTGTGAGTTCCCAATCACCAATATGGTAGCCTACACACAAAAGGTTTAAAAAAATCTCACCACCGAGGCGGTGGCATAGAGAGTGGTGGGTGGTGGCCATGCCGCTTCGCAGGTTAAGCCTCATCTGTTGGGATAAGATCACGACTAAACAAAACAAAACTTGGTGTTTAAATAAACTAAATGACAGTAAACTTTAAAAACAAAATTTATTAATAAAAGGCTACAAAATTTGTACCTAGAGCGATAATAGACGTAGTTGTTGAGCTGCAAACAAGTACCATACATAGATAGATGCAGGGAATATGCTCGAATATGTCAAAAAGATGCCATCAACTATACCATTGACTTTGCTTATGCCTACAAATGACAACCTAGTATAGTATTGATTGTATGAATTTATATTGTACGAAATTGTTAACAACCACCACAAAAACTTCTGATGCCCTTGGGACAAAAGTGCCTATTTTTGATGATTTGATAGTTGATCCTTAGGTTTTTGGGCCTTTTGAATGTGATGGAAGGGTCACATTTGTCCCAAAGTAATTTGAAAATTCAGCTACCTCCTGGATTTGGCAACTTTAATCCTACTTGAAATCCTTGTAGATTTGACAAAACATAACCAAATTTGACAAATCAAAAGATAAACCTGACTTTCTTTGATGCCTTTAATTCAACTGTGAGGTCCTTGAAAACCCAAGTTGTACTTAGCTAAAGCTCATGCATGAATCACCCTCATATTTGGGAAGGAATTTGCAACATTGGAGCTCTGATCCCATGTAGGAGTTCATGGTGAACTCTCAACACCCCAAGAACAACTACTAGACCAAAATAAATTCCACAAGAGAAAATGACAAGAATAACTTGCTTGATTATGGATGCAAGATTACAAAATTGAATATGAAATATACATGAGAGGCCTTGCTTATAAAGGCAAGGTGAGAGATATGATTAGACAAGATTGTGACATGTGTCTCAATCCTATGTTATGCCACAACCAACTTGACAAAAAAGTCAAAAAGAAGATATGATAAGATCTTATCTAAACAACTAAGACTTCTAGAAGGTCACCTAAGACCTAAGTAAACTCAACATGTGAATAAGTCCTACTAGGAAATAGCTAGGTACAAGATCTTATTGACACCAACAATATTTTTTCTCTTTTGGAGAGGAGCTTTGTTCCACTAGGTTTTCTTCTTTTCTCTATTTGTGAGAGATTTCGTTGTAAATGGGTACCTAACATGGCCTAGTAGTGGGGATCCATAATAATCTTTCCATGTTTTACATCTTTGCATAATAATCTACTCCCTAAGTTGGACTTAAGAGGGGATGCTGGTGTGAATAAGGTCTTGTACCTAGATAATTCCTAGTAGGGGGACTTATTCACATGTTAAGTTTACTTAGGTCCTAGATGACCTTCTAAAAGTCTTAGTTGTCAAGATAAGATCTTATCATATCTTATCTTTTTGAATTTTTTGTCAAGTTAGTTGTCTCATAACATAGGATTAAGACACATGTCACAATCTTGTCTAATCCTATCTCCCACCTTGCCTTTATAAGCAAGGCCTCTCATGTACATTTTATATTCAATCTTGTAATCTTGCGTCCATGATCATAGCAAGCTATTCTTTCCATTTTCTCTCTTCTGAAAGATCTTTTGGTCTAGCAACTATTCCTAGGGGTGTTGAGAGTTCACTATTTCCCTCTTGCAAAGTTCATCCAGACTTCTATTTCATTTCCATATCTCAACCTCTTGTCATTCCTCGTAATTTCCAATTTTAACATTTTGTAGACTTGTGGGTTTCTATCAAAATCATTTCATTTCCCCTCCACCTCTAGACCTCTCAACCTCTAGTTCTCTAATCATTTCTTGCATTCCTTTTAGTTCCCCTTTCTTGTAGAATTCTATTTCACTTAAGGACTTTCAAACTTCCTCCAATTCTTCCCTACTCCTCTTCAATAGTTCTATGAGTTTTTCCCACATCTAGCACAATCACTCATGTGGATTCCTAGCAAAATTCTTCCATATTCATTTCACGTCCTAAAATACTTTCTCCCACCTCTCATCCCTCCATTTATCCCTGCATTCCCTTTGACTCTTTTCTTTCAAACTTTTAGTGGAGTTCTAAATTCCCATTCCAATACTTGTCCTGACTTCCACTTTCACATTGAATTCCTACAAAAGTTCTCAATGCTTTTATCTTTCATTTCTTCCTGTTTGGAGTTCAAGCTAAGTTTTAGACTCCTAATTTTCCATCTAGACATCCTATTTGTATCTCTAGCTCAAAATTTTTGTCTTGCATTTCTCCATATTATTTCCTTTGCTCATTTCACTTTTCTAAAATTTTTCTATGGAATTCCAAACTTCCTTTATTATATCCATTCTTGACCTCTTACCCCACATTGAATCCCCACATTTCTTCTTGTTCATATCAATCACTCCCCAAATCTTCCTAGAATGCCATTAATGATCTGATTTAATTTTTGCAACTAGTCTAAGAGGAATTTCTTGCCTAAAAACTAATGTCCCTCTTAAGGGCATAAATTTTCTTGTAATATCAATGATGGATAATGAGGGTGACCATGATTCCATTAATGCAATGGTTGAGTTCTAGATGCAAATGATCTTCGAGCAAGCTCTAGGTTGTTGATTCGACAAATTTCATGGGATTTCAACTTGTCATGCATGACACATTTATGATGTCCAATTCTGGTTGAATTCTTGCAAGTGATTGGATGACCAAACAAAGTGATATATCATTTTGCTTGTCATTTAAATTGTCAATAATTTCTATATTTCAATGTGACTATAATTAAGGATTTTTTGAGGTTTCAACTGCTCAAACTCTAGTTGCCCTTAGAGCAACACAATTTGTGATCCGGTGGACATTTTTCAATGAAAATTGAAGTGTCTTATTTTTCTCCAGAATCTGCACCATCAGAAAGAGCTCAGCGTCCTGATTCCAACGCAACTTGAACGGAGCAAAAAGGAGTCCGTTTGCACGAGTTATGGCCAGTCAAACCTTTGGTCAAACTGGAATCAGAAGGCGTCCAAGAAGCGAAAAAAATGATGTCATCAAAAGTTGTCGAAGTCAGCATCATCGGGAAGAGCTCGTCGCAAGCTTTCCAACGCAACTCGTTTCGTCGAAATCCGACATCGGAGGCTCAAGATACAGCTGGTCAAAGTTTCAGGTTTGACTTGTGGAGTGAGGTACACTGATGACGTCATCATCCGTACATATGACGTCAGCAATCTTGCAAAATCTGATGTGGACCAACCGGGTGTTGACACGTGGCAGTCCGTACATCCGTACACACAGTCAGCGTTGAGGTTGCAGCATGGTTAGCATCCAGTCAGCAGTCCGTACGCCATGTCATCATCCGAGTCAGCAAGCTAGTCAGCATGCCACGTCATCATCCTAGTTGGCAGACACGTCATCAGTTTACACAGTCATCATCCCATCACTGTCCACGTCAGCCTTACACGTCAGCTTCCATGTATGCAGGTACGTCATCGAGATTATCCAGTTAGCGCCTGCCACGTGGCACCCTCCTGGTGCGACACGTGGCTTTCTGTTTCTCCTAAGTCGGCGTGGTTGAAAAGTTTGTTAGTTTATTAAAAGGTTATGGGTTGAGTCGAACCCCAAACCTCACACTTAATACAACGTCCTCCTACCAATGCGCACCAAATCCGCGCTTAACTATGTGTATGCGTCGGTTGATTTTGTTGTTAAAAAGTTGGTGAATGGCTATTAAAAGCCAGCGGCGGGGGTTGAACCCCCAACCGCCGGCCTCCCAAAATTCATAACTACCACTAAGCCAGCGTGTGTGGTTAAAAAATATGTGGCATCGGTTCATTTTGTCTAACTATTGAACCCGATTGCCTTTTTTTTAAAAAAAAAAAATGAAACAACAAACTCCCTAGTTTGAAAAATAGAAACAACAACTATTAAATCTTTTAAAGATAAGAATGAAACTTCCTAAAATCCCGAAAATAAATAATTGGAAGGGCTTAAATTAATTTAGGGAGATTTTTTAAATATTATTATGAAAATAAAGGGAGATTTTTAAAAAGATTTTAATGTATTTTGGAGAGATAAGGGAGATTATTAAAATCCAGATGTAAAATTTGGGAGATTTAGTTGTTTTTTAGGGGGATTTGGAATATTTTGTAAATCTTTTGGTTGAGAGCCAAATTGAGGAAATTTTATGTATAAAAAGGGGTGTAAGAGGAGAGTTGAGGGCAAGTTTTTTTTTTAGGTGATGAAGTCCTAATGCTGAGGCGTCAAAAGAGAGATCTTGTTGGAGAATTTTTCAGATCATTCTTGCATATCAGAGTGTCGTTACGCTGCCGAAATGCTTGGAGAATGATTATGGTGCATTGTAATCGATTTTGGAGTTAATCGGATCGGTCTCTCTATTGGAGTGGACCCGGAGACGTAGTCACATTCTGTGACGAACTCCGTTATCAACTGTTTGCACTTCTCTTCTTCTCTCTCTTTCTGTCTCTCATTTCCTTTCTTTCTGTTATAATCACCTTGTTATTACTTTCATTCTGTTATTTCCTTAAGTTAATTTCGTTTTAATTAACTTGAAATAATCATTGTAAAAGCATTGTAAAAGTTTAAGCATTTAAACTCCAATCTAGTCTAGATCCTATACAGATCAATTTGTAAATCACAAAGGTTGATATTAAGTTTATAACTAATTTCTATAGCTAAATTTCTCCTTGGCCATTTGTGGATATTTAGGGGAACTTCTATGTGATGAATTATGACAACATTCTAGCATAGTGTTGCTTCTTGTCACATTTGTTGGTATATTTTTAATAAGGATTTAATAAATGTTGTAGTATTTTAAGTCTTTGCAAGCATTATTTATAATGGTTCTTTCTTTATTGCATATAAATTTCTAAAGTTTGGAGAGGGATTATTACATATGTTAGTGATTTGATATCATATATTTGTTGTTATTTCAATTTGTTATTTGTCTAGGTAGAATGCAACTCTATAACCTACTGAGTAAGACATTGAGCTTACAAATTTATAATCCACCATATACTCAAAATGAAAAACATCTTTCACCAATAGTTTAGGAGTAAGATTAGTAGTTTTTATGCACCTCATTATTTAGTGATTCATCAAAGGAAGCATATTTAGTGAGCTATAAGAGTTCTTATCCTAAAGATTCATGTTTTGCATACCTACATCTTATATTCATGCATCGATGTGTTTATCAGCTTAACAAAGGTTTTATGCACCCTAAGTTAGTCCTTGGTCTAATGGATTTTTTTTGGCCCAAGCATATATTAGATACTATGTGTAGTTTTAGTTTTTCTATGTTTCAATTGTGACTAATTGTGTTAAGGATACTTCTAGGAATACCCTCCTAGATTTAGTTGAGCTCAAAATAAATGAGAGACTATCCACTCTCAACAATTGGTCTTTAATCACTCTCTCTATTGACGAGTTAATCAATCCCCTTTAGCCCATAAAGGCAAGGGTAGACATGAAAGTCTACCAAGTTTGGGACTTGGAGGGTATGTTCCTCAAAGACAACAAAGTCTCAAGTCTAAGGGGAGAAGACCAATGAAGAATTGAAAATTAACTAGGTGTTGTGCTTAGATATGACCTTCACAAAATTTACCTTAGACAAATGAAAAAGGAAGGAACCATTTGTTAGGTTTTGAATAGTTTGTATGCAGACCACATGAGGGACCTAAGTAGGATTGACCTAACTTTTTAACACACTTTTAGATGGCATTCTTCCAACAAAGCATCTTACTAAATACAAAATTTAAAGTTGCTTACATGCATTATCATAGTCACAAATTGGGAAAACAACATTAGGACCAGAGGGTTTACCTCAGGAACTAGTTTTGGAATGAACTTGTAAGTTCACTTTGGTAGTGCCATTGTCTTGTGCATCTAAGCCTATAATTTCAACAATAATTGTTGGGTTGCTAAGGCTTGTGACCATTTAAATTAGAAAGATGAAAAACAATCCAAATACGAGAAAGAACCTAAAAGCTTGTAATAAATGAAACAAACTCTTTCTTTTCAATGTAATATGGAACAAGGTGACAAGAATAATGTCCTCACACAAGTAGAAACATGTAAGTCAAGCTAAACCAAAACCTAAATAGAGCAATGCCTTGAGATCTTTTTCGATAATTCCAATATTAACTTAGATCTCAACTGATATGAACTAAAGAAATCAATTTGTAGTTTTTATTTATTTAATTTTTTATAATAAACTGATTTTAAACAACTAATGAAAAATTATTTATTTGGCATATTATAATAAATTGATTTAAAACAATTAGGGAAAACAATGTAACTTGGAAGGATAGACTCTTTAAATATGATTTTTGGCTCCCCAAAAAGCAGAAAATAAATTTGAAGGGTTTGCAAGGTTTTGCAACGCTTATGCAAATGGGCAAGGCACAACAATGAATAATGCAGTTTGAGCTTGCAATGATTGTATTTTCAAACTTCGACATCGATGAAGCTCAGAGTAAAAAATCCCATAACAAATGGTGTAGCAGAGCGGTTTATATGCCTACATAATCCGAGGTATATTTCACACCCTCCCCTTGTTCAAATTCTTCAATCATCATACATTTATAGATCAGTAACAACCTCCTCGATGCTGCAATGGAAATTCAAAGAAAAACAGAAGCTCCAAATCCATGAAGTTACCGATAAAATTTGCGAAAATTTGAGTATAAAACATTGGGATGCCCTTGAACATTTAGCCTCTAAAGTCACACCAATTCATGTGGATATTATTCTCTTTAGATTTAAAAGAAACCCAGAAGCTGCTTTGCGTTTTTTTCAATGGGCCCAAAAAGTGCCCCTTTTCAGCCATTCTACTAGTTCTTATTGTAAGCTTGTACATATCCTAGTCTGTGCAAGAATGTATGATCAGGGACGATATTTTATGAGAGAAATTGTACATAATTTCAAGCCACAGGGCCTTTCTCTGCTTGAAGAGTTTTTTGAGGCCTATGAAAAGTTGGGTTTTTCTCCTGCTGTGTTTGATATGCTTATTAAGGTTTATGCAGAGGATGGTATGGTAAAAGAGGCATTTGATACTTTTGAATGTGTTTTGCAAACTGGGTTTATTACCCCGACCGTGCATTCTTGTAATAGTCTTTTGAATGGTCTTAATAAGTATGGGCAATTGGAATTGGTATGGCGTGTCTACAAGCAGATGGTTGAGAAAGGGATTAGGTGTAATGTTTTTAGTTATACTATGATTATTAGTGGGCTCTGCAAGGAGGGCAGAATGCAGGAATCAATGAAGTTGGTTTTGGAAATGGAGAGAATGGGTTGTAATCCAAATGTGGTGACATATAATGCAATTATTGATGGTTATTGTAGGCGAGGAGAACTGGAGGAGATGTCAAACGTTTTGAAAATGATGCTGGATAAGAAAATTGGTCCCAATGTTATTACTTTCAGTATGTTGATCAAGGGGTATTGCAGAGAAAGCAGTTTAGAAAAAGCAGAATCTGTTTTGATGGAAATGAAGGCAAGGAATTTAGTTCCAGATTGTGTGACTTATGGCCTACTTATAGATGGTTATTGCAATGTGGGGGAGATAGAGAGCGCTTTCAGAATAAAAGAGGATATGGTAAAAGGAGGGCTGAAAATGAATGTTGTTATCTGCAATACTTTGATTAATGGGTTATGCAAGCTTGCAAGGGTGGAAGAAGCTGAGCAGCTTTTGTTGGATATGAGGGATTGGGGACTGGTTCCAGATAAAGTGAGTTACAGTACTATTCTAGATGCATATTGCAGGAAAGGAGACGTTCTTGAAGGATTGAAGGTTTTTGATCTAATGGAACAAAACGGTGTCAAACCGAATGTTGTTACTTATAATTCTCTTATTAGTGGGTTCTGTAGGCTAGAAAAAATGGAAGAGGCAAACAAATTCCTAAAGAAAATGGCGGAAGTAGGCATGACTCCCAATGAAGTCACTTACAGTACACTGATGGATGGATACATAAAAACAGGGAAAACGGATGAGGTTCATAAGTTGTGGAATGTGTTATCGAGAGACAGTTATGTTCCTAATCAAATATCCTATAATACCATGATAAATGGCCTATGTAAACTGGGTAAGATGGATGAGGCCAGCGAGATTTTGTTGGAGATGGTGGAGAGAGGTTCCATTCCTGACAGTATCACTTACACAACTCTTATTGATGGATATTGTAGGAGAGGAAATATTGAACGAGCTTTTGAATTGCAAAATGAAATGGTAAGAAAAGGTTTTTTTCCAAGAATTGAGACTTATAACACATTGATCAAAGGTCTGTGCAAGTTGGGGAAGACTTCTGCAGCGGAAAACCTTTTGGTTGACATGGTTGAATTGGGCTTGGTTCCAAATGATGTCACATACAACACTCTCATTGATGGTAAGTGCAGGGAAGGGAACACTGAAGAGGCTTTTAGTATCTACTTTGAAATGATTGGCAATGGATTCTTACCCACTGTCATTACTTACAGTGCACTCATCAATGGGCTCTGTAAGAGTGGAAAGCTTGAGAAGGCAAACAAGCTATTAGGAAAAATGATCGACAGTGGACTTTATCCCACTGATATAAGTTACATAAAACTAGTTAAAGAAAATACCATGAGGGAAAATGATTTGGCTTTGAAGTTGGTTGACAAAATGGAATGCAAATATGTTCTTCCGAACATTGTTACTTACAATACAATGCTCAATGGACTTTGTAAGTTTGGCAGGATAGATGATGCCAAAAAGCTATTGCAGCAATTCTTAAAGAGAGGCTTTGTCCCAGATAATTTTACCTATGGGATTCTGATGAATTGTTACTGTTTATCGGGCAAGGTGGATGAGGCTTTCAAGCTACGGGACAAAATGCTGGAAAAGGGCATTATTCCTGATGTTGTAATATACAATGCACTAATTAACGTTCTTTGTAAATTGGGGAAAATTGAGAGGGCAACTAAACTTTTTAACAAGTTGCCAAAGAAAGGGGTGACCCATAATGAAGTAACATACAATACATTGATTGATGGATATTGCAGGGCAGGCAATATGGAAGAGGCCTTCAAGTTGCGAAATCGAATGTTCAGGAAAGGTATTGCACCATCTGTTATCACCTATTCTGCACTGATAAATGGTCTGTGTAAATTAGGGGATGTGGAAGCAGCCAATAAGCTTTTGGAAGAGATGCTTGAAACTGGTCTGTCTCCTAACTATTCTACTTATGGTACATTAATTCACGGTTACATCAAAGATGGCAACATGCAGCAGGCTTACAAGCTTCATGATGAACTGTATAATAAGCTACTTATGCAAAATGCTGGTGGAAAATCAATATCAGGGGAGAACAAGTCAGAAGACTATGAAGATAGCAGTCTATATTCTTCAGCAGACTCATTTTTTCCCAATGCTCAGGCAAGATAAACCAGGAGTTTGTAAAGAGCAATTTGCATTTGGCAGCAGTAATAAGTTATATGTCTTCTGATGCGCATTACATAATGTATGGTCACCCAAGAAATATGCACCGGATATCAAGGATGTGTATAGAGCATTGAGAAGCCAACTATTTCAAGAGTCTGCTTCGGCACCCTACTTCCATTTAGGTTAGCTTTTTCCTAACATCTGAGTTGTATTGTGATGCTTGTTGACATTAGATGTTTCTGTGGTGTTTGAACCGATGAGGGAGTCTTGGAAGGTTGAGGTTGCCAAGCCTTCTCAGGCTGTAATGTGCCAACAATTCTCTACACACTATCAAGTTGTCTTCAGATGCACCAGAATAAATCCAAGTAATTTGGTTGTTATTCATGGAGAGTATTGCTGCATACAGAAGACAGCAAGGAGAGATGACTCTAATAACCAGAATGCAAAAGATGTTTATTTTGTACAAGCATTGTTTTAAGGTGATTTTGAAGGACATCTTTAAGAACAAAAAAAGTACTGCAAATTATATTCATTTAAATGGAAGATTTTGTTCTGAACCCTACTTTTTTGGGCCTTTTACAAGGATCAAAAAGGAAATCAGACTACAAGAAGATTGGAAATTTTTTAATTACTAAGACAATTTGACAACTAGGATAGAGAAAGTGATGAGGCCGAAAGACATGCTTGTTATAAAAACATTCTGAACTTCTGATGAAGCTGAAGTATATGATGGTTGGTATTAATGTTCCCAAGATAAGTGTAAACTGTCTGAAACCGTTGATCCAAAGTCCTGCAACAAAAAGGGGACAGTGACTTGAAAATAAAAACAGTCTGACATGTCTCTTCTCAGAATGATTCATCATCCTATAGTGGCAGTATTTCCAGAGAAGGAAATAGGTATCTGTGAAATAAACTATACAGAGCTGATAATTTATACAAGAGAATATCCAAGGCAAGTATGTTTGGAAATTTTATCAATTTTATTTATTGAAAATTAAGCAGTTAGATCTATGTCGTTGCCTTTTTATGCTATTTTCATAATTTCATCAGATATTGTGTGGGAAAAAACTTGAAAAGTTTGTCATTTAGGGCATTCTTGACTCCTAACAAAAGTTTATAAATGTTTTAGTTTATTCAGAATGGGAACCAAACTAAGCTCAATCATTATAAACCATGAGATCTTCTCAAAGTTCTTGTCTTGGACTGTCCTCTTGAGTACTTTCCCATCAGGGATCAACTGGTAACAGATAAAGAAAAGGGGAAACAGAAGACAGGAATAGAATATCATTTCTGGTCAAACTTCTGAAATCGTTGCTTCTTACAATATGGTTCAACTTTCAAGATCTGATGAAGCATCCCACCAGAATGAATCATTTTGATATGTTTAGAGATCCTTGCCAACTGCACAATTTGCCTAAGGTATTGGAGATTCCTTCTACTCCTAAACAGGTAAGCATCTCTCCTATTTTGGAGGAGTGAGTTATCTCTTCATTTGTCAATATGCATAGGCCTGATTATAAACTGCCATTCTATCCACCATGAGGATTTATGTCTGAGTCTACATAACTGTATATTGGACATTAATGTTGCCTACAGTGTGATGTCCTTAGGGATAATAAGAAAGTTGGGGCTTAAATATTCTCATCCCTTCTTTCCTGTTTGTGCAATGGACTCTAGATGAATTGATATTGAGGGAGTCATCGGAAGCCTTGTCATTCCTTCACATGTTCCCTCTCAGTTTACTGTCGTAATCATTATCGTTGGTAACATGTATAAATGCTCCTTAAGAATATAATATGCTTTTAGGAGGAGATTTCAATTGGGACATTAGAGAATTTTGTTCCTTGAAGATCATAGTTAATGATTTCCCCTTAGCACTTTATGATCCATATCAGAAGGGAACCTAAGTAAAAGTGCTTTATTGAGCTCTTTTAGCAGCCAGGAAGGCATGTGACCTTCCAAGAAATCAGTGTTTATGCTCTGCAAGAAAAATAGACTGAAATGAGATACGAAGTACAACCACAAGAAATGGGAATATGGAAGATTCATTTTCATGGTTATAAATGTAATGTCCCCTACTTGGAATATGCCTGGATTCGCCTTAAGGGACACTTACACAACATAAAATTGTTTTACAAATAATATTCCATAGTAAAATATATAATAACTATTGAGCTTAAGAATAAATGAACTATTAACATTTATGAAATAATGAACAACAACTTAAACTTTAATCTAATCTATAGACTCCTTTGCAATATCCAATCATGGTACGGATGGGCGAGAAACGCATGATAGGGCGTTAGAAGAGGAACATCCAACCAAGACAATTCCCATATCGCCCTTTAATATGTCTCCTTGCCATCCTTACACATGGTTGCTTAAAGGAAAAGATGTAAATTATAATAATTATTAATATAAACAATTTCACTATTTTTCCTTATTTACCCATTTAGACATAACATATCTCCCTTATTGCAAATCAGTCATTATGAAAGTAACTATACATATCTTTGCATGCCTATCAAATAATATATTTATTAAATGCATATATATTCAAGTGCATACCAATCACTGACTGTATCTATAGTTGCTGTTTTTCTGAATGCAGATTTATTTCTGAATGATTCAATGATGCCTCTCCTTTGAAGTGTGTCTCCTTTTATATACCCTTGTTGGGGGAAAGGCATGGCTTTTCCATTGTATCCTTCCCTTGATAAGGGGCACGTCCCTCAGCAGGTTGATTGCTGCCTCTTCCTAGCCAATTGATGCATCCTGATATTATTTGATAAGACATGTCCCTTGGAAGAATCTTTGCTGCCAAGGAGTTGTCATTTAAATTTGTTTAAAGATAGTTAATGTTGTTCTCTTAGTCACCATCGCTGCCTTCCAAAACATTAATCGTTGCTGCTTATATCATGATCACTGGTATGTTATGATTAACTCATTGCCTTCCAATAATTAAGTTGCTGTCTTTACAATAATCTTAGAATCGCTGGTTACGTATCACTTATTTAATTCTCTCCATTTTTAAAACTGAAACTCCACATATATTTATAGCTGCCCTAGTATATGCTCACTGCTCACTAAGAATCATTTATCTTTCTTGGGCGACTTCATCAATCCAAGCATGTACGGTCGATCAAGAAGAATATAATAGATTTAAATCTAATTTCTGTTGTATCATGGCGGGGGCATGACAGTCACCCTTCCCCAGATTGCTTGCCTTCAAGCAATCCAATCTAGGATGCTTTGTAAGTTACCCAGGTCCCAAATCAGCTTTGTAGATATCTATTGCTCTTTCTTAGCTTTTTGTTGTGATACTTTGATGTATTTAGGAATAGAAAATTCTGTAGCTTGTTATGCCCGACTTTATATTGCAATGATGTCCTTGGTGAGTGGTTGTTGGTAGACTGCTAACAAGGTTAATACTATCCTCTAAAGTATGAGGACAAATTATTGTCTCATGAACAACTATTTTCCAATAACTCTCAACAACAAAACCAAGAGTTGGAAATTGGCAAGACTTGTTACTTAAGACAAGTTTTCGCTCATTTCATCACCACAAGGATCCTAGGCAATGATACAAATTCTTCATTACCCCTTGTTGGATCTAAATTGATAGAAAAATGTTGCATCCTTCATCATGATGGATTATGGGAGTGTTGTAAATAACAAGATCCTTTACTAAGGGTTGTACCCTGTTTTCTTACACCATCAACTGGGAGTAAGTACAATTTCCCTTAAATAAAGTATATTTTATTTCACCTAATCATTCAAACCAGGTTTGAGGCAATATTGATTCTAATGAGGGAGTAGTCTAAAATAGCTTATAGGTGTTTGTAGCACTTAGCCTAGTCCAAACACTTTTCAACATATATCGTTTTGTCATAGACTCATTAATGACAAGTTATAACCTTCTAAGTATATATTCCCTAGATAATCCTCAAGTACAAATTATTGGATGTTCAAAAGTCTTCAGATCCATAGCAAACAGTTATCACCCATGAACACTTCATAGATTTATACATTGACACTAACATCTGATTTTCATATCAATGGGAGGTTACCACTACTCTTGTAAAGATTTGACATATTCCCATGTATAACACTAGGATGATTTTCATATTTTGGGAAAGTTTTGTTTTATTTTTCCTGATTCATTTAAACAATATCAATTTATTTTTGTTTTTTTCAAAGTTTGAGAGGTGAGAATGATCCTGGGATTTGTGGGCCCACAATGTAACTTAAAATAGGCTTATGTAATAAATTTGGGTGCGCCTAATATTGATGTCCTTGATCTTTAATCACGGATGTAAAGCTACTCTAATAAAGGAAAAAGGCTTAGGAGAAGAAGAGCTTTGGATGAAATGATCTCAATATATTTTCTATATCACTAGTTCAAAGTTCACTAGACCAATGTTACAAGGTTGATCCATGCATCACCTTTGTTTCTATGAGTGTGGAATGAATCATAAGTATTATGGAGTTGATTGTGCTTTATGATTTTACCTTTTATTAGAACCAATGTGTTCCTACCTCAATGAAGTGTGATGAATATATCCTATGATAAATCTCAAAATATAAACCTCAAATTATAGGGTTTAGGGTTTAGGATTTAGGCTTAAACAAAAGATTTGAAATTGTAGGTTTTGAGGATTTAAATTTCACTCTGGAACAGGTAAAAAAACATTACTATTCTAAGTATTTAAGAATCGCAGTATAGAGATAAGCTAGAGAACTAATGGATTCCTTCAATTCTTTTACTATTGGGATTGTTCTTAGCTTTGGCAACCAAATTGCAGAATCTTTTCTTTGGTAGTTTTTTCTGCATTTTTTGCACCCAAGTGCCAAATAATGCTAGATCATCTTTCCTTAAAACCCTCTACAGGCCTGCACCTATGTTGCTGGATCAGGTTCAGCGATTTTTTTTTTCTGGGTTAAGTACAGCTGGGTATATATATAAGATTAAATACATAAAAAATAATCATAATCATAACTAAACTAGTTGGGTATATATATAAGATTAAATACATAAAAAATAATCATAATCATAACTAAACTAAGTTGCCGGTCTTGGTATGGGGATGGCTATGGGTATCACAGTATGGCATTTTTCTTTTTCTTTGGTAAGGGTATGGATTTTGGCTATATATATATATATATATATTAAATTTTATAAATATATATATTTATTTATTTTTCTTTTTCTTTGGAATGGGTATGGGTTTTGGCTATATATGTATATATGTCAATGGGGTTGTGCTTAAATGGCAAGGCCATATAGTTCTCAAGATGGAGATCCATGTTCGAATCCCCAAAAGTGACATCTTAAGTTGGAATTCCAAAGTGGTGGCTCGTGGACTTCCATTGTGGCTTCTTAGTTGAATAAAGTTGAATAAAGTTGAATAAGTGGTTCTATGTTGAATATGTTGATGGGGAGGAGGTCCCCCTTGTGACCTCCATTGGTGTGGGGCCAAGCTAAATAATCCCTCCTTACCGATCAAAATATATATATATTAAATTTTATAAATATATAAATATATATATTAATTTTTTTTTAAATTATTTAATATAAAAACAGTGACACTCATAATTGCCAATAAACAAAATATTTAAATACCTCATATTTTGCAAAAATGAAAATACTCATAAGTTAATAATTTAGTGATTTGTCAAATGTCAATACACAATGAAAATTACAATTAATATTCAGTAATCTTCATATTGGTCTTCATCGAGAGCATCAAAGTCAATATTTGGTTCAATTTGCCACTTCCATTAACCATGTCATATATACTGCCTCATCTAACGAGATTTCGGCAAGTTGTGCAACAATAATGTGCAAGTCAGCACACTCAAGAGTTAGATCCCAATTCCTCATCACCCCCCATTGTAATCAAGTTTCTTATGTGACAAGAGATGCAAGTTGGAGTGCACAAAGACTCAATCCTCAACTTCTTTTGCAACCAATCAGCAGCACTTAACTAAGGGAACCAAATGCCTAGATTTGGGGATTGCAACTAGTGGGGGTTTGGGAATGGAGACCTCAATGGGGTTGAGGGGGAGTGCCCCTCGTGAGGTTCAGGGGCAATGCCTCTATTGTGTTTCCTGCTGCAATACAAGGCAGGATTGAGGGATAGAGCACCTGCCACCAAGCGCAAATTTAGGCCTTTGAAACCACACAAACCTTCATGGCACACATCATTTTTTGTAATTTTATTGCTTAAGGGTGAAAATATGTATTTGGCACTGTTTTGTTTATAGAAATGGTTTTATTTTTTTATATTTTTTCTTTAGGGTGGCCTGTTTGTCCTCTTTGGTTTGCCTAAGGTTCCACTTCAGGTTGCAAACCCAGTGGCCTACCAGTTCTGTACTAGGCCCATACGGGTGGGGTAAACTGTGAGATGTGTGGGAACTCTGGGAGAACCCGGTGAAATAGTAATTAAATATAAAATATGTTAAACATATATAACTATAAATATAATCTAACAATAAATTTAAATAAATTATAAAATAATTTATTTATTTATTTTTAAAAGAAGTTTTATTTATTTATAGAGCTAGAATATAGAAGAGCAAGATTACAAGCTCAAACCAAACCAAAAGACAACATTCAGCAGTCATAATGACCAGAAGGGATCGACAAGAACAAGTAAAACCAAGATCTGTCTGAGGAAATGTGGATGGCCAAAACAGAGAGAAAAAAGCAGGAATAAAAGAAAACTTAAGTTCCCAGGCCAAGAAGAGCAGAAGGCAGAAAAACTGTTAATGCACAGGAAATTCACAAATCTTCCATTGACCAGGAACAAGTGAAACGCCTAAATTGGCCCTCTTGTCAGCCTTCTTGTTGAATTTTTTTATAAATATGCTGGAGATCGATCTTGTTAAACTGAGCATAGAGAAAATTAATCATCTGGATTTCATGGTGGAGAAGGATCAATTTGTAATGGCCCAGCTTCATGGGATATATAATAATAGGAATCTCCATAAATTTTGAGAGAGTTGCAGCCAATTTTTAAGGCTAGAGACAACCCCAGCCACATAGCTTTGACTTCAGCATAATTGTTAGATGAAAAACCCAGACCTATAGCAAATTTCAGGAGAGGATTACCATTGAGATACACAACTCCACCTCTGCTAGTAGCACCCACATTTCTTTTGGAAGCTCCGTCAAAAAAAGACAATAACCTTCAGAAAATATGGGGGGCGAATTAGGCAATTTTGTAGTTTTCTTTTTATCAAAAGTTTGAGGAGAAGCTTCATTCAATAAGGCAATGAATTTCATGGCTGTAGCCCAAGCAGGAGAGAAATGATTTTTAAAAATCGCTTCATTCCTGGGCTTCCAAATTCTCCAGGAGACATACCTGGGAAGAATATGTTTGACTTTTAGAGGCCAAATGGGAGGCTTCAAGATCTGAATGAGGTTGGAACAGCAGGTTGCTTCCTCAAGTGAATTAGAGAAGAGACAGCAGGGGAAGCATTGGAGAAAACTGTTTTCCAGACATCTTTGGCATAAGGGCAGAGGATAAGCAAATGATATCTATTTTCATCATCACTTTGACATAAGGACAGTGACTAGGGCCTTCAAAATTTCTTTTTACTGAGATTATCCCAAGTGGGTTGCTGGTTTTAATACAGAAACCATAAGAAGAAGTTAATTTGGGAATGCCCCCTTTGTGCCAAATATGTCTACACCTGGGCATTCTGGGAAAGGAACCCCGGCTAAGGCTGTAGCCCTTTTTGACTGAGTAGGAGCCAAATCCATTAATATTTCCCCAAATAAGTTTTTCTTTGGCCAAAGGATTGAGAGGGATTCTTCCTTAAAGAGAGGCAGTAAATAGGTTCCAATCCCTGATTAGACTAGAAGGGAAGGCCATTTCTGGACCTGGCTCCATTCTTGGAGAAAAGGCGAAGGAAATCAGCTGAGAGAGAAGAAGGAAGTTATTAGCACAGAGCCATTCCTTGAGATGAGCAGGGGGGCGGGCGTATAATTACCTACGATTTTATCCTCCATATATCTGATCTTTTTCTCATTTCCAGGGAGCCAGGATAACTGGTTTGAAATGATATCTGAAGCTCTTT
Organism: Sequoia sempervirens; assembly: GCA_007258455.2. NCBI lineage: Eukaryota > Viridiplantae > Streptophyta > Pinopsida > Cupressales > Cupressaceae > Sequoia > Sequoia sempervirens. The sequence goes on along the minus strand of VDFB02252616.1, from coordinate 228,192,332 downwards.
CAGTATTTTTGCATATAAGAGTCTTCTTCCCCACATAGTTGCTGTGAACTTTCCCATTTTGGACTTGACAACTGTATTTGCTGAGCAGGACATTGGCCCACCATTGTCCTTTTGAATTAATCATGTGCCACACCAAGTTAGTGGCAAGAGCTTTTTGGTGAGCCAGAATACACCTCAGACCCATTCCACCTTCCTTCTCACTTTTGGTAATTCATTCCCAAATGACAGACGGTATTTTTTATTGTTTTCTTTTTTTCATTAGACTGCAGGAATCGGGTAGTACGACCCCCTATAAACTGCAGTGCGCCTGGTAAAATTTTTAACGTGACCGGTGGTGCTGGCACGACATGCCCTCCGGTACCACGGGGGTGGGGGAGACTAGACCTCGTGACCAACCTCCTGCAACAGGAAAGATTTAGCCAACCGAGCTAGGGCCCCAACCCCGGTATTTTTTATCGTTTTCTTGTTTACCTCCTTTCCACATAAATTTTCTGAGAAGTTGTTTCATTTTTTTCATCACCCGTAGGGGGGCACCAAAAATGCTCATTTGGTAGATTGGAAGAGCAGCCAGGACTAAATTTATGAGCAAAAATCTAGCATGAGGAGTTAACCAGCAATTTGACCAGAGGTTGAATGTGTATTTCATTTTGTCAATAATCTTATCCCAAATCAGAGACTTAGGATTAGAAAAGGAGATGGTCACTCCCAAATAAGAAAAAGAAGAGTCCTTGGTTACCTTAAAACCGATGATTCTAGAGATAATTGCAGTGTTATTTTGAGCAGGGTTGGAAAGATAGATGGTACACTTTGATTCTTGAAGCCTTGGAGAAAGACCTGAGAGTGGAAGATTTTTGCCGATCGAATCGAGGAGAGGCTCTCGTGAGTAGAAGAGTGTCATCAACAAATTGGCATTGGTTTAATTTTTTGCCACCAATAAAAGTTGGGATGCCTAGAAGGTGTTAGTGTTTGTAGCTTAGGGAGATATTTTCTCCTAAGTTAAAATAATAAATGATTATTAAGGCAAGTCGGCCTTATTACAAAATCATATTGTTTATTTTCTATTTATCAAAAGGGCCGACCTAGATGAAGGGTCACCTAGGCTGGTATATATACAAGGTGATGTTATTTCATTCAATCATCAATTTATTCTCATCTTCATTCGCACCTTCAAGAAGCAGTTCGATCTTCCAGCAGCAGATGTCCATTCTTTAGAAGCAGATCAGATTGCAAGGAGTTTTATACTCAGTTGTATTAAGAAGAGATTCTCATCATTTATTGTATCAAGTTCACCCTTGAGAAGGGTCTGATTGTAAAACAGATTTCTGCTCTTATTCATCTGATGTATATATATAAGTGATATATTTTTGCTGGGTTTTTCTCCCTTGAGTAGGAGGGTTTTCCCAGGGTAAAATGATGTGTTCTTGATCTGTGTGTTTTCTATTTTCTGCTTTCTGTTAAATCTGATCCTAAAACTAACATGGTATTAGAGCGGGTTCTAGAGATCTGAAGCAGATTCTCCATGAAGTTCATTTTGGAAAGCAATGAATTATCGGGAATAGCTTGTAATTGAACAATCGTATCTCATAGAGTCGCTTCATTGTGGATATCCGTGAGTTTTCAATCAATTCGGAATTGTGAAGTGTGGACGGGGTCAATTCTTGAAACTGCAAGGAAAACATTTGGAAATCAAGTCGATGCTTAAGCTTGTATTAACTCGGGTGCATGAATTGATCTTCACTAACATTGATGCCATTCATGATGTTATGGGGCATATTGACAAATAATATCGGTGAAAGATTATTCTATTTCACCTCCTGTCACTGAGTCATTGTAAGGGAGCATATGTGGGTTTCAGAATTCGGGTAAAGTTCTGTGGAGAAGAAAAGAGCCGTCTACCTCACATGAAAGAAGGATTAGAAGTCACGAAGCAAGCAAATATATTCTAATCTTTGTGTAAACACGTATTTTGATGCCAAGATTTACATCATGAAATGGTATTAATATTTCTTTTAAAGTCAATGTCTTATTACTGGAAACGTGACGATATGGAGAGATTATTATAATTCAAGCCAAATTGTGGTTACAAAACCTAGCAAAGGTAGCGCATCATCTTCTTGCAACGTGGAGTCTTTAGGGGAAGTCGGAAATACTGTGTGAGTTGGAAGTGAGTCGCAATTTAAATAATTGGCAGAAGATAAAGTTCCGCATTGGCGTATTCCTTACTGATGGGTTCGAGATTCATTTGACGCCTTAATATGGTCAATGCATATGAAAATAGTTATTTGGATAGTGACTACTCAACCTGTGGCTGCCGCTTATACCTGCAAAGGTGTCGTTCTCAAACGGCTTGAAATTGTCAAGGAAGTTATGGTGCTTTAAGGAAAGGTGATTCAATATACATAAGTGGCGGAAATTACAGGTGTCTTAAAGTTGGAGTCGGGTGTCGGGTTTATCAAGGCAACGCATATGTAACTTATGGTGGGAGTCCGAAATACTTGAGCTGTCGGGAGCACCTTGTATGCTCGCATAAATCTTAGACTTCGAAATGCTTTTGGTACTTCAAGTAGTTGGAGTAATAGAAGCCTTGGTGAAGTTGGAAGGACAGGGCATTCTAGTGAGCAGATCTCAAGAAAGATAAGTGCAGACCTGAAAAGCGTTTAAGTGCAACACTTAAGGAGATTCTGATTTCAACAAGATAAGTATTTCATACCCTTGAATAATGTTCATGAATCTTTTATGTAGTTATTAATTCATGCATTAGAATAGTGAATCATGTATGCTTCTAGCATTGGCATTTCTCTTCGAGATAGCTTGATTCTATGAACTATTAATAATCTCTCTAAAAATGCTTCCAGGACGGATCGAGGAGCAAAAGGATGATGAGAGATTGCATTCAAGAGAGGAAGAGATTGATGCATCCTGTGAGGAAGTCACGCAGGCTGAAGAATGGAGACACATCTTGCTGCCATGGGACTGAGTTGGTGGCACATAACTGGAGACATCTCTCGAAGAGGAAGAACCCATTTAGATTGTCATTGCGATTAGTTTCTTCGAAGAGGAGGAATTAACATTCAAAGGGAGTTTGACAAACCAACAGAGGCAACCCTGGATGAGGAGGTCAAGAGGTTGATGCAAGAACTTGGAGCTTCAAAGGGAGTCACATCATCATGAAGATTTGTGTAATGTATATTTCTCTGTGATGGAGAAGTATGAGGTGAAAGCCCTTGTAGTGTATATTTCTCTGTGACGGAGAAGTATGAGGCGAAAACCCTTGTAGTGTATATTTCTTTGTGACGGAGAAGTATGAGGTGAAAGCCCTTGTAGTGTATATTTCTTTGTGACGGAGAAGTATGAGTTGAAAGCCCTTGTAGTGTATATTTCTCTGTGATGGAGAAGTATGAGGTGAAAGCCCTTGTAGTGTATATTTCTCTGAGACGGAGAAATATGAGGTGCGAGCCCTTGTTCATCTCTAAGACTGAGATGAAATGTCATGTTGAGAGACTCCATAATGACATCACGTTGAGAGACTCCGTGATGAACCTTTGTACTTTTGTTTTTCCACACATGGGAGTAGCCATGGTGGACATCATGTTGAGAGACTCCATGACGACATCACGTTGAAAGACTCCGTGATGAACACATGTACGTGTGTTTCTTTCCACACATGGGAGTAGCCATGGTGGATGTCATGTTGAGAGACTCCATGACGACATCATGTTGAGAGACTTCGTGATGAACCTTTTGTACTTGTGTTTTTCCACACATGGGAGTAGCCATGGTGGACGTCATGTTGAGAGACTCCATGACGACATCACGTTGAGAGACTCTGTGATGGACACTTGTATGTGTGTTTCTTTCCACACATGGGAGTAGCCATGAGGGACGTCATGTTGAGAGACTCCATGACGACATCATGTTGAGAGACTCCGTGATGAACCTTTGAGCTTTCCACAAATGGGTGTAGCCATTGTGGACGTCATGTTGACAGACTCCATAACGAGGATGTCTGGAAAATACCTCCCTAGCTCAAGAGGGAGTGTTAGTGTTTGTAGCTTAGGGAGATATTTTTTCCTAAGTTAAAATAATAAATGATTATTATGGAAAGTCGGCCTTATTACAAAATCATATTGTTTATTTGCTATTTATCAAAAGGGCCGACCTAGATGAAGGGTCACCTAGGCTGGTATATATACAAGGTGATGTTATTTCATTCAATCATCAATTTATTCTCATCTTCATTCGCACCTTCAAGAAGCAGTTCGATCTTCCAGCAGCAAATGGCCATTCTTTAGAAGCAAATCAGATTGCAAGGAGTTTTATACTCAGTTATATTAAGAAGAGATTCTCATCATTTATTGTATCAAGTTCGCCCTTGAGAAGGGTTTGATTGTAAGGCAGATTTTTGCTCTTATTCATTTGATGTATATATATAAGTGATATATTTTTGTTGGGTTTTTCTCCCTTGAGTAGGAGGGTTTTCCCAAGGTAAAATGATGTGTTCTTGATTTGTGTGTTTTCTATTTTCTGCTTTTTGTTAAATCTGATCCTAAAACTAACAGAAGGAAACCTTGAATTCTTTGCTGCTCAAGAGTTCTTCGAAGAAGTTCAGCTGTAAGGATATAAAGAAAGGGAGATAAGGGCAACCTTTTTGCAAACCTTGAGAGATTTTGAAGAAAGGAGTAGGGATGCCATTAACCAGGGGAGCAATCCAGGGGTGTAAGCTACCAAACTAGAATTGACTCACAATAGGAAAAAAATAAAATACAAAATGATAATGGGTAGTGTTGATGTGATTTTTGTGACTGCACCAATCAGCAGAATAAAGTATCCAACAACTACTCCATTCTCTCTTGATCAAAGTATTCCGTATGCTAAGATTGCAAGAGAGATCACACGTTCAACTCCAAGGTTCCTTCAATGCAGTGGAGTACACTCAGTTGGCTCATCGTGATTTGTTGTTTTCACGAGGGGACTTACACAATTGTTCACAAGTTCATGGCAGTTGACAACAAATTAATGGTGGAAGGGGATTTTCGTGCAATACGGATGATTTAGCAATGAGGTACGAGTTTCCTAATACTAATCGAAAATGTGCGGAATTTAAATGAGTGCAAGGTTTAGAAGATCTAAGTTCTATCCTAAAGCGGGACGTGGGATTAACTTTAGCAGGCTTCAACCAGACTTTGCTTCGCCTCGCGCTGGACAACCTCTACAAAGTCGATGCAATCTTCAAAGGAGTAATGAAAAGTTTTCAAATCACAATTCAGCATAAGGACATCATCATGACGATGCATGCCAAAACGTGAATCATAATCGAAGTTAAGCTTAAAAAGTATTCCAGTCGACCACACAAGGCAAACTCACCATCAGCAAGCTCGCTAGTGGTATGGATTAAACGAAGTTGCTTTGATCAAACACCACAATCCACAACTAACTATGTGCATGAAAATGAAAATTACTCTACTTTAAGTCCTACTTGAAGTAGAAGGACGAAGAAACCTCGCTAGCTACTCACAACACAAGATGAAACCATCATCAATGATGACTCTTTATATTGGGAGAGTGTTCACAACAATTTCTTACAAAGCTTTCAAAGGAAAACTTTCCTTCTTCAAATTATGCTAACAAACTAATGCTAAGCTATCTCACTATTAGAATGTCTACTTTGTCTATCTAGCTATGATCTAATCTCTAATGAGGTACAAATGAGGGGGAGTTCCCTTTATATAGCTGGCCAATCTCAATGGACGGTCCAAATTGAATTATAATGGACGGCTTAGATTGAGCCACATCAGCCCTAGACTAGATTATGCCCTAGTAATTGCCAGAAGGTGGAGGAGTGGTGCAATTAATGAGCACAAAATGATAGATTCCTCCTTTGACCACTATGGGCAATTAATGCCCACTACCCTTCTAGAAAATTCTTGTCCAGGATCCTGTTCCCATTGTTTTTCTCCCTGACCGCAAAAGCAACAAACTGGGCTAGCACTGCATCAACTTCCTGCTCAGAAATGGCTAGGGTAAGATTAAGCTGATACTCGAGGATGGCAATTGTTTGCTCCTACCGGATACAAGATTTTCTCTAGGCCTCGATGGATTCCTGAGTGCTTTGAATAATGGCGGAGGAAGTGGAGATATTCTCAAAGTCAACTTGAGCAAACATTCTCATTTCGGAGAAGAATGGGTGCAATTTGCCCTTCAAACCATCCATTGTCACCTCCTCAAGAGTTAGCCGTTTTGCTAACAATGCCTCGAGCGTGTTGAAGATGCTCTCTTGAATGTTTCCCATGGCCTTCCTAATGTTGATTGACTTCGTCCTTGCCATGTCAAAGAAACCTCGACCGGTGAATGCTGCGGAATACCAGCCGGGAAAATCATATCTATCTCCAGCCTGAATTACTCCTTCAATCAAAGTCTGCACTGGCATATGCATCAGAGTAGCTAGGCGTGGAATAGTCTTGTCCTGAAAAATGTGAGTATCACTCCATGCCTGTTCAATGTTTTCCATACGAGTGAGGATGCTGGAGGCATGTTGGAAAGAGGAGACAAGATCTTCAATGAATCTCTCAGCCTCAACACGAACGCTGCCAGCCCACTTGTCTCCTTCCTAAATTGCCTTCTTCATTTCCTTGAACCCGCTAACTGACTCTTGCGGAAGCTCAGTTGGAAGATCTACCGTTGGGTTCTCCTAGGCATATGGACGTGCTAGATGTTGTACATAACCAATTAACGCCTTATGCTCCCTTTTCAGCCTCTTGTATTTTTCTCCCTTTCGAAGCAGTCTATCCTTCAATGCTTGGAAGGAGTTTTCAGCTTCTTCAATCACTTGTGCTTCTGTAGGGCGTCCTACTTCAATTGTAGTGATCGTGTATTTCTCAGGCATTGCTTCATCTCGATCACTCTCTTCCCTTGGAACCGCAACATGAAGAGGGCGGGAACCATACTCATCTATCTCAAACTTGGAGTATTTTCTGGCTCTTTTCCTCTTAGGGGACCCGCTTATTCTACTAAGGAGCTCTTCCATCTCTATTGCTGGGTTAGTGTCATCCTCTTGATCTCTCCTTATCGCATTTGTGAGCCAATTTGGAACATCCTGTTGAGTGTTGCAGACGATAAGTGGCTGCTCCTCTGTTGCTTCTACTTCACGAACTTCCTCTTCAGCAACATTTGGTTGAGGCTCATCCATCTCCATGTGCTGCCCGTCTCCCTCAAAACCCTGAGCTTCAGGCTCTGTAGTGTTTTCATCTTCAAAGGCCGCCTCAATCGCACGATCCAGGCGAGTGTCTATTTCTGTTTCCTCATCTTCATCCGGCTGGCTAGCACTTCTAGGAGCATTAGCACTCTGACTATCGGGCTCCCTAGGCAATGGTTGATTGACTTCCTCCATTTCTTGCTCTTCATTCATTCTAACCCTCTGACTTACAAATAATGAAACTTCTTGTATGCTGGAAGAGTGAGTCAACAGCTGTGTAGGTGATGCTTCCTCCGTCCTCTGAGGCTCTGGTTGAATTGGTTCCTCTTCCTGTGGCTTTGTAGCTTGGGTGGCCTGTTTTCTCTTCCTTGTTGATGTCGGTGGCCTTTGATCGCCCATGAGGTTGTACGTGAGGGCAATTGATTTGCTCTTAAGCCTGTGAATATGTTTATCCACCCAGCTCCTTGTGAATGTTAAGACCGACATAGACAACGTGTCCAAGTCTGTGATCTCTAGTTCCATCCAATCAGGTGGTGGGACTGGCTTGCCTCTCACTGATTCATAATCTGGTTGTGTAACATTGACATCCTCATTCACTTGTTTTGGAACTTGGACAACCTCTCATTCTCTAATCAATTTTAGAGGTAATCTAGAGAAAATCCTCCTTCTGAGCTCAACTTCATCTTTTGCATTCACCCAAAAATCCTCAACATGAGCCTTGTGCCGATATTCTTCACCCTATACTACTCCGATCTTTCTGTGAGGATCAAAGTCCTGTCGGCTGGTGTGGAGAGTGAGGTGACAGAATTGTAATTCCTCCTTTGCTTCCTTAGCTGCTTGCAAAGATGGGCACTCCTCAAGTGAATTTCCCATAACGATAGGGAAGTGCAATCCTCCTTTCTTTTTTTTCCTTATGATTTTGTTGTAGGCAATGAGTTGCCTAGACACTTCAAGCATTATCATCCTGTCTGTGGGGTACCTTGGCAATCTGAAGGCATATGAATGGAACCCCGACAGCCTTATGTAAGTGAACTTCGGGAATTGGATAAACCAATACCCGTACTCTTCAATCAACTTTTGTGCATCTTTGGATATTCTTTGTTGTGTTCTCCGTTGAAGAGTCCTTGTGATGTGCATAGTGAAAGCATTGTTCACTCTCTTGAGGCTGGAGGTATTTGTCAGATGCAGCTGCTTGCAAGCTTCATGGATTTTAAATTGATCAGGATCGCATCCAATTGGCTCCTGGTATGTCAATCCTTTATATTTCGTCATTCGAGCCAGCATATAGATGACATATGAGCTCATATAAAATGTCCTCGTTCTCCTCAAACTTCTGAATCTCTCATCTATATTGCCGCTGATCATTCTTGCCCAATCTACATACTCTTTTCCCTCCAACACTATGCTAATGTAGAAGAACATCCAAGGCTCAAAAGCGTATGCCTGTGGGCTGCCATTCACCCGGCTAAGCATCATGATTAAATCACAGTACTCCTGTTTTAGCTCCTCTAAGATAATTTGCTTAGGCAACTTGGCGTTAGGAGGTTTTGGCTTCCTCATCCATGATGTATTAATTCTCTTTGCACACCTTTTGAAAGATGAGGCGTACATTTTATCAACCCTTTCTTTTGACTTATACAACATTCTCTCCACAACTGGAATCCCGAACGCCTCTCCAATAGCCTCGAGTGTGAAGTTAGCCAACAACTTGCCGTTCGAAGAGACAATTGTTTTGTGGTCTGGCCTATAATAATTTGCACACTTCATTATTAACTCAGGACATCGAATTACTGGTGGAAAACCAGCAGCTGCATACAATCCACTTTACACGATGTTGTGCGATGTCTGATAGGACATCGAATTACTGGTGGAAAACCAGCAGCTGCATACAATCCACGCCTCTTTGCCTGCCTCTTCTGTATGAGCTTCGAGACAAACTTTGACTTAGGAAGAAAAGATTTCTTCAGCTGCTTGATGATTGCTTGCCTGGAGGCATTCTCTTTGCCTGCTTCTGTATTTCCAGCTCTGCTTGTTCCGACAGCATCTCCCCTTTGAACTTCAGCCATCTGCAAAATAAAATTCAAGCATTACAATTCCAACTTAGAAAATAAAATTACCCCGAGATGGCTGGAAATATGGAGTTAGCTTTGAAAATGAAATTTCTTCAGCACTAAACTACCAACTCCAAACCTCGAGATTTCTGACTTTGAAATTCAAACTCCAAGCTTTAGCTACTTTCAGCAATATCACTTTCAGCACTTAGAAAAATCCAACTCAACTCACTTACTTCAGAATTTTCTCCTTCTCAGCACTTACTTCAACTTCAGCACTCTCACAATTTCAACTTCAACAAATGGTGAGGAAGAATGAATAGCTTCAACGTCTATATAATTGAGAGATGGCACCCAGTTTAGCAATTGCTTTTAATTCACTTCCCCACTACTTAGAAATTTTCCAATTTGGGAGGGATGACTGGCGAGTTGTCACAAAAGTTATGCTCATTCATCATAGAATCTTCTATTGCTGGAGATTCCATCCTTCTAAAAAATTCGAAATTTCCCACCTTGACTGCATGTGGCATTTAGTTGATTGAGACATCTTTGGGAAATTCATTAAAATTACTTCAACATTTAAAAATTTCATCTTTGCCTTAGGAAAATTCTATCTTATTCAATTCATTCTCTAGCGCCTTAGAAAAATTCTATTTTATTCATCAGTTGCAAGCCTAGCATTTACTTAAAATCACAAGGCGGAATCATTTTTCCTTCAAAACATTTCCCATAGAAAAAAATACTTCTCAACTTGATTAATTCATGTGTCTTCATGAAGGGGGACATTTAATTTTTCAACCTTGGAAAATATTTTTTTTATTAAGGCTCACCTTTACTCCTCTAGTCTTAGGCGTACTTGCTAGGTCAAACATTTATTTCCAATGCTTAAAAAAATCCATCACTCTCTCATCAACTTGGGCGTTCCTAGAAGAGTCCACTTCCATTTGCCAACACTTAGAAAAAAATTCTCATGTCTCCCCAGTCTAAGGCGCATTTCACCCCTTAAGGTTTCATTTTTGAAGACTTGAAAATTTCTCACCTTGCTCTTGTCTCTGGGTGCATTTGGGGTGTTGTGGTTTCAATTTCCATGCCGTAGAATTTTTTTATGACTCCTCTCTCAAGGTAAGCCGCATTCAAGAGGTGGCACTTCAACTTTCAAACACTTAGAAATTTTTTTTAAACTCCTCCAAGTTTGGGCGTATTTGTCATAGTGAGCTTCCATTTTACAATACTTAGACAAATTTCAAGGCATCTCCCAAACTAAGGCGCATTTACCACCTTGAGCTTTCAATTCTAATTATTTAGAAAATTTTTAGGTTCCTCCACTGACTTTGGGCGCATTTAGGGGTCCCTACTTCCATTTTGTGATACTTAGAATATTTTCTATCTCCTCTTGACTTAGGCGCATTTCACAAGGTGGACCTCCAATTTCAAGCACTTACCAAAATCTCCAAGCATCTCTTTCTTCAAGGGCGCATATAGGGGTCCGAGCTTTCACTTTTCAACACTTAGACATTTCTCCAAGCTCTCCATGCAAGTTGGGCGCATTTAGCTAGGCCTACTTTCAGCTTTCAATACTTAGAAATTTTTTATCAACTCTCCTTTACCTTGGGCACTTTTGAGGTGGTCTGCTTCCAATTTCATGTGCCTTAGAAAATTTCACTCACTTTATGTCATGCTAGGTGCATTTACCTTTCAAGCTTCTAGTTTCATTGCCTTAGAAGAATTTTCAAGTTCCACTCAAGCTTGGGCGCATTTACCATGGCCTACTTCAATTTCCACACTTAGAGAAATTTCAAACTTCTTCTCCAAATCAAGGGCGCATTTAGGACCTTGAGCTTTCAATTTCAAGTACTTAGAATTTTTCATGATCTTCCTCCCATCCTAGGCGCATCTCAAGGGTCAAGCTTCCACTTTTAATGCCTTAGAAGAATTTCGAGGCCCCTCTTTACCTTGGGCGCATTTGGGGTAGAGAGCTTCAAGTTTCAAGTACTTAGAAGATTTTTCACATGCCTTCTCCTCTGTGGGCGCACCTAGGTAGGTGAGCTTTCAATTTTTGTTAGACTTAGATGAATTTTCTAGCTTTTTGTCTGACTTAGGGTAGATTGTTCATGATGCCCTTAGCTTGCCCTAACCTGCTATTTTTAGAAAGTTTTTGCACCCCTTGCATTTCAAGTTGATTTCAGGCTCTGGAAAGCTTGATTTTCGTTTTGCCTTGATCTTCATGACGTGACTGAGCTGTTAGCACCTGATGCTTGCATGCACCTGCTATTTTTAGTGACTTGCTAAAAATAGTAAGTGCTCAGAATGAGCTCAAATTTTGCGTGTAGATTGCCCGAAGGATGTTGATCGTGATTGGATGAAGCTTTTGTGTGACCCTCGTGTTTCTCCCTACTTTTTAGGAAACCCTAATTCCTCTACATGGACCTGCTAAAAATAGTAAGCGCCTAATTTTCAAACTTCTGCAACTCCGTTTGATCTGAAATTCGCTCTATGGGGTCCTCGTCACTTGCTTGACTTGCTCACACTGGTGACTCACGCTGACCTACTATTTATAGCTGTGTTTCCGAAGTGACATACTATAAATAGTAAGTGCTCAGATTGCCTTCAAATTTTACCAGTGGACTCCTTGAAAGATACTGATCGCGATGGGATACATCGGTTTTTGGAGATTCTGGCGTTTGACCCCTCATTTTGGGTCCTAAAGTTGGAAACCCTAATCTAACTTGCATGTTGCTCAAAAGATCTCCGTTTGACCCCATTTCTACTGCATGCCATCGTGTTCATGATTCTAAAGTGTTGGGTAGCTGTTGGAGTGAACCTGCTAAAAAAGGTAAGCGCCTGAAAAAGTGACCAATTAGCTGCCGGATGAGTTTGCATGTCACACTGCCTGAGAGATCTCAAAAAATCCAGAAAAACCCAGAAAAATGGTCAACATGCGAGTAGTGGCTAAAAATAGCAAGTCCCTGAAAAGTGATCAACTCTGCTTGCATGTTACCTCACTGTGTAGCTCTCGAAAAACCCATAAAGATTATGTTGACATGCGCTGAGAAATCTTGCATGCAAACCCCAAAAATAGCCTCTGAAGCCTAAATCGTTGAAAGTCATCATCTCGTTTTGCATGTTGCATCACCGCGAAGGTTTCGAAAAACCCACAAAGAATCTCCAGACATGCATCTGAAAGTCCAACATGCAGACCCTAAAAATGACCCTTGAAGGCATAATTGCTAAAAATAGTAAGTGGTTCGTTTGCACTTAAAATTTGCAAGTGATGCGTTCTAAGTGCTCTAAGTGCAGTGCAGTTGTTAGAATTTGAAAATCCCAAGAAAATAGGCCCCAAATTGGCACTTACTAAAAATAGCAAGTTGTTAGAATTCAGTGAAAATTTAGTGGGAGCCTGCCTGAAGCATCCTAGCATCAGTGCTAAGCTCAGAATTCGATTAGCCAACTCAATTTGACCTCAAAGTGGCCTGAAGATTGTAAACCCTAATTCATCGGAAAGCCCTCTAGACTTAGCCAAAATTCAAATCTAGGTCAAATGGTAAGTACATCACTAGACAGAAAGAACCGACTGAGAGAGACAGACCCAAAATCAAAGCCAAAAGACCCGAATGGAGCAAAAATTAGGGGGACCCCATTTTGAATGGGGTGATGTGTGAAAAGGTCACAATAGGTAGATATCGATCACTAAATGCACACAACAATGAATGATGACATAGATGATTTCACACTTTGATCTGACAATGATACCGATCACAGTTTGATAACAGATTGAAAAATGCCCCTCAGATTCATACACGACAATGATACATATTCATCACCAAAACATACAAATTACTGCAGTTAACCAGGTCGCATAGCTCAATGTAATAAGGCTAGTTTGATGCATACATACAGCTAGACCATCTGTTAACAACAACAATGAATTTCAGAATTCTTCATAGGATAGATTGCCACAAAACACTATCAGTCCAATTGAATTCCCAATGTGCCGATTGTGTGAGTAATGAGACTTGACTGTAGGTTTGTGGTTGTGTGGGCGTGGCGGCCTTGGTGGATGTAGTGATAACAACTGAGCGCTTGGGTATGATTGATAGTATCGATTGTCTTGATGATTCAACGCCCTTACAGTGGCACCTTCCATGCTTGGGAACCCCTTTGTCACCTTCCTTGAGTGCAGATCCCGCATGCCTTCTTCCATGCAACTGAAGCTTTGTGTGACTCCTTGAATGTGGTGCGAGCTAGAGGCTCCACCGCCTATCATTCCAAACGCCGTCACTAGCGCAACCTCCCTTATTCAGCGATCTCAGTTTGAAACAAAAAATCTAGGAATCAAATAATGAATTTGTAGGATAGTGAAATCACAGCCGCAAGGAGAGGGTTTCGGCTCTACCTTGACGCCTATTTGAAGAGGTTTGTGTCTCTTGCAGATTTGCATAACATTCGTCTGATTGTGATGATCGTAGCCAACTGAAACATTCAAATATATATGCCAGCATGTAGGCTGAGTAGGCGTCCCCCAAACATGTTAGCCGAGTAGGCATCCTTCAAACATGTTGGCCCAAGATAGGAGCTATTTAGTAAATTTAATTATTATTAATTTCAAAATATTTATTATTATTTTAAATATATTAAATTCAAAGTTAGTGTTAAAGAACACTGTTTTCCTGTCCAAAATCAAATTTAGGGCCTAGGTGGGATTGGGGACATGACAGTCCTCCCCTACCAAATATTGCTTGTCTTCAAGCAACCTCAAATTTGCATGCTCAAAGATCTCCACACCTTCCCACGTTGCATATTCAATAGGTAGATTTTTCCATTTCACCAAGTATTCCGGACTTACCTTGTTACTCAGCCTTTTCTCCCTCACATCCAAGATTGTTTTGGGTTCAAGTATCAATTTGCATTCATCATCAAGAGGGGGCAGCTCTATTGAAGGTGTGACCTGCTGTCCAATTGCCCTTTTGAGGCATGACACATGAAAGATGTTGTGAATTTTGCTGTCCTTGGGCAACTCTAGTTCGTATGCAACTTCTCCAATCTTCCTTACTATTTGATAGGGTCCATAAAACCTTGGTTTCAGCTTTTCTGCACTATTCCCCTTAAGGGTAGATTGTCTATAGGCCTGCAACCTCAAATTAACCATATCGCCAACCTAAAAAACTCTCTCTGTTCTATGCCAATCTGCATACATCTTTTGCTGATTTTGGGCACGTTGTAAATTCTCCTTAAGAGCATTCAAGATATCCATACTTTGTTGCATTAAATCCTTTGCTCCAGGGACCCTACTATCGGTAAGGATCAAATCCATCAATGAAGTGGCATTATAATCGTAAAGAGCTTTGAAAGGTGACATACCTACAGACATGTGATGTGTGGTATTGTAGCAAAACTCCCCTAAGTGTAACCACTTAATCCAAGCTGTTTTCTGCCCTGTGACATAGTTCCTTAAGTATCCCTCAATCCATTTGTTCACAATTTCAGTTTGTCCATCGATTTGTGGATGGTAGCTAATGCTTGGAGTCAACTCCGTGTGAATCAAATGATGAGCTCTTGCCATAAGTTTGCTGTGCCTGTCACTCACAATGTTCTTGGGCAGCCCATGAAGTCTAAATATCTCTCTAAAAAACAAATCCTCAACTTGAGGAGCCTTATACTTTGAAGGAATGACATGGAAATGAGCATACTTTGTAAGCCTATCAACCACTACATAAATACAGTCCTTACCTTGCACCTTAGGCAGTCTAGTAATGAAATCCATGGAGATGCTTGCCCATTTTTGATTTGGGATGGGTAAGGGCTGCTACAAACCAGCTGGGAAGACATGCTCGGTCTTGTTTTGTTGGCACACCAAACACTCTCTAACATGCTGCAACAAATCATTCTTATTTGCTTGTATGTCTTGGAGAAACTTGGATGACCAGCAAGAGGTGTGCCATGGCAAGCTCTCATAATCCTCTCCTTTACCTTAGATTTTGGTACAAGATACACACAATCTTTGTAAAGGATGAGGTCTTCAACCACCTTGTATCTATCATCATGCAACTTTCCATCTAAAGTGTCAGTAGCAAAGGAATCTTTGGCATATTCAACTATTATGGCAGCCTTCCAATCAACAGATATATCAGAAATAGAAGAGAAATAAGGCTTCCTAGAGAGTGCATCAGCCACCCATTGTTTTTTTCCCTTCACATACTCGATATCAAAATCATAGGCTTGAAGTTTGCTTACCCATTTTTGCTGCCTATCATTCATGTCGCGCTGATTGAGGAAGAATTTGAGGCTGTTATGATCTGTTTTGACCACAAACTTCCCACAGACCAAGTATTGTCTGAATTTGGCAAGTGCATGCATGATAGCTAGCATCTCCTTGTCATAAATAGAGAAGCCCCTCTTTGAATCCTTGAGCTTCCTACTCTCATATGCTATAGGATGTCTATTTTGCATCAAAACCGCTCCAATACCTTCTCCTGAAGCATCACACTCAAGTACAAAAGGAAGTGAAAAATCCGGAATAGCCAAAATAGGACATGAACTCATTACCTCCTCGAGCTTATCAAAAAGTTTGCTGCATTGCAGGGCTCCAAGAGAATGTCCCTTTTTTTGTCAAATTGGTCAATGGAGTTGCTAGTTGTGAAAATTCTTTCACAAACCTCCTATAGTAGCTACATAAGCCCACAAATCCTCTCAATTGTGACAAATTCCTTGGTCTAGGCCAATCTTGGATTGCCTTGATCTTCTCCTCATCAACACTAACCCCTTGAGCTTTAATTTTATGCCCCAAATACAAAATTTCAGTCAAAACAAACTCACATTTTGATACCTTGGCGTAGAATGAATGCTGCTCAAGTATGCCAAGCACCTCATCTATGTGCTTCAAGTGATCCTCCCATTTCCTACTATAGATCAAGATGTCATCAAAGAAAACCAAAACGAATTTTCTCAACTGTAGAATGAATACTTGGTTCATACATGACTAGAAGGTAGCAGGGGCATTGGTCAACGCAAATGGCATTACCAAAAACTCATAATGCCCATAGTGACACCTGAAAACTGTCTTATGCACATCCTCATCTCTCACTCTTATTTGATGGTACCCCGAACGCAAGTCAATCTTAGAGAAGTATATTGCACCATGAAGCTCATCTATCAACTCATCGATCTTGGGTATGGGATAGCGATTTTTGATTGTCTTTTTATTGAGTGCTTTATAGTCATTGCACATCCTCATCGTCCCATCCTTCTTCTTTACCAACACCATGGATGAAGCGAAGGGGCTAAAACTCAGACAGCTATGCCCCATGTCCACCAACTCCTTGATTGCCTTCTCAATCTCTTCCTTATACATCCTAGGATGTCGATAAGGAGTAGTAATGATAGGTTTTGCTCCCTCCTCAAGCTCAATCACATGCTGAAACCCTCTATCTGGTGGTAATCTGAGAGGAATTTCACTGAACACCTTACATCGCTTGTCTAGGATGGATTGGATGTCAATGGGGTAGGATCTCCCCTCCTTTGGTGGATTAGTGTCTATAATCAAACACTCGGCTGCCCAAACCACTTCGTCCCTATGAAAAGATCTCTCCATCCTCTTGGTTGAAACCACTATGGAACCTCCATTGAATAAGCCTCGAAGAACGACCTCCTTTCCTATTAGATTTGAACTTCAGCTCCATGGTTTGATAGTTTTGCGTGTATTATCCAAGCTAGTGTAACCATTGCACTCCCCAAACCAATTTACCAATGCCAAACATGTAGAAATCATCTCGCATCTTGTGTCTTAGGACCAACTCCAATTGTTGAATTCGGTGGGTACATTGAATAGTATATCCATTTGCAATTGTTACATTAAATCCCTCAAAGCCTTCGGTCCTTAGGCCCAGCTTAGCCACTAGTTCTTCATCAATGAAATTATGGGTGGCTCCACTATCTATTAAAACTATCACCCTTTGCCCATGTAGGACCCCTCTAATACAAAAAGAGTGATATCTTGGCGCTCCTAAAAGTGCTGCAAGAGTGCCCCCTGAATGCTCTCCCATGATCAGCCCCTCATGCTCAACCTCATTTGTAACACCCTCAGGCTCACTTTCTCCATCCTTTGAATCATCATTAGAAACTACCTCAATATAGTGGATTTGTCCTTTCCCCAAACACTTGTGACCTGGTGCCCATGGCTCCCTACAAGTGTAACATAACTTTTTCCTTTGGAGCTCATTCTTAGACTCATCCACCTTGCTAGGCTTTGGAGGCAAGATCTTTGATTGGGGAACATTCTTGTGAAATGGCTTCCTCTACTACCTTGTTCGTGCATTCTTGGAAGTATATTTATTCTTCACTACAGAGTCCTCTAGGCTTAAGGCTCTTCAAATAGCATCCTCCAAGGACATTAGCTCGAAAGCCCTCACCAGCCCATAGAATGACTCTGATAACCCCTCGATGAACAAGACCATAAATCTCCTATCCATTACATCTGGGACCATAACAAGAAGTCTTTGAAATTCTGGGACATAATCTTCCATGGACCCACGTTGCCTTAATAATGTCAACTCCTTGAAATACACCTCCGGATCTCTTCTATCGAATCTTTCTTTGAGCTTTTGTGTGAAATCAGTATATGTAGCAACAAGGTTAAATCCTCGTGTCACGATGCCACCCTTCGTGAGCGACGCCCTCCAAATGTAGAATGGCAAACTTGATTGCTTAATCCTTGGTCAAAGGGCTGAGTGAAAAGTATGTATCTAATTTTTGAACCCAAGCCCGTGCAGTAACATTTCTAGAACCATCAAACATAGGCAGTGACAATTTACTTACTTTGTGCTGGAGATCTTTGTTAAATTGTTGTATAGGTTGCCTCTCGTCGTTCCTTGGTCCATTCCTCGGTCTGGTATTACTGTATCGCTCAAGGGAAATCTCCTTTATAGTAATGGGATCTAGCCTCATATACTCCTCAACCACATCAGTGAAATCATTTGCAGCCTGATACTGCCCTACTTCTTCCTATGGTGTTTCCACCCTTGGCAAGAAAGTGGGCTGGAAGGGTCTACAAGTTGATCCAATTGGTGTTTTGTTCTAATTTCCAGCTCCTGACTAATCTAAGTTGCTCCCTTCAACATTGTTTGGCATAGATCTGCTGTAAGTGACCGCATTGGTTAAGTTTTGCATCATCTGCATCAGCATTTGGCTCATTTGTTCTTGCCTTTGCAATAACGCCTTTATATCATCAGGATGTTCAGCCATTTTCTTCTTACCTCTGCCTCCTATTCTAGCGTAGTTTCTTGGTGTGGCTGCCTCAATTTTCTTCCTTTCTCTTTCTATGGCTCTTAGATCTCTTTGACTGTACTACACGCAAGGAAACTCAGCAGGCTGGCAGGACTATTGCTCTAATACCACTGTAAGCTACCAAACCAGAATTGACTCATAGCAAGAAAAAAATGAAATATAGAATGATAATGGGTAGATATCGATCACTGAATGCACACAACAATGAATAATGACATAGACGATTTCACACTCTGTTTTGACAATGATACCGATCATAGTTTGAGAATAGATTGAAAAAATACCCCTCAGATTCATACACAACAATAATATATATTTGTCACCAAAACATACAAATTATTGAAGTTAACCAGGTCGCACAACTCAATGTAATAAGGCCAGTTTGATGCATACATACAACTAGACCATCTGTTAACAACAACAATTAATTTCAGAATTCTTCATAGGATAGATTGCCACGAAACATTGACAATGGATAATACAGCAAATGTCTAGTCCAATCGAACTCCCAATGTGCAGATTGTTTGAGTAATGAGACCCGACTGTAGGTCTCGTGGTTGTGTGGGCGCGGGTGGGCGCGGTGGCCTTGGTGGATGTAGCGATAACAACTGAGTGCCTGGGTATGATCGATAGTAGCGATTTGCCTTGATGATTCAATGCCCTTACAGTGGCGCCTTCCACGCTTGGGAACCCCTTTGTCGCCTTCCTTGAGTGCAGATCATGTATGCCTTCCTCCACGTAATTGAAGTTTTGTGTGACTCCTTGAATGTGGCACAAGCAGCTAGAGGCTTCGCCACCTATCGTTCTAAACACCATCACTAGTGCAGCCTCCTTTATTCAATGATCTTAGTCTTAAACAAAAAAGCTAGGAATCAGATAATGAATTTGCAGGATAGTGAAATCACAGCCGCAAGGAGAGGGTTTCGTCTCTACCTTGACGCCTATCTAAAGAGGTTTGCGTCTCTTCCAGATTTGCATAACATTTGTCCAACTATGATGATTGTAGCCAACTAAAACATTCAAATATATATGCTAGCATGTAGGCATCCCCCAAACAAGTCGGCCCAGGATAGGAGCTATTTAGTAAATTTAATTATTATTAATTTAAAAATATTTATTATTATTTTAAATATGTTAAATTCAAATTTAGTGTTAAAGAACACTGTTTTCCTGCCCAAAATCAAATTTAGGGCTTAGGTGGGATTGGGGACATGACAAAGGGCTACCAATACACACGACTATCCATTCCATAGTATTCTCTCTAAATCCCATTTTATAAAGAGTATTAAAAATCATTTGCTGGCCAATGCGATCAAATGCATTTGCCATGTCCGGCTTGATAGCCATGATCTTTATATTTTCCTAATTGTATGTATGGATGGCTTCTTGGGCAAGAATTGTGCTCTGAGGATCAAGAGATATCAAGTCTTTGGAGACAAGCTTAGAAATAATTTAATAGAAGGTATTACATAGGAAGATTGGCCCGAATTGCATGTTATCAACATGTGCTTCCTTGGGAATTAAATTCAAGGAGAAGTTTATTCCTCCATGTATTTGACATTTTTTGTTGGAGTCTTCAACCATGCTAAGAAGATCCTCTTTGATTAAATCCTAAAACTCTTGATAAAAATTAGTGTTAAAGGCATCTGGACCCAAAGTCTTATTCCTTTTCATGCTAAAAATCACTTGCTGAAGTTCTTTCATAGAGACTTGAGATTCACATCTCTCATTTTGCTCCCTTGACATCATGCTAGGGATATTTAGAAGGAGTTTGTTTCTTGAGACTAGTGGATGGGGATAAATCCCCCATGGGATATTTGTATGAGGCCATGGGTAGGGCCAAGGAGGTGATGAGGGGCAAGATGGAAAATTACAGGGACATGCATATGCCATTATGGGACATAATTGATTGAAGATGGGATCGATAGATGCATTATCCTCTCCATGTTGTAGGATACTATCTTAATCCAAGGTTGTTCTATAACTCATTCAAACATGATCATGGTGAGGTCACATAGGGCTTGCTCATATGCATGGAGAAAATGTTTGCTACCATTGAACAATTGCAGGTAGCTATGGTAGAGTTACCAATGTACAGGCAAGCAAGGGATTTTCTCTCATCCAAGGCTGCCATGGAAGACAGGAAGAGCTTCCAACCATGTAGAGTTTATAAAGTGTTGACAGTCTTTATTTTGGTGGACATGATCATTAAATGTGTTAAGATTTTAAGATATTCTTACATGCTATCATCTCCATATAATGTATTTTTCAGTGCAATGGTGGGATTTTTTTGGTCACGAAATAAAAAATCTTAGATGGATGGCGAGATGCATTTTGAGCCAGCCATGCAGTGCATCCGCTTGTGAGTGTACTTGGAGTGTTTTTGAACACATACATTCCAAGAAATGTAGTCACCTAACACAACAATGGATGAATGACTTGGTGTTTGTTCACCACAACCTTCGCTTGAAGCTAAAGAAAACTCAAGGTTAGACTTTTAATATACTTGCAATCATAGTTGTAATTGTATTCATTATGTTTTTCGCTTGTAAGGTCAAGATTAATTTCTACATGGACAAAATCAGGTACTATTGAGGATGACGAGCAAATTGACCTTGATGAGATTGATCCAGAGTCTGAGTGGATTGCTGGTGATGATGATTTTCTTGAGCTTGATGATTTTGAGATCCTAACATATGTCAACTTGGATACTCATGAGATTGAATGACTTAGGAGAGGCTCTGACCTAGGAGCTTCATCATCAGGACCTGCAACCCTCTAGCATAGCTCTATTTGTAGTAGTAAGAGTCATTGGTTACATTTGAATTTTTGGAACTTTGTATTTAGTTTATAGGTTGACTTTGTACAAACTATATTGTAATTGAAAATTTGTCAATTGTCAGCATCTAATTATTTATGCATTGTGAAGTATGCTTTGTGCAATGCAATGTAATCAGTGATATGAATATAAACAAAAAAATCTATTTTCTACAATTTGTGTGTTAAACTCTCTATTTTATTTGCTCTCTATATCTCTATGCTATGGAAATGCCTTTAAATTTCCAAAACAAGTAGTTTTTGTCTATTTTTATACAATTTTTAACCTTTTTTTTAAACCAAAATTTTCTCGATTTTTTCACAAAATCTTATACTTTTGGTTTGCCGATTTTTTCCCCAAAATATTTTTGCTGCTATGGTGCTTTCTACTTCACTTTCCTCTTCAATCTATGCAACATGCATTCTCTTCTCCAAATGACCCTACTCTTGCTTTGCTTTTGGACACTTCAATCTTTGATGAATTGCTTGACCACATATGAAGAAAGTCCCTTTGAAGCCACCTCCATTGTGGCCTTCTCTTCCTTTGTGCTTTGAAGTTTGTTCACCCCTTGAACTTTGCATGGAACTCATTTGCACATTCTTCTCCTTTTGTGTGTATGTTTGTCTTCCTACACCATGTTTGCTCTTTCCACCCCTACCCTTACGTCTTGTGCTCTATTGTCTCTGTGACAACTTCTCTTCAATGAGTGTGAATTGATAGGATTCCTTGATGGAATGCACTTGCAACAAACATATCTCATCCTAGGTTGAGACATGTAACCCATTGACATACTAGGAGATCTTCTAAGCATCATCTTCCATACGACTTGCTTGAAAGCTGAGTTGGAATAACTCTTTTGTTAACTTCTTCATGATTGTCTCTGTTTGGTGCAAATTATGAAGTCGCTTGAACAAATCTTGGGTGTAGTTTGACATGAATTTTCCTTTGAGCTTAGTGACTGTTTGATCCCAACTTGAGACCCATGAATCCCTTCTAACATGGTCTCTCTATACAAAATCCTACCACAACGTGGCATGACCCTTCAACTTTGTGCTGGCATACTTGACTCTTTGGGGTTCTTGATTGCTTCAAACTCAAAATATACCTCCAACTTTGTTATCTAGTCTATCAACTCTTTAGGATTCAAGCTTTTAGGGTAGGTCGTTAGATCAAACCTTGGTTTGTTTCTAACTATCATTATGGCTTTAAAAAACTTGTCTTCTATAGTAACTTCCTCTTCAAAGTCAATGCCTACGGCTACTTGCTTGACAACATCTTCCCCCTCATCCTCATTGACTTCTTTTGCAATGACTACTTGTCTTCTCTATGTGGGCTTCGTGACATCAAGCCAAGCTTGAAGGGCTCTCATCATATTAGCAAGGTCTGCCAAACACAATCTTCAAGCTGCCTAGTAGTTTCCCACTCTGCTTCTTCCTTTATAGGCCATAAATCCTTTAGTCCACCTGCAATGTGACACATGTACAAAATGCACTTCATTATGGAGCTCATAGAACTCTCATTCACAAGACTAGGCACCTTGCCCTGATACTAAATGATGCAAACAATAAGCAGGTCAAATGGATAATCCACTCATAGTTACTCAGAGTTGCATGATGAAGGCACATGAATAAGGAAGAACAATGAAGAATTTGGAAAACATGCAGTCTCTATTATATGCAGAAGAATTACACACCCTAGGTCACTCCAAATGTATGGAACCCAACAATCTGTTCTACCCAACCAACAATGTACAACCTATTGTTAGTGACTCCCTGCAATACAATCTATTGCCTTGTTTAAGCCCAATTATGCCTATGACTGCACACTTTGGCTCAACTTAGACAACCTTATAGAAGGAATCTATCCACTTTAATGTTGACATAGTAGTGTTTGATCTTCCACAGGTATGGATTTGAAATTTCTTTAAACACCACTTTGTTAGGATGGTGTGTTGCACACCTTGAATAACAATATTTTAATATTATTGTAATGTTGTGTTCTCGTGGATTTGGGTGTCACATTTAAGAGGAATCTTGAGATTTCCCTTCTAAGATTCATTTTTCCAAATGGAATGTCATCTATGACATGGGAATCACATCGTGTAAGAGTATCTATGATTCAAGAGTTATATTGTAAGAGCACTTATAATGTGGGTTAGAGAGACATTGAAGAAAGGCATCTTTGACTGGCCTAGAATATCTGTGTAAGAATATGTTGGATTGATCACATGATTGAGGATGCAAGACACCAAATCAGCACAAGCGAAATCTCTCTATACTGTTATCATTCTCTTTGCTAATATATCGAATGTTGTTGTGTTGTTGGGGTTTTCCAAAAATGGTTTCCTTGAGTATATCTTGTGTTTATGTGTGTATGCCATTGATTTACATTCTATTGCAATATTTTGGATTCTGTAACTTGTTCAACACAGCTTCTCTCTATTAGATCATCTGTATTTCCTTTCACATTTGTCTATAATTGAAGCTCTAAAATCTCACGATGCTTCAAGTAACTTTTGTACATCTGTGGATTCCCTATTCATTTCTAGAACGCCTCTGTATGCCACATGCACACAACTGTCAATCTCAATAGTTTTACATAACTGATATAAGTGTTTGCCTTTTTCCACATGTTGCCCTCTGGATGGCTTCTTTGAATATCCACTAACCAAGGCATGGTCTGGATCCTACATGGCTTTACTAAGCTTATGCAACGACACGTAGCGCCCCACTGATGTTACACACTTTGCTTTACACAGTTCTGTGAGAGTTCATACTATGTTTTTGAAAGACAACAATTTACTTCAGCTTGTACCCATGCACCACCAATGTCTCAGTTACTGGTCTTTGTGTTACTGCAATAGATTCTCTAGGTTTCCAATCACACACAAAATCACAAATTAAAACAACCAACACACTTAAAAAACACAAATACAACTGATCCACTATGCACACAACTAAAACAAAAGAAAAGAACTCTTTCTGGGTAATGCAAGTTTTCTCGACCCTCAGGTGCTCCTGCATCGCGTACCATCCTGATATTTTGTGCAATAGTACTCATCTATGAGATAAAATTGTGTGCCATCATTCAAGCTGTGAAGCAATGGCAAACTCATACTAGGAAAGAAGATCACTATTTACTATGATGAGAAACCACTTCAATTCATCCATACACAAAGTGAACTAGAAAACACACATCATATGAAGTGGATTATTTATTTACATTAAAAGGGACAGGAAAAAGGACTGTAGATTGCCTCAGTTGACCTACTTTCTTTGTAGTATTTGATACTCAAGGTCATAACTTCTCAAAAATGGGCATTTCTTTTGCTCAGGCAATGCAGAGTATGCCACTCGTATGCAAGATGAATGTGTCTCCCTCTTTGATACGTTCAAAGAGCTTCTCCACAAGTTGGGACATCTTTGTGTTCTAACAGTCGTACCTCACCAATAATTCATAGGAGGCACTTCTTAAAAACAGATGGAACATTTTGGAGTCATCAAACACTTGCCGTGCTCCAACAACATATGGATTGGCCACACATCTGTAGGATTAGGGATATAAAGTTGTATGTCAAGTCTTGTATCCCTTGTGGCTTGCAGGATTGCCAAATTGGCGAACAAAAAAATTCAAATCTATACACCATTACCGATCTCATTCACGCCTTTGGTAGTTCATCAATATGGATTCTTGTTTGTACTGCATATGACAAAGCACTGACATGGCTTAATATTTGCCATTGTATGTTGTGGCTACCATGGTTGCAAGCAATGTCTGTTCTTCAATCATGATTGGGTTTATTTCAAAGTTCCTTCATCCATTGTGTTTGGCCACAACCAAAGGTTTATTGTTCATTTCTGGCATGCCTTGTGGGAGATGTTGGATACTCAGCTGTTTCGGTGTACTGTGTTCCATCCTCAAACATATGGGTAAATTGGATTGGTCAACTGATCGTTTAACCATTTGTTCTGCATGTACAACAGCACACACCTAGACACACTGGTTAAAATCTCTCTTACATTTAATGTGCCTACAATAGAGCTTTGCTCAGTTCTACCAGGCACAGTCTATTTTAGACACATGTTGGGCCTCAGCATCCCTTGACCATTGTGCACTTGGGTTCTCAGTTGTGCTCATAGTTGAAAGAACTGTACAAGGCAGAGAAAATCTTGCAACATTTTCAACAAGTACATTAGTATTGTTGATGTTCGATGCAGCTTCAGTCGCATCTTCCAGCCACGCATATTCAAGATCAATTAAATGGTAGACTATGTCTATTTAATTGATAGAGACGAATTAATGAAGAGACACGTCTTATGTGTCTAACTATAATTAATATTTGTTATCTTGAAATCCCGTACCTTGGAGTAGGTGCGATCATCAAGGAGGCCAACATTAATTTGTTAAGGAAGTTGTTATTGTTAAGGCCGACTTAACTATCTTGAAGAGTCACGTCGTCTTCTTATATTTGTATTTATATTCATTCGGTCCTTCTCTCCTATTTATTCAGTTTTATATTCATTGTTTTTTACATCTGTTAAAAGTACGAATTGTAGAAGAAGCAGATCAGTTGAGTTTATATCCTTTCTGTTCTCTTAAATCTCATTGAGGAGCAAGTTTGATTCATTCCATTCAAGTGCGAATATTATCAAAGGCGAATATTATCAAGGGCGAATTCTATCAAGTGTGAATTCTATCAAGTGCGAATTCCTCAAGGGCAGATTGCGAATTCCTCTAAGGCCGAATTGAACCTTAAGGAGTGACCGTAATTTTCTGTTCTTGCATTTACAGTTGGTACTGAATATTGGCCTTGTGATTGGCCTCATTGTAAAGAGATTGGTTGCCATTGTTTATATATATAAGAGAGATCTTTGTTGCTGGGTTTTTCTCCCTCAAGAGGAGGGTTTTCCCAGGGTATCTACTGTGTCATTGTGTCTGATTTTGAATTATTTTTTCTGTGCACTTAATCTGATCACTAAACTTAACAAGTATGTACAACAGATTGTAACTTGCCAACAATATAAGTACAAAGAGTGACATAATGCTCATGTCTGCCACCTACTTTCAAGGTTGGTGGTAAGGCTTGGCTGCATCTATAGAAAAGAGTATTTCAAAGGTCCTCAGATGAAGATTGAGCCATTGTGCTATGGTCGCTATGCCATAACCGAGCAACTAGGGAGAATGCTTTCTTACTTGATTTACTGCTAAATGTGGGTTTAAATCCAATGTTCAGTGTTGAGCTCCTCAAGTGTGTTTTCTAGTTCTACCTTTGCTTGACTTGTAGCAAATTTGAAATCCTTCATACTTAGATTCCAAACATGTGGAACCTGGGCCAAGAGACCAGATAATTGAGACTTTTAATGCAAGCACCTGCTAAGACACACATCAGTTGTTTAGAGTTGTCAATTCTAGACAGTATTCAAGTCAGGCTAAGTGTTACAGCCGCCAACAGCCTCAAATTCAGTTTCCACATTTGAAAATTGACCTGAGATGCTATAGAGGGTTATCACTTCTTAAGAAGAAACAAATAATCTGAGCACAAATTGTGCTGCCTACATGTTTCTTTTTCCATTGCCAAAGTTCAATACCAGCTGTGTGCCAATCCAACACCAGTATGCCATATATACATTTTGTGGATTCATGCCCCAAGGACACCACACCACTCTAGGGAGTCAAATTGTCAACTGTGCAACTGTCACCTGTGTGCACCATGGAAGATGAACTGTCAACCTTGCAAAAGTCCTTTCTGTAATCCAATCTACTTGTAATTAAATATGCATTAACTTTACCTTGTAAAGGGATGCTTTGACATCTCGTTGGATTCACCATAATTTTTCCACTTTCCAGCCAGACTAAACAGCTAGGACACCCCTCCTTAGTCCCTGATCTCAGGCATTCTCATTCTGAGTCATCTAGTTCAGTGTACTTACTAGTCATCTGTGACTTGCCTATTCATGGGGAATAGAAGAGAATTGTTCACTTATCTCTTCGTGTGTCATGAATGTGTGATAGTTTGCTACATTGTTTTCTATTGAAATTAACAATGCAGTAGATTAATAACTAGTTTAGTGTGCTGTCCTCTGTGCCAATATACTGAACCCTGTGATATGAATCACTTATTGGTCAGAAAATGTCTTGAATACCAAGGCTTTCTGGTAGGCATTTTTTTCCTGCTCTCCCAATGCAGCCTATTGTAGTAAAAGTCTCCCTTGATAGGTGGGATGAAATTTATAGGCCTAATTTCACATCCTTCTATTAAGGGGCACGTTTTCATTTTGATCACAACAGTTTACTTCACTTATTGGGGCGAGGCTCATCTATTTAGAAATACCAATTCTGAGCAAGTCATTTAATTTTCAGAACAAAATGTTTTTTGCAGGTTTGGTACTCTTGAGGAATATGTTCCCTATGAATCAGACTTTAGCTCTTCTGTAATGACTATTTTTATTCAGAATGAGAGTACTTTGCTACATTAGTCATTTGCCTGTTAACCGCAAGATAATGGCTTTGAAGAATCATCCAAACAAGAATTTGGTTGGGATTATTAAGTTCATGGTTAAGGATAACAGAAGAGATTGACATCTAATAATTATTTAGACCCCGTGAGTTGAAAGAATCACCATGAAATGCATCTGGAAAGCCTCCTTGCAAATGGTGTTATGTATTTTGAACCTAGAAATCTGTTCCTTGTACATGAGCTTTTCTTCATAAATTGATGATACGATGTAACTCTTACACTTCTTTAAATTCTCATGGAGTTAGAAGATTGCAAACTACAAGCCTTTGACCAGATGCAAAAATCATCAAGCTAAAGTCAGAGAAGAATTACAATAAGGTGGCTTTTCTCATCACTTACAAGGTGGGTCATTTTATATTCTGTTGTGATAAAGCCCATTAGGACCCCTCCAAACATCATAAGGTAGATTGAGTCTTTGTGGTTGGAGTCTTATCAAATCCACCAGACTAACAAAAAATGTTTTTATGCTTAGATAATTGATTGGGACTGTTCTCCTTTTGCTGGTAAATGGCTCATTTTAAAGTTATTTTGAATAAAGCATTTGATCTTCTAAAAAACTTAAAAAGTAAAAGTACATAGGATTTTTGCATTGTAATTGCTTTTGCTTTTCTTGTTCCTTTATTTCATTTGGTTGTCTATCTCTCATTTTGGTTAGTTTCATTGTTTCTCTGCTTTGATTTTGGGATTTTTGTTTGGCGGTTGCTTTTAACTTCTAGAAAAAGGCCTCCAAAGCATTGAAATGTGAACAGTGAAATTAGAGTGTCAGGGTTTTACTGAGTATTTTCTTTTGATTTGAAATTTTACAGTAGTAAAAGGAATGTTGGAATTTGTCGTCGCTGGAATAGTAGAATCATTCAGATTCAAATTGCATGTTGAGAGAACCCTTGAACAGTTGAATTAATATTGGGAGAGTAGATCTGATACCTGGTTTATAAAATTCTGATAACAATTGTGCTGCAGTTTCAAATCGTTTCAAAAGATTCCCCCCATCCTCATGGCTGCTTTGTTTGCTCGATATGTTTGTGTTAGGATTAAGTATGCTGAATTCTTCTTTTTCCTGGCTGTTTGTTTTGCATTGGGACATACATATTCATGAGTAGCTTAGATTACCCTATGTCAAGCTAAAGTATGCATTAACCCCATTTGAAAGTCAAGCTTGAGACCCGGCCAAGGGGTCTGCTCCTGGGAGTCACATTGCCCATCTGACATTTTGCTGGGCCAACACCTTCTTTATACTCTGTATCTTCATTCTTTCTTGTCTTTTTTTTTTAATTTACTTGTTCCTCCCAATTGTTGGTCAGGCCTAATACTTTCAGGGTCTTCCCTTGCCCAGACCTTTCAGGTCAAAGCATATATTCAATTGACAAGGCTTTTGTGGTGCAGCAAGGAGATTTTGAGGTTTGTAATGGCTGGGGCCGCTTCCTCTAAATTCTCTAATTGTTTCGTATATTTTTCCTGACATGGCAACTAAGCACCAGACTCCAAATGTTCCACTGTCTTTGGTTTTTGGATCGCCATATATTTCTATATGTTCTCCTTCTCAGATTCAGAATCACTTGTATTGCTCCTCTGCATTTTCAGCTCCTACACAGCTTTTGATCCAGCATGGAGTTCTTTTTATCATAGAATTTTTAGGTCAGATTATGCCTCCATCTAAGGAACATAAGCATATCATTCCACAGAATTCTGCAATTTGATAAAGAATTTACAATTCCTCTCATGGTTTTTGTTTGAAATATGAATTGGGAAAGTGAGATTCCTCATTTGAACAGTTCAAGACAGATTTAGTGAGGTTTTAGATGTTTGATAGTAAAGTAAATTATGGGCAAAATATCAAACCTTGCAGCCTGTTCTTGGCAGAATTCTCATATGACACATGTTGATCATGCATCGCGGAGTGCCATCTACAGTATATATCTGCTAACAAAAGTGGGCAGTTGATCAATGTGCAGTTTTAGCTTTGGTGGGTCCACCAACATGTTTTTAGTTCTTATGTGTCTGCCCGACTAGTACAATGAATTTCTACTAGTCCTAAAGTGTTACAAGGGGCTTGGAGGATTTTGGAGATGAGTGGCAGGTATATCATGTTTAGTTTGTTTATGGTTCAATGTTCTTAGCTTCCCAGTGAAGGTCATAATTCACTAGGTCCATGCGAGGGTTAGAATTCTGCTTAGTCTATTCCTACTCCCTATATGAGAACTTGGTTGATCTTTGAGGCACTTAGCCAATGAACACTGTTCTTTGAAGCACCTAGTCAGCAAATGCTAATATGCTTGGTCATCCAAAGAACTGAGTTGCTGATTCTTTGGGCAAGTGACAATGTCCTGGGATCTTGCACATTCATTTGACAATTGTCAAGTGTTTCCTAGTTGTTGTGGTTCTTCATAGTTGTGAGTGGCTACGACTTAAGAAGAATGGTTGTCTTGGATTCATCCTTATTCATCTCACAATCATCATGTGCTTCCCCATACTTATGTGTTGTCAATTCTTCAAGAAACTGACCAAATTCCCAAGCTCTTTCTCTGTTCATCTGACAATTGTTTGGTGGTTTCTCATAATCCAAAGTAAACAAGTCTTCAGATATTGATTATGTCTATTTCTACCTACTTACCGGAAATTCAAAAGATCTTCAAGCCACTGAGCCAATAGTTCTGATGTGTCAATGTACTCAAAAAAGTTTGGAATTGCCGGGTCCTTCTCAAGATTAAACTAGCTAAGTCTGTAGTGTCAGACTCCACCAAGGGAATCGAGAAGATTGTTGAACCAATGTAAAAATAGTGTCAATATATCTACTGGCTTGCAAAAGTCTTGATTTGCCGGTCAAACAAGTTTTGGTTAATTTTACTGCTTCTCTCTAAGCATCACTATGTTCAAATTCTGAAGGCAGTGACAGAAATGAGGCTGCATTTTTATTGGACATTTGCAAATTAAAAGCATTTCTGCACATTCAATAGATGATCACAAATTTGAGGCATACTGCTTAATTTAATGGGAAGCTACACAACTTCACTGTTGACATGTATATTATTCAACATCTGTCTAGTAATGGTGTAAAGTATTTTTAGCATATTGTGGTTGGTGCATGCTTACTGAGTTATCTTTGCGGAGAAGCAGGAGGGTGGTAGCTCATTTCATGGGCTGTTATAAATCAGATCACTATCTTCCGCTATAAATTGCAGAACTGCAAATGGGATTACTTGGTTACTGACTTGATTCAGAGAGTGGCTTATTAGGTTGCATGAGATTCTTTTTAAAGAGGCTGCCACAGATAGACCTCCCTTGACTAGCAGTGCCTAGTGTGTGATGTGGGATCTACTAACTTCTAGGATCAGCAATTAGTTATTTTCCTCTTTTGTCCTTACAAGGATGAAATCCTAAAACATGTGATGACAGTGCCTTGGCAGTCCTAAGTGTGTTATGAGGGTTGTAAATTCTACCTTGTTCTTTCATTAACCAATTTGTGTCTTTCTTAGAATCACTTGTCGGAGTTCAAAGATACAATATGGTAGACGATCTACAACATTGTCGAGAGTTTGGTTGAACAAAGCTTTTTCCTTATTCTGAATTTATTTTTCTACTTGGAAATGTTCTACTTTCTTATAGTTAGTTTTTGCATAATTTTGCATTTCATTTTTATTTTGTTGCATTTGCAGTTGCTTTTGTTTTTCAGTTACTTTGCATTAACTTTTGGGCTCAATTTGAATTTATTTTCTACTAGGAAATGTTTTAGTTTCTTTTAGTTAAGTTTTGGATAATTTTGCATCTCATTTTTATTTTGTTGCATTTGCAGTTACTTTGCATTAACTTTTGGGCTGTATTAAAAATGTTTCTTCTGTGACTTAGGATATTTTTCCAAAGCTGGATCAATCTTGATTGGTTTTCAATTGATTTATATTGGCAGCAAAGGTTTAATGTAATGTCCCCTTTTTAGCGTGATCCTGTGTTATGATGGTTTAGCCTATTCCTGGCCCTCGTAGGCTAACTCAGATGGTTAGAGGGTCCCTTTTTGGCAGTGATCAGTGTATTTTCTTCTCCAAATCTTTGGGTGGTTCACGAGTGGCCTTCGTTTGGTGTTTCTGGGCTTAGTTGAACACACTTACTATTTATAGTAAGTTGCCTGATTTTGGAGTCCAGGTTTACTATCTTTAGCAGGGCACTTGGATGCGTGGTTACCTCAGTTATTGATCACCTGGCGTAGACGGAATCAGAATTTGATGTGTATTGATGGAGTAATGTTATTTTTAAATATTATTAAAGTTAAGATTTTAATAATATTTAATTATTAGAAGTACACATTATTAATGGGGCCACTTTAATATTTTAAGTCAAATATTGTGTACCTTGGAAAGTGCGCCTAGGGAGAAGAAATTAAACATCTTCTAATGTGAATTAAATATTAATTTAAGGGATTCAAAAAGCAAAAAGGGAGGGAATCGAACTTCATAAGAAATATATATAATGCTAGTGAAGAAGGTCGAACCCATCATGAGCATTTGACTTGTTTTTTGGTGGATTCTTGGGATTTGAGTTGGAGACCAAGGGTTTCAGCATTTTTGCATTAGAGAACGAAAACTCTTAAGTGTTGTGCAATTTTGAGGCTGTGAAACTATCAGCTGAATTATTGCCTGCTTGATTGTGGGCTTCATTCAGAGGTCCAATCTGTGCTTGCATTGGAAAACTTTGTGGCCTTTGGCCAAGTTTTGGAGAAGGATTTCATATCAGCTTACTGAAGCATTTTGGAGAAATTCGATTGTCTTGAAGCTGCACATTTCATCACTAGAGGCAAATTTATTGGGCACTTTAGCATTTCCAGATTTCACATATATTGGAGGCTGCGATTTGTCAAGGCAATTGCATTTTCCAGATTTATTGGTGATTTGGAGGCTATTGCATGGTGCGATCTTATCAAAGGAAAATCAGGGAAAAATCGTGGTTTTCATGTCAGCTGGGCAGCCCCTTACGTGGTGCGATTTCTTTGAAGGAGCTGATAAAAATCCAATAAAATTCCTATCAAGTTGTTGGGCATCAAGAAGACAGGGTGCTGCATTTTGGAGGGTTAAGACAGCCTCTACAAGGAGATTCGATTGAGTTTATGTTGGCTGCAATTTCATACCAGGTTCTTTATTTCAATATTGTATTGCATTTAGAAGCATATTCTCATATAGGAATCATTTGCTGACTTAATCAGCATCTTGGCAATGTAATTACAGTCATGATATAGCAATAAAATTGCATATGTAATGCTGTTCTATACACAGCAGATTGGCATTGTAGTTTCAGTCATGTTCATGTTGGAAAGAAGAATGGAAACTCATATGCTTTAGGTCTGATTGCACTTCATGTTCAGTTTGTAATCACTTTCATTCTATTGCAATATCACATTGGAGGCATAAGGAGTTTGGCAGCCAATTGTTTGACATAATGTCTTCTAGCTGGAAGTGTTTATTTGCATAAGGAGGAAGAGATATATCTTGCATTTCATTACTACTTCATTGGCTGTTAACTTGTATTGTTCAAAGCAATTCAAAACATCATATACATCCACCAAAACCAGAACAAGCAAACAGAAAATCATAACCAGCAGTTTCAAGGTTGCGAGACAAGTGTTTGTTGAAATTCCTAAGTCAGAAACAGAGAGGTTTTTGACCAGCATTGGGCTCGGCTCATTACATTTAATGACAGTTTCTTTATGACAGATTTTGTCAATAACATTTAGTAACACAGCTTTATTCAAAAGATTTACATTTTGCAACTATAAGGCGATCTTATCATTCAGATTTTCCTTTCATGAGTATTTCTGAAACTTATTATTTTAGAAATAACAGGCTGTCTATTGATCATTAAACGCTCAAATGACAGATTTGTCTTTCCTCATTTGAGAAATACTCGAAATAAGTAGTACCTAACTAACAAATTTTATGCATTTGCATTGGATATAACCTTTGCAAGTATAGTGTTTATTGGGCCCCTAGTTGGCTGCAATTAATTCATATTTCTGATTGTAGACTACAATCTATCTCATGCAGAATTATGTTAGTTCATGCTAGTGGATGAATAATGATTGTATCATTTATACTTGTTATGGATAACTCGGTCAGATTGATAACCATCATGTGTTGCGGTTCTCGTTAAAGAATGCTAAAATTACTTGGACTTTTGCATTATGTATTTTTTGTACTTACAAGAATGCTTACATTTGGTGATTGGTGTTTAAAGTTAAATCACCAGTGAATTGATTATTATTAATTTCTGTGCAGGATTATATGGGCCACTTGGAGTTTGTTATAATCGACAGATACTTTCTGCTTATTTAAGAGGTGTATTTCATGAATCCATCACGTTTAACTGTTGTAACAAAATATCATACATTTGTTTTTTCATAAAAGGTGGATAGCCAGCTATACTTTATTTATGAAAAGTTTATATAACAGAAAAAACCAGTACGCTGAATTTATAGAAGCAAAGCTCCGCAAAGGAGCAGAAACAAAAAGCTGCAGCTGGGAGATAAAACATGGAAATATTATGCCCTTATGCAAAAACACATTGAGAAGCTAGAGAGAAGAAGAAATGCACGCAGAGTAAACAGCACCAGGAGTGGGAGGAACAACAGGACCAGCAGGCTAATTTGGGTCATCAGAAGATGAGGCTGGCATAGGAGAGTGAGACATGCCCAAGGAGAAAATGAACTGTGTGGAAGAGGTTCTTCACCTGTGCTGACAACAATGGACCAAGCTCTAAACTGTGAATTTACAGCGTCTTTCAATACCTCCGCATTATCATTATGCAGATCATTACCCATTGCATTGTAAACACATACAACAGTAGGGTCAACATTTATCTCCTTAAAAGTGGATTATCCTTCGATAGGTGCAGAACTTAGAGAAATGTCGTTCCTTGAGGCCGTGGATCGGAAGGAGTCCTCTGAAAGTAGATATAGCTGGACATATTCAAATGTGAGGTGTTTGAGCAACGGCAAGTCCTGCAGGAGGTCCATAATATTGGACAGGAAACATAGAAGTGACTTTGTGACTTTTGGTTGCTAAACACTCGGAGGCATTCAAGGAGAAAGCCAGGCCCACCACGTCTCGAATGGCTTCCTCCACAAGATTACAGTCAATAGAAAAGACAAAAGAAAGCTTGATGGATTCATATTTTCCAAGCTCCCTGGGTTGCCACTTAACGCATTGGCAGGAAGAAGCGCCTATTTTTCTGGCCATCTAGTACCTGATTTTGAAAGGCCTTGCGTTTTTTTTAATGGCTTTCTAGTGCCTGATTTTATACGTATTGGTTCTTTTGGTTCTCTGATAATGATAGGAGCTCAAAACTCCTAGTATCAACTATTCAATTTATTAGTATATATGTTCCCATATCCCTGATTATACTTTTAACATGTCTTGAGTTGGGGCTTACGAGCCATTGAAATATACCCATCACATTTAATCACCATATTTTTTGAAAAACTATTCAGGGTGCAGAGTAGCTAGATGGGTGATTCATTTTACATGGCATATACGAGGATTTTGTGTATTATTTAAAATATTTTTGAAACAAGCCTCGGGATCTAATGCCTTAGAACTTACTTATTAATAGGCTTAAATAATGCTGAACTAAATTCTATTATGAATATGCATAAGGATTCAAACTGTAAATAACAATTAAAACCATCATATTTCCACAATCCATAATATTGAGAGCAGCTTAGTTTCTGGATTTGATTGTAAATAACAATTTCTCATAAGGACATTTCCTTGTTTTGAGCAAAGATATCTTAGTTAACCATTTCCTTAACGACATTATTTTTACTTTCTTTTGTTGTTGGGAGGATAAACATTCCAAATCCTTTTGCAGTTCATTGGTATTGGGTGCACTAATAACCAACCACCTTTATTTTAGTGCTAAGGATTGAGGGATATCTATTATGTCAAAATTCACTTGGGATATGATTTCAAACTTATATGTTTAGACCATTTGACCTCTCCATTCAATAGGATTTGATTCTAGGTGTGTTCTTTGTGAACCATTCAACTTCACCAATAGATCAAGGTGATACTCCTTTCTATTTCCTATCTTTGTAAGTTGGTTGTTATAATGATAGTAATGATATCTACTATCCAATTATTTGAATGTTATAATGTAAAATATTAACTTCAAACATTTCCATAGAGGAAGCCAATTTTTATTTTGACAAATGATCTATATCATGTCAAATATACACATGATGTAATGCATGCCTACAAGTATTAACATAAATTAAACAATTTTGAATTTTAAAGTTTAAAGTTATAATATCTTGTTTTCATGAATCAAAATCTAATTTTAATGGTTGTATTAGAATTTAAGTGGTGTCTAACTTATATATGTTCTATATATGTGAACACATCTATTGGTTTTATTTGTCTTATTATCTTTACTTCAACAAAATTTATAATTTCAATTATTCATACATTTTAAAGAAATTGTTGTATTAAAAAAATATATGTATTTTTTATATATAGGGTAAAAAGTGGTGTTTGAAAGGCCTCATCACTTTACAAAAAAGAACACCTATAGAGCATAAAACAACTATCAAAACAACACACTTACAACTAAACATCAACACATTTTATGAAAAAAATACCGACAAACAAAAATGATAAGGACATCAATCTAGAAAAGAGCACTCACTATAGGAACAAACATGACCAAACAAATCAAAGGTTGTATAGAGTTATTACAACCCCCCAATTGTCTTGGAGAGCCTTAAGATATACACCCAAAGCTTTAGTGTTCAATCTTAGTTTTGCTGCCTTGAGTGTTAGCGCTTAGGCCAATGTGGGCCTAGTTGTGATTGGCCCTGATCTTACCCTAAAGAGTTTGGATGTTGTTTAAAGAGTTTTGATGACGATTTTGTTGAAATTAACAACCTTTAAAATATTTTAAAAAATATTAGATGTCCAAGCTAAAAGATATTTTCCATGTAAACACCCTATTAATCATTGTATTTTTATATGAAACAATTTACAAGCCTTAGATCAAATAAAAAAATAACATGGAACATATTTACATACTATTTATATTGATTCACATGGATACCACCCCACTTCAATACATATAAGCTCAAGATAATTTTCAATATGCCTTCCACCCTTAATATTTAGGTCTCTATTGCTCCCCATTTTCCTTAGTTAAAAATCCCCAATGTGATGAACATGATACAATATTGCCCACCTAGTGAATTCCACACATGGTAGCTCTTAGGTATTGCATTAAGTTTTTATTTTGGTATTGATCAAAACTCTTAGGTTTTGTTGGCACCCAATTCGAGAATGTTATGTCATGATTTTGTGTTGTGCTTATGTTCACTTTTGTATAACAAATTGTTAATTCATTCTCCACCTTGAGTAAATTCGTATGTTTGTCACCTTGATCAAGTCCTTGGTTGTGTGTTCATGGTGGGTTGGTTCATTGAAGTATCTAAGGAAGTCTAAGAAGTTTGTCTTAGCTTGTGCGCTTTTGTCATATTTCATTGTTGACTTGTCGACAATCACTTTCCACTTAAGTGGTTTGTTTCTACTTGTGTAGTAATTGAATATTGGCTCTATGTGGATTGACTAGATGGTTGAGAGACTTATCTCTTGATTTATACCATGCCCCCTTTTAAATTAATTTATGTTTGTGGAAAGAAAACCCATATTGACTAGATGGTTGAGAGACTTATCTCTTGATTTATACCATGCCCCCTTTTAAATTAATTTATGTTTGTGGAAAGAAAACCCATTTGCTATCTTCAACAAGCTAAGTCTGATGCAATCTAGCCTTGTAGGACTCAATCTTTTGAATGTGGAGTTTTGCTACCCAATTTTCTAAGGCAAATGCTTATATTGGAGTTTGAGGTTTCCCTTCCTGATATGCAATTCCACCCAACTCTGCTTTTTCTTTGTTTTCCATTATTGTTTCAAACTTACCTATATTGTCATGCCTTCCATCCATCCTCCACTCTTTTCCTTGTGTTGCCAAACTCTCAAACTTCTATATTCTTGCCTTTGTTCTATTTGACCCTAGCACATGTTGTAATGGCATTGATGGTCTATTTTGGCACCACAAGTTATTCCAACTAGGTTTTCTCGTGAGGAACATTGTTTCAAATTTAAAGGTGTGGATTCACATGTACATGTGGTATTGGAGGATGAAAACAAAATTGCTTTCATTTAATGAATCAATTACAATATGAGGCTAATGATCAATGTAGTGGAGGATAAAAAAAGGAACACATCCATTCGGGGAGAAGCATTGGTTAATTTGTATATACAAAAAATGTTGGAAAATATTTTTAGCACTTGTGATCTAGTGTATGGATATGAGGATGAAAAATCATAAATTTATCCAAGATCAAAGGATGAAATCCCTTTAATTTTAAAGGTCAAAAGATGCCACCCCTTTGGATGGAGGAGGATCTCACTCAGAGGTTGTATTGGAGCTTTATTTAGTTGTGAAGCAACTGCATTATATGGGTTCTAGTTGATGTCTATTGTGAGTATGCACATGACCGCTTATTTTTGTTGTAATTTGTTATTGTAGAATATCTGAATGTACTCAAATTCCATTTGTAATAAGAGAATGATCAATATTTGCATATGTTTGTTATTTTGGTGGTGAATGATGACTTGGAATAGTGCTATGCAAATAGTGAACCAAATCTAGTTTTCTTGTAAGCTTTGAGTTAAATATTAAAACCCAATATTAATTATTCCAAATACTTAACATTGAAAAGGGTTTAACATCGATTTAAAGTTAGATTTGCATAATTATTTTGGATTGAGACATTATAGTGGTATTAGAGTTGGTTTTCCTAACATCACGTGAATCATGAGATTCCTAAAATCTCTAATGTATGGTGGCATGAGCTCTTCAAGAATCAATAGTAACATGAGCTTAGGTGATGCTAACAAGTAGAGAACAATGGGTGGATTCGTCGACAATCCTCTCTGACCCACCTTCCTACAATAAGAAAAATATGTTCCTATAGTAGAGATTTAAACTTCAATGAAGTTATCATTCTCGGTTATGTAGAATATAAAAGACTTCGAGTAGAGATTCAAAAAGCATTGCCTTTCTTAGAGTTTATGAAAATGAAGGGAGTTAGAGTTTTAGTGGGACAAATGAATCAAGATTTGCAAACACAGAATGGAAAGCAAAACCTCATTGCAACTAAGACATCAAAAAAAGAGGAGATTGTCGAAATATGTGATGCATACAAAATTAAATCAAGACTAGAAAAGGTTGTTGAGGAATATATCACTGAACATGGGAAATAAAACAAATTCTTACATAAGGTAGATCATTTAGGGTTAGAGCCACAACTAGCACCAAAATATAAATTATTTTTAAAGACACCTTGCATGAACAGCTCAAAGGAAGACTCATACAAGGAGTATCATACATCCCCTTAGAGGACCATGCCACTATTGGTTACACAAAAGATAAGTGGTAACACTAGAAACAAGCTCAAAAGAAAAAAAATATTTTTCTTGCAAGAAACGATGGGCTCCGAGGAATGGGTGCCTTGGTAAGGAACACATTCACTTATTGAGGTAATTTTGAGTAAAGACTCAGACCTTGATGAACTTGAGGAAATTGTGGATGCAAAAGGTCAAGTATTTGTTGAATAACTAGAAAGAGAGACCATGAAACTAAAAAAAGAGAGATAAAGCAAATCATAGAGGAGTATGGAAAGGAGAATTATGTGTTGTAGGAAGTTAGAGTCATCATTGTTAGCAAGGAATACACAAATACTTTGTATGAAGATACAAAAACTCTTGTCCAAGAAGCATGAATGATAAGAAACACCACCCTCTGTTATGAACATACAAATCCTTTATATGAATAAAAAGTTATGATGGTTGAGCATGAAGAAGAGGAGTCAGGGAAATTTGATTAAAAAAATAGAAAGACAAAAGATGGAACCTAAACTAGTGGTGGATGTACTTGAGCACAATCTACTTGAAGAAGCAAATTCAAGGTTGCAAGAATGTTAAAATAAGAAAAAGATATCCACATTTGATGTTGAAGGTAAAAGATCTTTCCAATGATTTCTAGTAAGCTCTCACATAAGGAACACGATCTTTTTGATGAGGTTAATAAGAAATTAACAATGCATGTTGAAGATAAAGTAATTAATGATCTTATTTATCAAAAGGTGTAACAACTTCATATTATATCATCTCAAAATTCTTTTAATTATGAGAATCATTCTAATAGAGATGAGAAGATGAAGGGTACAAATTGGAAAGGGAATCCTTTCTCTCAAGCACGATAATGTGGGACCCATGTGTCATAATGTAGTGTAGAAAATTGTGCACCTTTACAATTTCACAGTATGTTTGCATCCCCTTAATTAATTGGACTTAGTTAATCTTCTAATTACCTAAATTATGCATTCTAAAGCCTTATTTTTCCTGTTTATCGAAAGGGAAACCCGCATTAAACAATTGTCTTCATTAATTTAAACACCTTGGAAATTGTGTGTCTTGGACTTAGGTCCTCAGACCCATTTGCTTTTGGCGGCATTTTAATGATTCAAATTCAAGTTTCAATTGTTGGCTTGTGGAATCTAATTTTTTGGAGATTAGATAAACACCTATAAATACAATTATTTTATCAATTCAAATCTAATAACTAGCAAGAAGCATCATCTAGCATTAAGGTAACTTTCATGAGAGAAAATATTATTGTCAAGAGCATTGAAGAGTAGATTTATCAGTCATCTACAGTAGCAATCAAGATCATATCATCATGTCAAAGTCCATGTGTGTTCATGTCATGTTTTGGAGTTAACATTGTGATGTAGGTTTCAAGCATTCAAGCATCAAATCAAGCAAGCAATCAAGCCAATTCATGCAAGATCCAAACCTTAGAGTGATGTGTTAGACTTCAATCCTCTAACGGAAACCATTAAGGGTTTGGTGAGTTGTAACATAACTTTGTTCATTCATAAATTTCTTCCATTTATCATCATTTCAATATCAAAGTTTAATTACCAACATGGGGTTTCACTGAGGCAAACCCCCATTCACACAAAAATAAACATTTTTCTTCTCTCTTTGTATGTGCAGATTTACAGGTGAAGGAGGACTGAAAACTAATCAAAAGAGCAATTTTGTAAAGTTGTCATCATTGTTGTCAAGCTACAAAACTCACCTATAGACTTTATTTCTCACTTTTTGATAGTCAAACTTGGAGAAATCAAAATCTTAGATCCAGGATCTGAGGATTGAAAAAATAGATTTTGGACCCCTGCATTAGGACCATTCACCCTAGGGTGAACCAGTCCTACTACAAAGCTGAGAACTTGCTTTTTAGGCTAGGTGCATATCATTATGCCCTTCTTAGATTTGCCTGCAAATTGCTGATTCCATTCTTGTTATCATAATATTCAACATTTCAAGTGTTAGGTTATGTAATTTAGTTAGTTAATGCATTTGAAAATATCTCCCAAAAGTACCAATTAGTCATTTTTGTCATAAGAAAACAACAAACCTTCCTAATAGGATTGACTCACCTCAAGATTGAAAGTCAATCCTATCCTTGGGAGATCTCTTTTTCTAATGAAACTAGTAGAAGGGTAAGTGTGTTTAAACCCTTAGATCATTCCATGACACATCTTCACCACCTTCCCCCTTTTCTCCCTATGTTTCATTTTGGTGAACCTGACATTGTACATCATAACTTTTGATTTGGAAGTCTCTAAAACCCTAGATCTAGGATTTGCATTAGTTAGATTTGCATCTCATTTAGGGTTTCATAATAGAATCTTGCATCATTCAAAATTGCATTTTGCATCCTTTAAATCACAAAAATCCAAAAATATTGCATACATATTGCATTCATTTTACATATTAGTCTGCATATTTGTGTCTTTCACTCATTTACATAAAAAAATTCAATCAAAATTGCATAAAAAAGTTGTCATTTTGCTTGTTGTTTGTCATCAAATTACATTTGCATCTAATCATAATTTTTTTGGAAATTTGTAACTGGAAGAATCTGTCTACAACCTGAAATAGAGACCTTAAACATTAACTCAGAAACTCAGACTTTAATTTTTCAAACCCCTGTGTAAAGACCCATTCGCCCTAGGGTGAATTTATCCTTATACAGGTCAATTTCCAAATTTCTGGGCATAAGTTTGTCTCTGTTTGCTTTATATCTTGCTGTTTGCAGATCTTAGTTTTAGTTCTTTGCATTCACATAAATTGGTCAAAACAAGTACATTGTTCAAAAGTAAAATTTGCATTCAAAAGATATCATTTTCAGGTTCTTGCATTTTAAAATCAGTAAATCCTTATATACCAGACCTGAAGCTTTGCATCAAACTTCATTATGCATATGTGTTTTGGCAACATATGGATGTCTTTAAGATATTTGGTTGATGTTTCTAGTTGTATATTTGGAGATGATCCTAATGCAATTGATAACACTCATGAATCTTCACCTCCTAATGAATGTCCCCGTGAGGTGGACATCTTAGGCCAAGATGAAGATAACATGCAACAATTCATACAAGACTCCTTACGTAACCTTGAGAATAACACATCCTTCTATCCATCCATGCAACAACCAACACCTCCTATCATCCCATCACTTGATATGTTCAACCTTTTGCATCTTGAAGTTGAAACACAAAGCAAGCCTCAACCATCAATCATGAAAGAACTTGTTAACAAGGACAATAGTGATAATCTTCTATCCTATGCTCATCGAGTTACCAAAACACCTATCAACTTAGAAGAGAGTTATGGCCAAGGCTTTAAAATCTTAAACAAACAAGGATGTGACATAACTAATGAACATGAAATCCATCAATTGCTAGAGCAACAACCATCAAAAGATACCAAGGGACTAGGATATCAAGATCCTCCTCCCCCACCTCCACCTTAATGAGTGGCCCAATCAAGTAAGAAACCCAAGCCCTATAAACTCAAGAAGTTACTATTCTTACACACTATAACAAAAACTAAATGAAAAATGGATCAAATCCTCTGTCTAGGATTGATTACACTACCACCTATCAACGAAAATAAAAAAGGAAAAAGTACAAACATGAATTATAGCACATTTCATAGAACTCTTAGGCATCTTACTGATGAATGTCATGGTTTACAGAGGTTGATATGTGAAAATGATATTATTGATGTAATTGGATAGAATGCACACACTTTTCTCCTTGCCATGTGATAGTTGTAGAATCGTAACATACTCACTATTACATGTATACATTTCATGCAAACAATTTCTATATTTCAAGGAGCACATTCTTATCACCTATCTCGGCTCATCCTTGCCCTACCTTTTGGGGGGGGTAAGGAGTTAGGTAGCCTTGTCTTAGTATGACACTCATTGTTGCCCTTTTGGATAGTTATCTGCCTTCCATATACAATGAACGAGATTGGGATGCGAATGACTTGCTTTAGCTTGGCTCACATGTGTCATACTAGCTTTGTGTCTATTCATGTTCTTTGTGTGATTGCATGTGTGTAATGTGATCCCCCGTACTATGCTGTTTGGTGTGTCTTTATGTTTGTGAGCCTACTTTGGATGACCCTTGTCACTCTGTTGGTGCAAGGATACAAAGGAAACAAATCTGTTGTGACATTCTTCTATTTGTATCTACATTCTTCTATCTATCGTAAACATTGTCTTTATCTTGTGTTTTCCTTTTGGGGATGATGCAAAGTGTTGAGACATTTAGGTCTCCTCCATGTTGACCCAAAAGGATTGTTTGTCTTATATCTCTCTATGTGTCATTACTCCTTTGTGTTCATTGTTCCATGAGATATTTGAGGAATGATGGCGATTCCAAGCTCTATTATAACACTGTAGCAAAGACATATGTTGACCCTAAATCCATGGATCCCTTATGTGTTATCTTAGAATTGCATATGGGGGGCAACCTCCTTTCCATGATGTAGCTTTATTTTGAAACATATGTTGGGCATAGGGATTTCCAAATAAGCTCTCATATATTGGCATTTATCTTCTACTTTAAAGTAATTGCTCATAGCATGGTGTTTAGCAGTTTTTTTAAAGTGGGGGGCATTATGCCTCCTGCTCATTGCTTGATTAATGACATGACCTTTATTCAAAGTGTGGTCTTCTCAATTCATGTGATGTGTCTTTTGATGGTGACATTGGAATTGACGTCCTTCAAGAGTGTGGCCTTTCTTGGCATATGACATTCCTCTCAGTGGTAATGCTATGGCTTGCATTCCCTAAGGTGTGAATATTTTATCCCTTAGCTAGTCCTCTCTTGATGGTGATATCAAGTGTGATGTTCCCTAAAGTGAGACCTTTCATGAACTAAGAAAAACTCCTTTGACTATCCTAAACTAAATCTTGGCCACCAAGCATAATACAACTTTCTTGCTACTGGTGCCTTGTAAAACCTATGACCATCTTGTGTGGCACCTTATCAAAGTTATTAGGGAGTATAAATTTTGGTGTGGTTGATGTATGGGAGCTTGTAGACTTGGCATGACTTACCCATCTGCCACCTTTTTTATGGGTACACACCTAGTGTATATTAGATTGCACTAGACCACTGTGTGTTTCTCATATTGCCTTGGGGCTCACCTAGTGTATATCAAATTGCACTAGCCCTTGTGAGTGTATTCTTAGACAAACAACCTAGGCTTGATCCATACCTTTGGACAAACGTTGAAGCTTGATCCACCTCTTCTTCATATTTGCATTGATTTTGACATAGTATTATTGTGTATCTTGTATCGCTACTGCATGCATGTGTATCTTTGTGCCTTTGTTGGTTTTCCATGGGATCTTTGATCCTGGGGGCTCGATCATCCTTCTTCATCCTTGTCATCTCATCTTTCTAACAATTGTACAATTAGACCTCTCTTGACTTATTTGTCTACTTTAGTGTGAGTTTGAGCGTGGGATCATACTCTCACTAAAGTGGGAGCTAAATGTAGTGTAAAAAATTGTACACCTTTACAATTTGACGCTATGTTTGCATCCCCTTAAATTAATTGGACTTAATTAAGTTTCT
This sequence comes from Sequoia sempervirens, assembly GCA_007258455.2. Lineage (NCBI taxonomy): Eukaryota > Viridiplantae > Streptophyta > Pinopsida > Cupressales > Cupressaceae > Sequoia > Sequoia sempervirens. The sequence continues at coordinate 228,147,434 of VDFB02252616.1, read as the reverse complement.
AATTACCTAAATTATGCATTCCAAAGTCTTATTATTCCCATTTTCCGAAAGGGAAACCCACATTAAACAATTTCCTACATTAATTTAAACACCTTGGAAATTGTGTATCTTGGAATTAGGGCCTAGGACCCATTTGTCCAAGGGAGAATGGGTCCCCTTTAAGTTCCAAGACTCAATTTTCAATATGTTTTTGTCAGAATTTTAATGATTCAAATTGAAGTTTCAATTGTCAGCTTGTGGAATCTAATTTTTAAGAAATCAATAAACACCTATAAGTACATAGTTATTTTATCAATTCAAATCTAATAACTAGCAAGAAGCATCATCTATCATTAAGGAAACTTTCACAAGAGAAAATATTATTGTCAAGAGAATTGAAGAGCAGATTTATCAGTCATCTATAGTAGCAATCAAGGTCATATCATCAGGTCAAAGTCCATGTGTGTTCATGTCATGTTTTGGAGCTAACATTGTGATGTAGGTTTCAAGAATTCAAGCAAGCATTCAAGCATCAAATCAAGCAAGCAATCAAAACAATTCATGCAAGATCCAAACCTTAGAGTGATGTGTTAGACTTCAGTCCTCTAAGGGAAACCGGTAAGGGTTTGGTGAGTTGTAACATAGCTTTATTCATTCATCAATTTCTTCCATCATCATTTCAATATCAAAGTTTAATTACCAACACGAGGTTTGACTGAGGATAGCCCCCATTCACCCAAAAATAAACATTTTTCTTCTCTCTTTGTATGTGCAGATTTACAGGTGAAGGAGGACTTGAGCCCTCTTGTATTTGAGCAGTGAGCTCTAGGGAGTGTGCTTGAATGCATGTGCATTCCCATTATTCTTCATTATACTTTTAATAGGGTATAATATTGTGGAATGACATCCATCATGGTTTTTCCCCTAACAGGGTTTCCACGTAAAAAATATTGATGTTCTTTGTGTTTCTGATGTGCTGATTGTTTGTGGTTTATTGTTCATTAATCAGATCTGAGATCAAGTTAAGTTTGAAAATTTTAAAATATTTTGTGACAATTGATTCACCCCCCCTCTCAGTCGTCTGTCCTTGTTTTGCTAACAATTGGTATTAGAGCAAGTTCCTCTAAAGAAGTTTAAAAGCTTGAGGTGATCCAAGATGGTATCATACAAGAAGGACAATCCTAGATTCAATGGAACAAACTACTCTTTGTGGAAAGCCAGAATGGAGTGTCATTTGATGTGTATTGGTGAACCCTTCTAGAAGATTAAAAAGAATAGATATGTTATTCCTTAGAATGGTCCTTCCACTCCTGATGAGATTAAAGAGGCTGAGATTAACATCAGGGCTATTGAAACTTTGCTGAGTACTCTGACGGATTCAGAAATGAAAATGTGATGGATTTGAAGACAACTCATGAGATCTAGAAGAAGCTAGAGACTTTGTAGGAAGGAGATGCACTTGTGAAGGTTGCTAAGCTATAGAGTTTGAAAGGCAAGTATGAAACTTTGAAGATGGATGAAGATGAAAATATTTCTTCTTTTATGCAAAGAGTAAATGAACTTGTGATGGGTATTAGATGTGCCGGTGGTACCTTGGATGAATAAGAAATTGTAGCTAAAGTGATTAGATCATTACCTCCCTCTTACAAATCAAAGGATCATGTTATTGAAGAGCTCAGAATAGTAACAAATGTGATAAGAGATATGCTGATTGGTAAACTTGTTGCCTTTAAGTTGAGTGAATTTGGTGATTCGTTACCCAAGACTGAATCTGCATTTAAGGCCTTTGTATTTGGAAGAAACAAGAAAATATATGATCTGGGAGAGAATTCTAGAAATACATTCAAGTATGAGGAAGAGATGAAACAACTTGAAGATGAAGAAAGAGAGGTAGAAGAGCTGGAAGCACTGATTGTGAAGAATGAAGGCAGAGGACAAGGTAAGTATAAAGGAAAGTTGCCTATTAAATGTTTCTCTTGTAGTAAAATAGGTCATTTTGCTTCAAGGTGTCTTTAAATAGTTCCTAGGTCTAAGCCTAAAAAACCTAGATTTCAAAAGAAATGCTATTATGTTGAGGAAGGTGTGATTGATGAATAATCTGATAAAGAAAATGGAAATAAAGATGAATGGGTTTTCATTGCTATCAAGTAAAATGGTTCGGTGGCTACTGAAGTTGAGAAGGCTCTTGCAGCTCGAATTGAAGAAAAGGATGAGTGGGTTATTGATAGCGGATGCTCACATCATATGATTGGTGACAAAATAAAATTTGTAAGTCTAGAGAAATATGACGGTGGGGTGATTCAAAGATAACAATGCTGGTGTGATTCATAACAGAGGATCTATTTTTCTTGGTGGTAAACATAACACTGATGATGCTCTTTATGTTGAAGGCTTGAAGCATAACCTGTTGAGTGTTGGACAGATGGTGGACAAGGGTTATGCTCTTCAGTTCAAAAATGGAAGATGTAGGATACTTGGAAGCTCTGGAAATGTAATTGCTTTAGGTACAGAGATGAGGTAATATTTTTCACCTGAATGCTACTAATGAAAGTTGTTTAATTGCTCAAGTAGATGAAAGCTAGTTATGGCATAGGAGGTTGTGTCATGTGAATTTTGATAACATTGTCAAGGTAAGCTCCACTCAAGTAGTAAGAGATCTACCTAAGTTAGTGAATCCTACTAACACAATATGCAAGGAATGTCAGATGGGAAAACAGACTAGAGTTTATTTTTGGAGAAAATAACATCATTCTAATGGAGTACTGGAGCTGGCCCATACTAATTTGTGCGGTCCCTCGAGAATCAGAAGTCTACAAGGAGAAAGGTACTTTATGTTGCTTATTGATGATTACTCTAGGATGATATGGGTTGCTTTCTTAAGAGAAAAATGTGAAGCATTAGAAAATTTCAAAAGTTTCAAAGCTATGGCAAAGAATGAGACAAGTTTGAAGATCAAATGCCTAAGGTCAGACAAAGGTGGTGAGTTCACCTCCTGGGAGTTCCATTCTTTCTGTGAAGAGCATGGAATCAAAAGATAGTTATCTGCTCCACAAACCCCTCGACAGAATGGAGTTGTAGAGAGAAAGAACAAAATAATTCTAGATGCTGCTAGAACAATGATGTTGGAAGGAAATAATCCCAATGCAACAAAGGATTCCACCACAATCACTTGATCTATTTGAATGAATGATAGAGTTCACCTTCTGCTCACTGCATCTAGAAACTCAACATTAAGCTTCACAGTAATCTTTCACACAAGCAACACACACACACTTAATGAATAGAATCAATGTCACACCAAATTGCACTTTCTCTTTTCTCTTATTACTCTCCTTATTTGCTCTTTTATATTTTCTATCACTTAACTCATCTTGCATTTATACCATCTTCAACTTTGAAACATATCCAAAGTTATCCATCTAAATCTAAATTCAAATTAGGTAAGTGCCAAAACATCCTAGGGTGGAATTATATTGAGGGAAACCCAAAAAAACGCTTCATAGGGACCCACATAGATCCAACACGCTTTATGAACCTTGAAATTAGTATTTCACACAAGGTCATCCAAAACAGTGTAAAACACAGAACCATTAAGCACGAAGTTTCCAAATGCCAAAATTATCTTCAATATAATCAAGGAAAATCAACTTTAGAACCGCAAGTCATAAGACTTTATCAAAGAGAAATATAGGCCGACAACATTTCTCTTGTACCTCAACCAGAAAGATAGAAAATCACAGTTCACAACTGGTGAACACAACTTGCACTATACAAGAAATCAACAACTAAAAATATAGATATAACATCTTCTAACAATCATGAACATGTCTGAACCGCACAAACATAGGAGTAAATTTGGACCAAAACCCAAAGAAAATATTGAACACCTACAACATATCTTCATTACAATTTTCTCAATATCCTTGACATATACAACCAATAACAACTAGTTGATAACTAGTTGACCGGTTGACATTAATGACAACAACTTCAATCTTTCCATTCTTGTAACAATATTGGACATAAAACATCAATGACTCACAAAAATAATAGGACCACAAAAGGAAGGGTCTTACAGAAAAGACGAGCCCCAACAAATGAAGGATAATGAGGTACCAAAGAGATCTCCCAAAAGAGGAATATCCCTCACAAAATAGAGAGAGAAAATACCCTCCAAAGTAGAGAGAAATGAATGACTAAGAAGCCTCCCTAAAGTAGACACATGTTGCAACCCCAACAAAGCTCACAGATGAAGGAACTTTCTCTCAGTGAAGGGTTTGGTGAAGATGTTTGTGATCTTCTCTGTTGTAGGAAAATACTTTAAGATCAATGATATTTTCTTGAATCAACTCCTAAGCATAGTGCATATGAATCTCAATGTGTTTAGTCCTTTGATGATGAACCAAATTTTGTGAGATTTGGAGAATGCACTTAGCTTCTTTCCAATGCAACTCATGTGGATCCTACATGAATCAAGAGACCATTACCATAGCATATGAGAATTTGAGTCTCATATAAAGTGCCATCAGCCAAGGGTGAAGAACAATTAGCCTCAATTTTGACCCCTAACAAAAATGGATTCATTGAAGGCTCACAATAAACCATACAAAATTTGGAGAGCATATCAAAAGTATACTTGGGTTGTGCAAGGAAGATACCAAAGGATGACTAAGTGATCTTAATTCCCAAGAAGTAATGTAAAAGACCCAAGTTTGACAGTAGAAATCTATCATGCAAATAAGTTTTCCCTACTTTGTTGGTGGATGAGTGACTCCTTATGACCAACAAATCATCACTATAGAGAACCAAAAATGTGAGTTTCATCATGCTACAAAATGTAGATGTTTGGATTATAATGGCATCAAGTGAACCCAACTGTTAAAAGGAAGAATTGCATCTTGGCATACCAAGCTTGAGGATATTGTTTGAGGCCATAGAGAAACTTCTAAAGATGATTGTAAACAAATGAAGGATCCTGAATGAATCCTTGTGGTTGCTCCATGTAGATTTCCTTCTAATGGTCATTATGAAGTGTGGCAATAGGAAAAGTATCCCTCTACATTTTCATGCTTGTTTGGGTCCTCCTTGTTAAATTAAAATTAATGTTGCCTTGATTTAGTGTTGTAATGTGCTTAACACATTTACATTAGGTATTGGGCCTTTGTAAGTTAAGTGGACCTAATTGTAACTTATTTAAGGTGTTGTAAAGTGTTGTATTATGATTTCACACTAATCTAGGGTTTTTATTATTAATTGGGCTTCTTTGTGCCTTACTTGGCCTTATTTTACATCCACAAGCCTTAATTAATGCATCTTTCCGAGGATAATCCTGACATAAACCAACATCCAATCATAATTTAGGTGTTTTTGGATTTTTTGGCTTAGATTTAGTGATCTAGGACTCATACGCCACCTTGAGCATATGGTTCCCACCTAAGTTTTGGGGCCCCAATCTAGATTTCACATGAATCTAAGATTTTCTTGAAAAATGTGTCTCATAGCCTAGCCTAATGGGACTCATACGCCACTTCTGGCATATGAGTTCCATGTGGCTTAAAATTAAATTAAATTCAAATTCTTGGCAGGATTTTATTCTCCTAGATCTGATGTCAGCTTGTAGTGTTGTAATTTTGGGATATTTGGCATAAACAAGTATAAATGCAAGGTTATTTCACTCATTTTTCACCTAACAAGCAATCAAGTGACCTAGCAATTTGACTATTCATGCATTATAGAAAATTTGAGTTCACAAGAGCATTCAAGAGTCTTCAAGAGCTAATTATCAAGTGTTTTGTTGCATTATTTAAGTATCAAACATCATGTCAAAGTCATCATGCATCATGTTTGTTTTTGAGCTAAGAATTGTGATGTAGGGTTTCATGATTCAAGCAAGCATTCAATTCAAGATCTACAACATTCAAGCAAGAGTCAAGATCCACATCCATTGGAGCCACTTCATACATGTTTGCAACATTTTGTTCTAGGGTTTGGTCAGTTGCAATATTGCATTTTATTCATTCATCATTCCTGTTTTACATTTTGTGAATGCTTTGCCTAGACTTGCTCAAACATGAACAAACAATCAAAAATTATTCAATAAACAAGTCTGAACAAGCATTCCCCATGAAATTTATTCAAACAAAAGAACAAGAAAACAAAGTAAAATATCAAATGAAAGCTAATGAAATCTTATTCAAATACTCAAACCAGCATCCCATGGGGGAATTGGTGCTTCTTTGTTGTGGAAAGGAGCCCTTTCCCAATTCCTTGACAAGCTTGATGATGGATGTGTGATTCTTTGATGAAAAATGCCAATAACCTAGCTATGGATGATGAATTCTATTTTAACTTGGATGAAAATGTGGATGAACTTGCATAAACTTGTGGATAGTAAACTTGCATCAAAATTTGGATCCCGAATCAATAGAAAAGGTCTCTATTTATAATGGAGAAGGATGGAAGATTGAAGAATAGGATGAATGTGGGATTAAAGAAGGGACCAATGGCATTGTGCCACTTGTCAACACGCTAATGAAGGAGAGTGGAGCACATTTTGAACAATGTGCATGTTAAATGCATGTACGTGGAATTTGAATTTGAAGAGGTGACTTGTGTAAGGAGGGATGTAAGAGGAATTAATGCCAAGTTGGCTTAAGGAGAGGACATGTAAGAGATTTTAATGCCAAGTTGGAGGACAAAAGTCCTTTGGGAGGGAGAATTCAAATAAGTGGAATATTCCCAGAATATGCCATATTTGAAATGAAAATAAGGGGAATTAATAAATCAAATAAATTGATTTACATGTCCAACTTGCAAAAGCTAGAGGAATGGAGGATTAGTGTTAGGAGTTAATTTGGATTAATTAACTTTAGATGAAATTAGTTGATTTGACATTTGATTTAGATATTTGAGTTTATTTAAATCAAATGAGAGGATAGTTGAGAGATTTGTAATTTAATTAAATAAAATGATTTATTCAATTAAATGAAGAACATTAGGATTTAATTAAATAAAGTTGATTTATTTAATTGAAGGAGGAAAATGATGAAATAATTAGATAAGGTTCATTATCTGATTATGGAGGAATTTAATGAATTTAATTAAATAAATATTATTCAATTAAATGATTAGTGTGGATGTGATCAAGGAAGAATTGGTGTTAGTTAATCAAGATCGAGTACATAATATCAATCAGGATAATTTGAGCGTCTACATTTTTCCCCTCTTTGAAGCAATGTACCTATTGTGTTGGTTCAAAGAATAACACTTGCCGAGATCAAAATTTAAAAATTTATTATTTTTTAGATGCCCCACTGCTACCCCAGCGAGAAGAAATATGCTGATATACTACCCCCTCAAGAGATCGGACGAAAATTTGGATTTTTGGGTGATTTTTGGAAAAAAGACAAGTTGCCTGACGGGTCCAGAAAGGCTCCAAGATGCTGAAAATATGCCAAAAATGTGAAAAAAAGATGTGAAACGAGCCTCAGTTGGGAAAAAATGGTGTCAGGGGTGCAAAACCCTAGTTTAACGGCTAAAACGGGGCAAAAAACCCTAATTTTCATGCTTAAATAGGCTTGGAGGGGTCACTTTCCATTCATTTTTGATTTCACACTTTGAAAATTCTAGCCTTTTGAGCTCTGACCCTTTTGCAAAATGGCACAAAGAGTGCTTCCCCGACACATTTCTGAGCGAGTTCGTGTGTACCGAATACCTCCAGACACAGGACAACCGGTATGTGACCTAAACTTGACTTTGAATTTTGATTTTTAAGTGCACTTATTACGTTTTGAAGAGTCAAAGTCCCCAACGTCACTATATAGCGATGGACAAAGTGAAAAATCGGTGACGCTGAAGCTCAAATAGCGATGCTTGTGTAAATTGCAATGTAGTTCATGATTTGAATTTAGGGTTTCAAATTCCAAATGGCGACGCCAGTGTAAATGGCGACACTAGTGTAAATGGTGATGCTAGTGTAAATGGCGACACCACGGTCAATTTTAAGATTAGGGTTTTCCGTTCAAAGGACTTCGCTTGTGTAAATGGTGATGCTGCAAGTTATTTTGCATTTTCAAAGGGTCCAACATCGCTGTTTGGAGTTTTTCAAATAGCGATGCCTTTGTAAATTATGACGCATTCATTGTTCTGGGGTCAAAAACTCTAAACAAGGTTAGATCTGTTTAGGAATTTTGATGTTGTGGCTTCATGGGTGCTAGAGACTAGAGAGCCTCTGCTTTCATGCAAACATCGACCCTTGGCTCTGAGGAGATTGAGTGACTTACACAATTTATGATAGGAGCACTTGGGAAAGATCAATCTTTGGTACGTTGCCTATGCGCCCATTGTTTAGACCCATGTAGTGATGATGACCGTGTTGGCCAAGAGGTGGCACAGTGAGACCTTGTCCTTTCACCTTATGACTGGCAAGGCGACCGTTACATTGGAGGGCATATGGCAGATCCTGCGGTTGTTGATACACGGTGATCGAGTGATCTATGACATTGATGATGGCACTAATGCGGTTAGTGGCTAGGCCATGGACCTATGATTAGGGGAAAGAAGATCCAGACATGACATGTACATACAATGATTGGTTCAGACCTCTACTCTGGTTGACAGATTGAGGAGTGGCACTTCCACGAGGGGACCTTGAGGCAGAACTTCTAGGAGATCATAGGCATGATAGGTTCCTAGAGCACCGCCCTGAGATGGGAAACCTTCACAACAACTAGATCAATAGCCAAACCAACAACGAGATCAGTAGCCACATCAACCACATTAGCCACATCAGCTGCATCAGCCACATCAGTGGGATGCCCAGATTCAACAGTTGTAGGGGCAGGTATAGGGGCATAATGACTCAACAACTAAGCCCTTAAAGCTATGATTCAGAGATTGGAAATATTATCTGAATAGCTATCTTAATCATCATGAAGGTTCATTTAATTGTCAACCCAAGGACATAGACTTAAAATGGGTCAGCACAGTATGTGCACTAGGAATCCATAGTAGCCATATTCATTCTATAACTAAGACATAATGCTGAAAGTAAATTACTTAGAAGGAATAGCATAAGCATTGAGCATCAACTAACAACTATACTAAGCTAAAATACATGACAGGAATGAAAATATGAGCAAACGGATAGGAAACTACTCAGTTTGCTTTGGCTGCAGGAACAATCACATAATGAAATTCTAGTGGCTGCAGGAACAAACAATTGTTAGATTTATAACTATTAGTGAACAAAAAAGTAATAACTGAGCTAAAGGATGGAATGTTCACCAAGTGGGCCCTCTTGGGTGAGTATTCCTTAAGACTAACTCAAATGCAACGAAATTATAACTTCATTTTATTCATTGAAAGAAAAGTTACAATAGAGTAGCAACATAATTGTATTACTAAAAAACTAAGTATGTGAGTACAACATAAGATTAATCAACCTTCTGAGAAGGAGCATCTGAGTCTTATTTATAGAAGAAAAACTAGTAACTAACTACCTAGCAAGGCGGTCGATTCCAACAGATTAGGAGGACACCACTTTATGGAAAGCATAGAAAGTGGAGAGGGGGTTGTGCATGCATGGAATCTGGCCAAGAAAGTTTGCCTCAATGCAAATATAGCACAATAGAACCTCGTATATTCGCTCAACAATCAATTGTGATCAATTACAAGGTAGTTACAATCTTTGATTTGAATGAGGAGTTCCCCTCCATTGAGATTCTTCCCTCCATTAACCTTTGAATGATCACCTTTTTTAACTTTATGGCAAATGACCAACTGGCAGAATCTTCCTCAACTTTGTAGGCTCGAATTTCATCTAGATAACAACATTAGCATGCACAACAATTCCATATCTATAACTATCTTAAAGGAACATTCATTAATCCACATGTAAAATCAACATAGATAGCTAACATAGCATGTTAATGTCATTTAAAAGATCACATAGATATCTTATGCCCAATGTCTAAGGTTTTGAGGAAATAACATGAAAATGTCAACAACCAAGTATCAAAGTCTATGACAACAACAAATGGACAATAAATTATATCAAAATTGGGCCATAAATTAGACTCATTAGGGGCTATAGGTGCAACTACAAATGGTCACAACAGAGAGAGACCAGACTAGGTAGCAAGTCCAGGACCTTACTGCAAAGAGGGATCAAGAGTGGTAGCAGAGACATGCCACAGAGTTACACAATTTTTTGATCAGCGATTGATTATTTTTGAGATTAGACTCATAGGCTCCATTTTTTATAGCCCTGTGGGCATTGTATACTGATTGATATACATACACTTGAGTCAGATTTGTACCATGACAGTGATATTTTTTGATATATATAATATGGATATGATCGATTTATGATGCAATGTGTTCACTTTATTTATGCTTTATGGATGGATGCATTTATGCAATGTGATTCTATATGATGTGATATGTTGTATAGTTTTTATTTTATGTGATGGATGATTATGTAGATTTTCATGGATGCATTTATTTTCTGTATTATCTCTATGCACTTTTTATGATTATGATGTTTGTAGTATGGATGTATGGATGCAACTGTTTATGATATGCAAATGATTCTAAGATGCTTAGACAAATAGATCTATATTATTCCTTAAATGATAATGCAAAATGGATAATGTGATACGTTATGGTTATGAGATGTATGGAATTTTATGATATGCTCTTTTTCTTTTTCTATGTGTAATATGATGATGATGATGATGATGATGATAATGTGATGATGCCTATATGATTTTGCAATGGATGCAAATGCACGGTTTATGAGATGTTTAAAATAACCAATCTATATTATGCAATGATGAGATGCTTAGAATAACCAATCTATGTTATGCAATGATGAGAATGCAATGCATGTGTGATGATTAGTGTTTCCTATTATTTATGATATGAATGATATGCAGTATGTTGACGGTTTGTGGATGCAGGATGGATGCATTGGTGATGTTTGGTTAACTGTCATGATACCATGTTAGTGCGAAGAGAAGAAAGAAGAAATGAGATAATGAAAAGAGGATCCAACAAGTCCATGATTTGATGAGACTTTATTAGAAATAAAGATGAGAGATTGATGATGTTTCGCTTATTAGAGATTGGGGATGTAAAGAGCTTACTTACCTTATGTATGATAATACACATAGGCACGATGTATCCAAGTATAAAGAACTAGGATGGCGTTGTACCTAGTATGATGGATTTTGACTCGACAACCAGATAGGATTATCCTTGTACACACCTGGCATACAAAACCCTATTTAGAATGCATTTCAGATATTCCAAACATCTCAAGCCAAAACATAGGAAGGAAAGCCTTCCTATGTGGTCAACAAGATACTTAAAACACCTTCCCTACAAACCAAACAAAACATGCATGACCAAAGTTATATTACAAGGATATCCAACAAGCACAATGGATAAAAAGATAATGATCAATTCCCCATTCCTTTCTCTCTAAATCGTTTTGTTTAGACATCATCGAGAGGTCATTAGAATGAGCGCAATAAGATAAGTCAGCAAGACAAAGATCAAGTAAACAAACAAGCTAATGTTCTTCATACTATTGGCCAAGACTAAACTACGGTGATGCCTGATGTTGATGTCCATTGTAGGGAGGATGCATCCTAGGATATGATGTTATTAGATGATTTGGGACAAACTGATGATGGGCTATTAGTACCAAAAGTTAACCAGCTTGACCCTAGACTTAAGACCTTGATGTTTGAGTTTTCACTTTTAATCTACTAGACTTGTTTCTAATTGTTTTTCCAAAGTTTGAAGATGATGATTGTTTATTACGAGAAGATGTTTATTGCGGGTGAATGCAAAATGGGATGGATGGATTTTTCAAATATTTGGATGTTTTTGAAATGTTTTGAGGTTGTTTTTGGTATTTTTGAGATTTTTTATAAATGTTTTGATTTTCTAATGTTTTCCAATGTTTTTGGTGTTTTCTGAGATTTTGACCAAGAACCTAACCTAAAGACCTATCCTAGGGGTCTCAAGGGCTAATCAAAGATTAGCCTTGCCAACGTTATACACACAGAGACCACATAGTTTGACTGACACAGACTTATTTATTGATGAGATATGAACAAATTGATTGCCAGTTTATTATGACAGACTCCTAAAGGACTGACCTAGGGTGTCTCGGGCGCACATCAATGATGAGCTTGCCTACGTTCAGAGCTTAGAGACCCTTAGTTCAACAAGACTATTTTTTGAATTTTTCTAACTTTTTGACCTATTTTTTGGAATTTGATATGTTTTGAATGTTTTTGGTTTTTTTGATTTTTTGAATGTTTTTGGATTTTTTGATTTTAAGGAAGACTTCAAGAATATACATGAATCTGATCCAATGTAGGTATAAGAACATGCCCCTAGCATGGTGTGATAGGCAACTCCGATATAGGTAGGAAAAATTGACCTTAAGAATGTGCCAAGTAGTTCTAGGAGGGATCATGATACAAACAAAGGATCAAGCTATGATACAGATGTAGATGGGTGATGGATGGAGATATGGAAGTGTGATGGATGAATGATGCAGAACAAGCCGCAAAGATCATGATGGATGGAGAGTGCTTATTTACACAAGGCACCTATTTTCTAGGTATTTACCAAGGTACTTGTCCAAAGTGCCACCGAAGTGGTTTTCACTAGAGGACAATTTTTTCTTTGTTGTTTTTAATCCTTATTTATTTTTTTTAGATTTTTTAGATTTTTTGATTTCTTTGTATTTTTTGATTTATACCTTGAAAATTTTAGGCATAAAACTTTTTGAGATGAGAGATATTCATGGGATCCTGCAAAGGCTCACCTTCGGGTGTATATAACTGATATGCTCCTAATTTATAGCTCATTGTCATGATGAAGGGTCCCAACCAGGTGGGTTTAAACATGCCCTTGCTATTTGGATTTGGTACTTTCTTCTGATTCTCCTTCAATACAAGCTCTCTAACTTGAAAGGTCCGAATCCTGATCTTCTTATTGTAGCTTCGCTTGAGACGGTTTTGGTAGACTTACAAATGGTTCAAGGCATCTGTGTGTCACTCATCCAGTAGTTCCAACTCGTTCAACTATGACACTTGATATTCTTATCAGTGATGATATTTTGCAATGATATTCTCAAGGATGGGAGCTCGATCTCAATGTGGAGGATGGCTTCTTATCTATAGACTAGGGAGAAAGGGGTTGCACCTATTGGTGTGTGAATACTTGTTTGGTAGGCCCATAAGGCAGGATTCAATTGTAGGTGTTAGTCACAACCAACTTCATTGACTACTTTTTTAAGATTTTCAAGATGGTTTTATTAGTAGCCTTAGTTTGGTTGTTTCCTTGGGGATAGTATGGAGTAGAAAAGCGATGTTGGATATTGAATATTTGGCATAGGTCTTGAACATCCTAGTTTTTGAAAGGTGTCCCGTTATCTAAGATAATGGCTTGAGGGACACCGTAGTAGAAAATTAGGTAGTTTAGGGTGAACTTGGATATCTACTTTCTTATAATATAGGTCATGGGTATGGCCTCTACCCACTTCGTGAAGTACTTAGTGGTAGTGATGATGAACTTATGTCTACTAGATGACGTTGGGGTGATTTTACCAATGATATTGATCCCCCACTATGAAAAGGGCCAAGGTGTTATGATTGGGTGGAGCTCCTGAGCTGGTGCATGGATGAGATCCCCATGTTGTTGATATTGTAGGCATTTTTTGACATATTCATGAACTTCCCTCTCCATCGTAGGCTAGTAGTACCCAGTCCTCAACAGTTTCTTGGCCAAGGTCATACCACTCGAATATGATCCAAAAATGCCATTGTGCACCTCGGTTAAAGCAGTCCAAGCTTCCACAGCATTTAGGCATCGTAAAAGGGTTCCTTCAATACTCCTATGGTATAGGGTGTCACCTAAGATAACAAAACGGGATGACTTCTTGACAAATGTTCTTTTAAGGTTCAGGATGATATCAATAGGGAGGACTCCTATTCTCAGGTAGGTGTATATGTCATGATACCAGGGATCACTTGGACCAACGATTTCACACACAAATTTAGACTCTGGTACCTCGAATGCTGGTATGAAAAGCTACTCTACAAGGAATTCATGCTTAGGGACATAGCATGGGATATCCAATAGTGATCCAATTGCCACCATAGCATCTATTTCTCTATTGTTTTCCCTTGGTATTTGTTCAAACGTGATGTCAATGAAGAATTCTTTGAGGATTTCCACTAGTTTCTTGTATGGAGTCAATTTTTCATCCTTTGTTTAGTATTCATCATTAACCTGATTGAAAATTAACTGTGAATCTCCATAGACCTTAATTGCCATGATCTGCTATTGTACTGCTATTTTGAGTCCTATGACAGGAGCCTCATACTCTGCAATATTTTTTGTGCAAGGAAACGACAATTTATATGACTTCGAAATGAAATCTCCTTGTTTGTGATGAAAAAGACTCCAAATCCTGACCCATGTTTGTAGGACCCATCAAAATAAACCTTCTAGTGGTCAGCTGCACTAAGATTGAACACAAACTCATCTAGGAATTCTAATACAATTGGATTCTCTAAATAGATGGGTACTTCTTCTAGTTGATCTACAATCACTTGTCCCTTAATATCCTTTCATTCCACATATTCGATATCATACTCTGATAGGATCATAACCCACTTAGCCATTCATCTTATGAGTGTTGCTTTAGAAAGTAAGTATTTGAGTGGGTCAATCTTGGCAACGAGTTTTATTTGATGGGCTAATATGTAGTGCCTAAATTTTTGTGTAGCGAACACTACTGCTAGGAAAGCCTTCTCAATGAATGTGAAATTTAGCTCATCTCCCACCATGGTTATACTGATATAGTAAATAGCTCTCTTTCCCATTTTCGTCATGTTGAGCTAAGAGAGCGCCAAGGGCTACTATTGTTGTTGATATATACAAGATCAATGGATTGTTTGGAATTAGTGGCATAAGGATTGGTGGTGATAACAAATACTCCTTGATTTTATTGAACACTTGATCACATTTCTCATCCCACTTGTATTCTACCCCCTTGTGGAGTAGATGAGAATATGGGATAGCCTTATTTGCTAACTGCACTATAAATCAATGGATAGATTTGAGCCTTCCTTGTAAGCCTCTTAATTGCTTCAATGTTCTATGTGCTTCCATTTCAAGAATTGCTTTTACCTTGGTAGGATCTATCTCAATTCCCCTCATAGACACGATATACCCTAACAATTTCTCTGATTGGACACCAAAGAAAAACTTCTTGGGATTGAGCCTGACCTTGTACTCCTCTAGCCTGTCAAAGATGGACCTTAGTGCTGCTATGTGATCTTGACACTTTCTGGATTTGGCCAATATGTCATCTACATAGTCTTCCACAGTCTTGTGAATCATGTCATGGAATATTAGCATCATAGCTCTTTGATAGGTAGCTCCTACATTCTTCAAACCAAACGACATCATGTTCTAGCAGTAGGTGCCCCATGGGCAAGTAAAAGTCATCTTGTGTTGATCATCTTTGGCTATCATGATCTGATTGTACCTTGAGAATCCGTCCATTAGTGATAACATTTCATGTCCTGTTGTCATATCCACAATCATGTCTATGTTTGGGAGAGGGAAATCATCCTTGGGACATGCTTTGTTAAGGTATCTAAAGTCTATGTGGATGCGGATGCCCCCAGTGGGCTTTGAAATAGGTAAAATATTTAAAACCCAATCTAGATAATCAATTGGGCATATGAAGCCAACATCAAGGAGCTTATGTAATTCCAGTTTGACTAGTAATGCTATTTGTGGATGCATCTTTCTTAGTTTTTTTCTTACCGGCTTTGCTTCTGGATAAACAGCTAGATGGTGAACCACAATTTCTGGATCAAGATTGGGCATGTCGGTGTAGGTCCATGCAAAGTTTACCTTTCTTTCCCTCAGGAATGTAGCTAGGAGTTCATGTTCCTTTGTCAAAAATGATTCTGCATAGAAGATGATATGTGGTGTTTCTTCTGTTCCTAAGTTGACCAGATTACACTTCTTTGCTAAAACTGTTGATCTCTCCTGATGAATAACACTAAGGGGAAGATTAAATCCCTCATCCTTTGGTGCTTCAGAGAGGTTTTCACCATTGGATGTGTCCTTTGTTTTTACTATTTTTGGGTCTAAAAGTACCACAGTGTGGTTTTCACTTAAAGACCTAGATATTATTCTTAAATTTTCACTTTTGTAACTGAGGGATTCAATCATTTCCCCATGGTAGGCATGTGTGTCTAGCCCTATGTTGAATCCTGCTTTGTGATCTCCATATGGTATAGTATCCCGCAATCCCATGAATTCTGAGAGAGCCTCATCATTTTTGAATGTGTCCAAAATTGGCAGTCCTCGTTGGTCATAGTCGATGAGTTGGGGATAGACTAACTTTAGCTCATTGGTTTGGTTGTGTAGACACTCGAAATGTCCTGATTGATATCATGCACTCTATCCTGATTCACTAACACCAGTTCTTCATTAATCACATCCATACTAACCAATTAATTGAATAAATATTTATTTAATTAATTTAATCAAATAATGAACCTTATTAGGTTATTTCATCATTTTCCTCTTTTAATTAAATAAATCAACTTTATTTAATTAAATTCTAAATTTCCTCTTTTGATTAAATAAATTAACTTTATTTAATTAAATCATCATGTCATTGATGAGCGTAGTTTTTGGTCTAATTTTGGGTAGAATCTATAGTTTATTTTTTGGTAGATGTCATGGACTTTAATGTTAAATGTTGGTATTTTCATAATGTTTCCCTCAAACCATTGACATTGGACTTAATCCTATCTCTGCAAGCTTTAATGACATTTGGCATATTATGTGGATTATCTATATTGATTTTGCATGTGGATAATGAATGTTCCTTAAGGTGGTTATAGATGTACAGTTATTATGCGTATTGAATTTACCATATAGATTTAATATGCTAAGTTGAGGAAGACACCGCCAGTTGGGCATGCACCATAACGTCCAACAAAGGAATCGCTCCAAGTCAAAGGAGGCCGACAACAGAAGATTCTTCATGTAATTGAACGTAACTACCTTGTAGTGAACTTTAATGATCAAGCATGCATGGGTGTTACTACTGAGCTGAATCTACATTTGGACCTACATGTCTAACCAGATTCCATGCACACGTAACCACCATCACTCCATTTTCTCTGTTTTCCCTAAATGGTGTCCTCCCAGTCGTGGAGTTAGCTACCTTGTTTAGCTGTTAGTATAAATAATGACCTGATTCTCCTTCAAAAAGGTTGCACGATTTGATATTGTATTTGCACTCTCCAGTTTTCAGTAATACAAATACATTACTTTTTTGTACTCATGATTCACAGTGAATAAAATAAAGTTTGATTTCGAGCATCTGAGTTTTCATTAGTTTTAGAGGATACTTATCCAAGGGGGACCACTTGGTGAGTAATCCGTCTTCTTAGGTTAGCATTAGTTTAGTATTACTTGTTGTTTAGTACTTAGTTAGAAGTATGGCACTGACTATTTTGGTAGCCACTAGAATTCCATTATGTGACTGTTCCTGCAGCCAAAGCAGACAGAGTAGTTTCCTGTTTGTTGCTCAGATTTTCATTTCTGTTATGCATTTCTGCTTAGCATAGTTGATTGATTGATGTTCAAAATTTGTCTCATTCCTTTTCAAGCAATTTACTTTCAGTATTATGTGTTCCTTAATTGTAAAATGAAATGGATACTTTGAGTTCCTAGTGCACATATTATGCTGACCCATTTCAAGTTCACGTTCCTAGGTTGACAAGTTAAATGCACCTTCATGATGATTGAAATAGTTATTCAGGTTAGATGTCCAATCTCTAAATTATGGCTATGAAGGCTTAGTTATTAAAATCATTGTAGGAGGCCAACATTTTTGGTGCCGTTTCTGGGATGTTGTCAAACTAGGAAGTCTTTTGGAGTCATTGGTAGTTTTTCTTGTTCTAGTGTTTCTAGAAGTTGCTCTTAGTATATCCTCATTTAGGAAGTCATGAACCTCCTTATTCTTTACCAATTATTTGTGTGAGCTGACTGATAGTGAGTGATACCACATGCATAGAGGAAAGATAAGGGATGATTATGGGAGATTCATTCCTAACAATTCTAATCCATTCCAACTAGTTGAATATCAAAATCTACCAGAAAAAGAAGAAGAAGATCCACACCCCTTTGTTGATGCATATCCTGATCTGACTAGTTCTGAAGTCTCCTCTGAAGATCAAAATCAGCTTGAGAAACCCTTTGATTTGGAACCACATCAAGTAGGCATGGGTGATGTAAATAGGAATAGACCTAACCAACCAACTTTTCCTTTCCCCATTGCCCATCAGAATGAAGTTGACAACATCAAGAACATTCCTGCCTCAACACTCCCAAAGTTTTATAGACTTGTCATAGAAGATCCTGATACCTTTTTATTTGAGTTTGACATACTTTGCAGGAGTTATGATTATACTATTGATGCCCATAGGCTTAAGCTATTTCCTACCACTTTGAAAGAGGGGCTGCATTAAGATGGTTCATGAGCCTAGGTAGAGATACTGTGGAAACTTGGGAAGACATGAAGAAAAAATTCCTTGAGAAATACAAGGAATATTATAGAGGCAGTGACATGAGAGGAGGTGACATTTTCAAGATGTAGCAAAAGGAAGATGAGTCTGGAAGATTACATTGCAAGGTTTATGTTTTGCTTACAAAAATATCCACAACATACACTTAATGAAGACTCACAAAAGTTGCTTTTCCTGAGAGGAATTAATAATAGTTGCACTTAGGCCTTGGACCTCATGGGAGGAGGAGATATCTCCCAAGTTCCTTGGGAAGATATCAAGAAAATATACCAGAACTACTCTAGGGTAGCTTCAAAAAAAGGGAAAGCTTACCAATCTTCCATGGGTAAGTCAAATACCAATGGAGTTTCAAGAATGGAGATTACTCATTTGATGGAAGGCTTCAAGCAAGACATTATCAATAATCTAGCTACTCAACTAGATACACTTTAGGCCAAGAAGAAGCAAGAGGAGTCAGAGGAAATGTTGACAGATTATTGCCCTCACTGCAGACAAAAGGACTACAGATGTAAGATGGTAGCTAATCTTGAAAGCAAGTAGGTTCCACCTAAGTTCAATCCAATCCAGATTGAAGAAAACCAAGTCTACTATGTTGCACAAAGGAAGCCTTAGGCTCCAAGACAAGGTATGCCACTCGATCCACTATCCTATGTTGGGCCATATTTTAATTCCTACTCATCTAGTAACCAATGGCAGCCCCCATATCCACCCACTTATGGAGGATATCCACCACAACCTTGGAGTAACCCTTCAAATTCTTGGCCCAACCATCATAGTTCTCCACTCTAGTGGTAACAACCTCAGGGGAATTGGTAGCAATTTCAAGGGCATTGGTAGCCACCTCCAGGAAATTGGTAGCAAATAAATCAATGGAGAGGAGGGAAGCAATGGCCTAATCAAACAACCAGTTACATGCAACCATCTTCTCAGCCTCAACACCCTGCTATAATGCCTCCACCTGCTAATCCAAGCTCAAATGTACGTAAACCTACTCAACTACCAGCTCAGCCCACACCCAATCCAAATAACAAACCACAACAACAACCTACATACTCTACTGATTGAAATCAAATCCCTACATATGTTGTGAGTGTAAGTGATATCCACTTGTGTTTAGGTACTACTCTACCAACCCCTTCCAAGCCCATTATCGCTGAGCTTCCTATGGAAGAGGAAGATGAGCCTTTGAATGATCCCATTTGGCCTAGTGTTCCTAAAAATTATGAACCAGTCTAAGTCAAGAAAACTGAACAAGAACCACCATTTCCTTAGAGATTGGAAGTTTCCAAGAAGAAGGAAGAAAAGAAGGATACAAATTTTGATATCTTGGATCAGCTGAAGCACATATGTGTCTTGATACCTCTATTTCAGGCGATAAAGGATGTTCCAATCTACGGTAAGGCAATCAAGGAAGCATGTCTCAAGAAGGCAGGTAGGAAAAAGGACCCAACCACAGTTCATGTGGTGGGATAGCTAGCTAACATCGTACAAGGAAAAGTGACTATCCCCAAGTATAATGACCCAGGAAATCCTGTGGTACCGATTGTTATAAATAGGGTCCAAGTAAAGAATGCTCACATTGATTTAGGGGTAGCAATAAATGTAATGACCAAAGACATCCTGCAACAACTAAATATCACAAGCATGAGATCTACTCCTACTGTCCTACAGCTTGCCAATAGCTCCACTATTAAGCCTAATGGTGTAGTGGAGGATCTTTGGGTATTTCTAGACTCTTGGGAGTACCCAACAGACTTTATGATTCTTTCTCCTAAACCTACACTAGGTAGGTATCCCATTATTCTTAGAAGGCCATGGTTGGTAACTGCATATGCATACATTGGATGTCGGTCAGGTGACATGACCATTTCAAATGGGAGGAGCACTGATTTTTTTTTCTTTATCTGCCTGCTTAACCATCTCATGATGAAGATAATATCGTATGGCCACATGTTGGTGAAGAGGCCGAGGAAGTTAACTTTGTGGTGCAACTTATGATGCTAGGTAGAAGCTCTTTCATGAAGCTGTATGATGAGGATGAAGTATTGGCTAACATCATTCAGAACCATTGTGAAGTGGAGGAAGCATCATCTTCTCATTCTACTGCTCCAGTCAAGACACTTTTGCTTGCTCTTCCTATAGCCACTGTTCTTGTAGAAGTTCTTCCTATAGATGCTCTTCCTATAGCCATTGTTCCTGCAGACAGACTTCCTACAACCACTGTTCCTACAGAGAGATTTCCTATAGCAACAAGTATGTCCCATACATTATTTCCATATGAACTAAAAGTACCATGTGTTAATGAAGCAACCATGATAGAGTTAACTACACAAGTACAGGTGTCAGAAGGAAAAAAGTTGAATGTTAATAGTAAATTGAATGAAGAACAACAATTTTTATTGGCAAACCTATTAAGGACCCATCAACATAGATTTGCATGGGATTATCATGATATGAAGGGATTGGATCCTAAACTTTGTACACATAGAATTTAGATCAGAGATGATTGCACCCCAGTAAGACACCCATAGAGAAGAATTAACCTTGCACGAAGAGAGATTGTGAAAGGAGAACTAAAGAAATTACTAGATGTAGGATTTATCTACACCATTTCAGATAGTCAGTGGGTGTCTCCATTAGTGATTGTGCCCAAGAAAGGAGGGAAATGGTGAGTTTGTGTTGATTATAGGGAACTTAATGCTGCCACCAAGAAGGACCACTTTCCTTTACCCTTCATTGATCAAAATTTGGACACACTTGCGAGGAAGCAATACTTTTCTTTTCTAGATGGGTTTAGCGGCTACAACCAAATCCAAATTGCACTAGAGGACTGGGAGAAGTTTACTTTTACCTATCCATGGGGGACCTATGCATATTTGGTGCTCCCATTTGGCTTATGCAATGCACCTACAACTTTTTAGAGGGAAGTCATTAGCATATTCTCATACATTTCTCATGATTGCATAGAAATTCATATGGATGACTTTACCACTTATGGTGTTGACTTTAATCAAGCGTTGGAAAATCTCAAAAGGGTCCTATAGAGATGTGAAGACCAAAACTTGTCCTTAAATAGTGAAAAATGATTCATGATGATGTAGGAAGGTGTAGTTCTTGGACACTACATCTCCCATAAGGGAATTCAAGTTGATCCTACAAAGATTGAGGTAATCAAAATTTTTCCCACACCTACAAAACAAAAGGATGTTAGGAGTTTCTTGGGTCATGCAGGATATTATAGGTGTTTCATCAAGGAATTCAGTAAAGTAGCAACACCATTGTACACTTTTCTCACTAAAGATGTTGAATTTTAGTGGACTAAAGCCTATGACAAGGCATTTTCTGACTTGAAGGCATCTTTGACTCATGCTCTTGTACTCAAAGGGCCTAATTGTGAGCTTCTTTTCCACATCCATACTAATGCATCAGATTATGCCATAGGAGTAGTCTTAGGATAGAAAGAATGAGTTGTTGAAAATGCCATTTACTTTGTCAACAAAAATTTACAAGGAGTTGAATTCAATTATATAGTGACAGAAAAAGAGATGCTGGCAGCAATCTAAACACTGAACAAATTCAAACATTACATAACAGGCTACCAAATATTTGTGCACACTGATCATGCAACCATTAGATATCTCATGAATAAACCTTTGATCATAGGTAGATTGGAAAGATGGTTATTGTTGATGCAAGAGTTTGATATAACCATTGTGGATAAGCTAGGGAAGGCCAGTGTTGTTGTAGATTCTTTTTCAAGGCTAACTACATCATAAGACAATCAGCCCATAGATGACTCTTTCCCTGATGAGCATCTATTCTCCCTCAATGTACAAACACCCCAGTATGTTGACATAGCCAATTACTTGGTCATAGGTAGAGTTCCTTCTCACTTCTCTCCGAAAGAGAAAATGGAACTCATTGAAAAATCTTTTCCTTTCTCTTGGATTGTTGGATGTTTGTTTTATACTGGACCTGGCCATGTCATGAGATGTGTGAGAAAAGATGAGACATATGACATTTTACATGCATGTCACAATGAACCATGTGGAGGACACTTTGAAGCCAAGAGGACAAAAATGAAGGTTTTGAACATAGGATATTATTGGCCAACACTCCACAAGGATGCAGGAAGGTATACTAGAAAATGTGATAGATGTCAATGGGTAGACCAACCAGATTTGATGAGATGCCACTGTGCCCTCAGGTAGTAATCACTCCCTTTGAAAAGTGTGGATTAGATTTTTTGGGACCCATTAACCCTCCATTAAATGGGAAGTCTTATATATTGGTATGCATTGATTATGTGACAAAGTTGGTAGAAGTTAAGGCCATGAAGCATGCAAGAGATAACAAGGTTGCAAAATTTATTTATTAGGAAATTTTCACAAGATATGGAGTCCCAAGAGAAATAGTGATTGATCAAGGGGCACAATTCACATCAACCCTTGTTGCAACACTAATTAATGAGTACAACATAAGGCATAAGAATTCTACTCCTTATCACCCACAGGCTAATGGCCAAGTTGAAGTGACCAATAGAGAAATTGAAGCCATTCTGACTAAAATAGTAGCTATTCATAGAAAGAATTGGGCAAATATATTACTAGAAGCTGTTTGGGCCTATAGGACGACTTGGAAAACAACTACAGGATTCACCCCATTTGAGTTACTGTATGGAAAGACAACTATGATGCCAGTTGAATTTGAATATAAGACTCTGCGGACTGCAGTAGATTTTGGGATGGATATTTCTAAGGCACAAAGAGAAAGAATCTTGTAGCTAAACGCTTTGGATGAGATAAGAAGAGTAGCCCTGCAACATATAGAAGTAGTTCAAAATTAGAGAATCAAGTGGCATGATAAATTTATCAAGGACAAGAAATTCCAACCAGGAGATTGGGCCTTGCTCTATGACTCAAGATACCAGGATAATGCAGAAAATTGTAGACAAGGTGGCTAGGACCATATGAAGTTGTTGAGGTCTTTCCTAATGGATTTTTTCAACTTACTACCATTGACCCTATTAGGTTAAAATTACTTGTCAATAATCATCACCTCAAATTATATCATAAGCCAGCTTCCAAAGAAGAGTTCCTGCAACAATTCACCCAGCATTCAGCACCCAAGCTTCCTGCAGCCGAAGGAAATGGACCTAGTGTCCCTCCTTCTGGCTAATTAAGGTACGTACTTCTCATAATAAAGACTTTCACTTACGTGGAATTCCATTTCTTCACCCATCCACCCATCCACCCATCAATCACTAGCTTTCTCTCTCTTCCATCACTTCATTCCACCTCACCTCATTCCACTTCATTTTCATTAATTGCTCAATTTATTCCCTAAAAGGTGAGCAGTACTTTCTCACAATCTTTGTAGAAAATCTTCCACACATTCAAGTATGTGCGCTTTAATTGCTATCTTTAATCATCTTTTAAGTGCGTTCATTTAATCACTGTAGTTAGTATAGATGTTTACATAAAATGCCATCATTCCCTGTCAAATCACCATTCCCATCTCGCATGTGTTGAAACATGTTCAAATTTAGGTCGGGGGAGGGAAAAGAAAAGGATGTAAATATATTTCCCATGTGTCAATTTATGCTAGGCTACGTCAGAAAATTTAAAATGAGCTGATTTGAAATCTGAGTGAGAGGACAACTTGCATGTGTGAAGTGACATCAACTACAACCACTATTTCTTCCCATCATAATTCCCCTTTATCACTCCTTTTCTTGCTATTATTGACCCTGTCGTAATATTTAGTTGCAAGAAAAAAGGTGAAACAAAGAAAAAAAATTAGTCGATATTGGCACTAGAAATTTAGCAGATACTGCAGGAAAGTGAGTTTGATTTTTAGACGAGAATTGCAGAAAAGAAGTTGTAGAGAATTTGTTTGATTGCAAAAAATGGGAGGTGGGTTAATTGGGAATGAACCCATGATGCACGATGTTTTATTATAGGATGCACATTGCCTGGCCGAATTTAGAAACTACAGATGGTTAGATTACTTCCTGAAGTTGGATGGATTTGATGAAAGCATTGCCCTTGAATTCACCCAGACATTTTTTGAAGGGAAAGTCATAGTAAAAGGGTTGGAAGTTGTGGCAACAAAGAAAAAAATTGTAGAGGTCACAAGGTTACTAGCTGATGGTGAAAATTACCCTGCCTCTAGAGACGCCAGATTAGCCAGGGATGAATTTACAGGGTCGAAGGACCCCCCATTGAGCATTGATAAACAGGGTGCAAAGAGAATTTCTCTGCCTGAGCCATGGAAGCAGATAGCCATTTATGTTATCAAATACATCACCTATGAGGGTCGCCAGTCAAATTTTCATTTCATGCACTTAAGGCTTTTGAATCACATGAGGCATAAAAGGAGGATGAATGTGCCTAATGTGCTATACAATCTTCTCTCAATCATGGTAATCGAGACCCAAAAAGGTAGGGATAATTATATTTCACACCATTGTCTGATTAAATTTTTGGTTGAAAAGTCTTTGCATGATGTATTTGGAATGACCTGGGAAGAATTTATAAATGTTGATCAAATTAGATCTGAGCACTTGCAACCTAGGGATTTACCTCAACCTCGTAGGTCTAGCAGGATATTTAGCACGACTGAAGTCCCTCTTGGTGCTTCAACCTCTGGTGTTGGCTCTTGTTTGAATCCTCCAGCAGCAAAAGAAACTATAGGAATTAGTTCTTATGGAACAAAGCACTCAGAAAAAGAAAGTTCCTCTAATTCTAATGATGACATTCCACTTGAAACCCTGATGAAGACTAGGGCATATAATAGAGAAGTAGAAATGAGAAAAGGAAAGGCCAAAACACAACTTGTAGAAAGAAAGGTGCCAAGTTCTAAAAAGAGGAAGGCTGACACTGTTCATCCTACAACCAAAGGAAAGCATGAGAGACCTCCTAGGAAATCAAGACCAACTGGGCTTGTGATTGGTATGCCTCCACAGGAAATCCCTAAGCCTGGTGAGACATCACACAAGGACCCTAAAGCTCCAATGGGGTAGGAGAATGTTGAAGAAGAAGACATATTTAGGAAAGCAACAAATATAACACTGGTTGATCTTTCTAACATTGTAGAAGAGTTTGAGGAAAATCAAGATTTCCTGCAGCATGAGCAAGAAGTCCTGCAACAATAGCCAGAACAAGAACAAGAGTTCCTACAACCACAATAAGAACAAGAACGAGAGTCCATATAGCAAGAAGTGGAAGAAGAAACAATGCCCTTGCAACCAGAGATAACTGGACAACCTGAGTCCATGCAGATAGTGTCATATGAGGAGTCACCATCAATAGAAAGACTAGTAGGAATTCATAATCCTCCCGATTTTACAGTACATGCAACAATTTTGAATTTATGAAAATAAATACAAAGAAGGGAGGAAGAATGGAAAAAGGAAAAATAGAAATTGAAGAAGGAAATTCAAAAGAAGGATGAGGAGATTGAAGATAAAGATGCAAAAATTGCCACCCTAAAGCAGAGGGTGGATGATATGGAAGCTTTGGCACCACAAATTTTGGAATGTAGGACCCCTCCAAGTGTCTATGCTATGCTCTTGAAAGAGAAATATCTCTTTTTTAAGTTGTCAAGAATTGCCTCAGGTTTGAATCCTTCTATTGACACCCCTATTGAATTTTTCAATGCTTATAGGATTACCTCCCTTGAAATGAAGAACTTGCTATCTGAATTTTATTTACATAATTATGTTGTAACTCAAGACCATGATTGGAATCCACTATTAGATGTTGGGGATGTCCAATTGAGGGCATTTATGTCTTGGGTACAAAATGAGATTATTTTGGGACAACAATATGGAGCTTATAAGCAATTGGAGTTTGATATCCCTCTGCCCGTTAGGGCTAAATCAAGCAACCCAAGGGATATTTATAGAGAATGGCACAAAATGCATCTCAAACCTAGTTATGGCAATAGGATTATTCCTTGGATTGAGGTAGTTTACAGTGATTATGAGGTAAAGACAACATCAAAGGAGGAAACTATGAGAAGATGTCTATCACAAAGATGGAATAGTCTAACTGATGAGCTGAAGTAGGCCGAGCCTCATTCCATCCACAATTATGCTGCAACACTAAAAAGGATTGATAGGTATATTTAGATTGGGAGAACACAAGGGCGATCTCAGCTCCCCCTAACTTTCCAGCCACCCATGCTCAGATGGCCCATGCCAAACTTCAAATTCTACCAGTATGACATTGTTGCAGAAAAGTAGAGATGGAACATATTTGACAGATTGGGAGGATTCTATTGGGATCCTGATTCACACATTGCAGCCACTGATGTGGGACAACTATCAGTTGCAAATTTTAGAGCTTTGACCAAGCAAAAGAACAACCCTTCCCCTACTAGAGGACCAACAAAATGTTAGGTTGGGGGGAGTGATGAGCCTATTTTTTGGTCCAATTTTGGGTAGAAACTATAGTTTATTTGCTAGTAGATGTCATGGAATTTAATGTTAAATGTTGGTATTTTCATAATGTTTCCCTCAAACCATTGACATTGGACTTAATCCTATCTCTACAAGCTTTAATGACATTTGGCATATTATGTGGATTATCTATATTGATTTTGCATGTGGTTAATGAATGTTTCTTAAGGTGGTTATAGATGTGCAGTTATTATGTGTATTGACTTTACCATGCAAATTTAATATGCTAAGTTGAGGAAGACACCACCAACTGGGCATTCACCATAACGTCCAGCAAAGGAATCACTCCAAGTCAAAGGAGGCTAATGGCAGAAGATTCTTCGTGCAATTGAATGTAACCACCTGGTAGTGGAATTTAATGATCGAGCATGCACGAGCATTACTGATGAGTTGAATCTATGTTTGGACCTACATGTCTGACCAGATTCCATGCACACGTAACCGTCATTATTTCATTTTCTCTAAATGGTGTCCTCCTAGTTGTGGAGTTGGTTGCCTTGTTTAGCTATTAGAATAAATAATGACCTGATGCTCCTTCTTCAAAAAGTTTGCATGATTTGATATTGTATTTTCACTCTCCAGTTTTCAGTAATACAAATACATTACTCTTTTGTACTCATGATTCATAGTGAATAAAATAATGTTCTGAGTTTGAGCATTTGAGTTTTCATTAGTTTTAGAGGATATTTATCCAAGGGGGCCCACTTGGTGAGTAATCCGTCTTCTTAGCTTAGCATTAGTTTAGTATTACTTGTTGTTTAGTACTTTGAAGTCTAGCACCAATTGTTCCTATAGCCACTAGAATTCCATTTTGTGACTATTCCTGTAGCCAAAGCAGATAGAGTAGTTTCTTGTTTGTTGCTTAGATTTTTATTCCTGTTATGTATTTTTGCTTAGCATAGTTGATTGATTGATGTTTAGCATTTGTCTCATTCCTTTTCAAGCAATTTACTTTCAGTATTGTATGTTCCTTAACTGTAGAATGAAATGGCTACTTTGAGTTCTTAGTGCACATACTGTGTTGACCCATTTCAAGTTCATGTCTCTGGGTTGACAAGTTAAATGCACTTTCATGATGATTGAAATAGCTATTCAGGTTAGATGTTCAATCTCTAAATTATGGCTATGAAGGCTTAGTTAATAAAATCATTGTAGGAGGCTAATAGTCATCTCTTTTAATTAAATAAATCAACTTTAGTTGATTAAATCTAATATTCTTCATTTAATTGAATAAATCAAATTTATTTATTTAAATTACTAATCTCTCAAATTCCTCTCATTTTGATTTAAATAAATCTAAATATCTAAATCAAATGTCAAATCAACTAACTTCCATCTAAGTTAATTAAATCCTGATTAACTCCTAACACTAATCCTCTTTTCTCTAGTTTTTGCAATGCACATGTAAATCAATTTATTTGATTTATAAATTCCTCCTTTTATTCAAAAAGTGGCATATTCTTGGAATATTCCACCCATTTGAAATCTCCCTCCTAAAGGACTCTTGTCCTCCAACTTGGCATTTATGGATCTTACATGTCCTCTCCTTGAGCCAACTTGGCATTAAAGGCACTTACAACTCTTCTTCCACAAGCCATCTTTTGAATTTCAAATTCCACCTAGTTGCATTTAACATGCACATTGTTCAAAATGTGATCCACTCTCCCTCATTATCATGTTGACAAGTGGCACAATGCGATTGGTTCAAATTTAATCCTACATTCTTCCTATTCTTCAATCCTCCATCCTTCTTTCCTATAAATAGATGACTTATCCATTGATTTGGGATCCACAACTTCATGCAAAGTTACTATATTTAATCTATTTTCATCAAAGTTATCATAGCATCTCATCATCCATAGCTAGGATATTGACAATTTTATCAAGGATTAATCAATCACTCATCAAGCTTGTCCAGGTATTGGGAAAGGGCTTCTTTCCAAATCAAAGAAGCACCAATTCCCCCATGGGATACTAGTTTGAGCATTAGAATAGGATTTAATTAACTTTCATTTGATTTAACTTTGCTCTATTTTCCATATTCTTGTGTTTGAATGAATCTCATGGGGAATGCTAGTTTAGATTTGTTTTTGGACTAATGTTTGATTTTTTGTTCACATAGTAGTAGGTCTAGGCAAAGCATTCACATTTTGGCACTAGAAGGAGGGCTAATATTTCAAAATTAACATATTTTTTTTGGTCAATTCCATTGTTTTTCAAATTTTTGTGTTTTCAAGAAACAATGACGCTGCAAAAACCAAACGGTGACGCTATCAATCCAACATTGCTATATATCAACGTTGCCTTTGCTTCAAAGTTCGATGCTGCAGTGATTCTCCTGAGGGCCAGATTTTCTAAACTCCAAAGGGTGACATTGGGTGAAATAGTGACAGAAACATGGTCTCTGTTTCTCCACAGAGTGACACTGACTTCACCAGAGTGACGCTGGAATCTCCAACCAACAATGCCTTCATGGATTGCGACATTGGGTGGGGTAAAAGGTCAACTTTCAAGTTTATTTTAACATTTGCTTTTTGTTTTTGATCACCTTGAACTTTTAACTTGTTTTGTGGTTCTTTTTTTTATGTAGATTGAACATCTTTTTAGGTTGAGGTGATCAAGAAGGGAAGGAGGAAACAAGGAGAAGACATTTTATGACACTATTTCACGATTGTAACAAGTGTTTTTAAACACTTTGGGGACATTTATAATCCCACTTGAGGATCTTGTTATCTTAAGTTTTAGGACTCAAATACATTTTGTTTGGGCTTTAAAAAGAACAATCAAAGGGTTAAAAAGAACATTAGAAACTCACTAGATTTGGTTTTTGGTTTTAAGAATTGAACAAAACAACTTCAAACATTTGATTTCGTGCCATAAAAAGAATCCATTTACTGCTTTTGAGGTCTAAAATGAACATGTGCTTATCTTGTTTTGTAATCCTTTTTTACAAGCTAATATCATTTAAAGGGTGTATGCACTTCTCTTGCAGTTCACGGTGATCTTGAGAATCAAAAGTAATTTGGTGATATTAGGTTGTTTGAAAGATTACCTCCACACTTCAATTTGGGCTTAAAATTAGACAAATCTTGCTAGTGTGAGAAAAGACATTGTGTGTGTTCTATCTTTGTTCACATAAACAAAGATTGATTGAACTACGGATGTACTTACTCACTTTTTTTCACCTTTAGAGGGCCTACCTTGGTGGGAAAAAAGTACTCACCCTAAGGGAACGACCCAAACCGGTAACATGCTAAATCCAAGCCTCTTTCAACCGGTATATAAAATGGATGCTTGACGAAAGATCAATCTCACGAATGGTTATGCCAACAAGTGATTCCCTCAGTACCCATGTGGTGCATGAAATCCCATAGAGCATAACCTCTACAGGTTTGGAATCCTCCTTAACAAAGCTCATCTTGTCGTATGTATAGCCCACCTGAATGGATGCATTGACTAAAATCCAAACTGTGTAGAAGCCAAAAAGCCTTTTTCCATTTGTTGGTGCAAGAGGTCAGATCTCTGAAGCCACCCCACATTTTTATGGTTCATAGAAGAGATGAGAAGTTCATCATGAGAGATTCATGAGAACTAAAGCTTGGTTGACCCAAGAAGTGTGTGACGTGGAGGGGAGCCCGTGTGGTCAAGCTTCTAGTCATCCACTTTGAATAGGCACAACTGGTTTATCCAAGTGGGGATTCAACAAATATTATCTCTTCTATCCTAGGGTTGTGCATCATTTTGAATCAAAACACTTTGCTTGGATCTAAAACATTCAAACCCTTTAGAGGAAACAAATACCTTTGAAAAAAAATCCAAGTGCTACTACTTGTCCCTAGGAATTCCATCCTTAGAGGCTTTTAAGTATTTGTATTTATATCTCAATTTGCTTTCACTAAAGTTAACATTAGGGAACTATTGCCATGATTTTCTTGATTTCCACATAATGGACTTTGTGGGATGAAAAGAAATTGAGACATTATACATTTAGTTTGAAAAGCTAAGCAAGAGAGTATTTGTGGTAAAAAGAACTCATTAAGCAAAGATAAGAAACAATTGGACCACACACATGCATTTTTTCAAATGATTTCCTGAAAGATCAAAATCCGAAAACCAAAGTCCAAAGGTCTTAGTCCAAGAGCTCTCAAGAAACGTCTTTCAATGCTTTACAAATTTAGAGATAGATTGGTCTTTAATTTCTACAAACGTGCTTGAAAGAACAATCCCAACTTGTACTCATTCTATTATTGCCAAAATCCAAGTCTTTTTCAAAGGTTTGAGTTTCTCACATAGGAAGTATAGCATGTTCTTCAATACTAAGGTCTTGTAAACACAAGTCTCTCCAAGTTCACTTAGGATCAAAATCACCACCTTCATTCATTTCAAAACATCAATCAAAACCCATCTCACAAACAACTCCTAGAAATCTTGGAAAAATCCTTCATGCTAGACTTTTGGAAAAATCCTTTATATCAAATCAAAATCATCTTGTTTGGATAAGTGTGTGTGGATGCATCCTTCTTCATACACTTAGTCAAATTATCACCTTATGGGATAATTTATCCCTAGATAACATCCAACATCTTTGGGTTTACAAGTTCATTATCCAAACAACCAAATCAAAATCAAATCCAAAATCAAATCAAATCAAATCAAATCCAAGAATCAAAAAATCCAAAAGTCTTAAAGTCTAGTATCCCCTTCAAGATTTCTTAAGATTTCAATCATTCATGTCATCCATCTTTCATTTATCTCATCATCACCCTTTGATCCTTAAACATCCTAGATCTTTTTTTGTGCCTAAATTTTAGATCAATATAAGGAGTTAGAGGTTCACCTCACACATTCCTGAAAATTGATCCATATTTTATGGTTAAAACTAGATCTCAACACAATAAAAACATGAAAGCCAACAAAGAAACATCTACTTCAAGTGACTTGAGTCAAGCCACTCTCAAAATCAATCCCATTGGATATAGCAACCCCCCACCCAATCTTCCTCTAGTACCACAAGATCTTCAAGAGGATGATTGTCAAGTGGAGGACATCACCAACAATGTCCTAGGAATGACTCAAGATGAAATCATAGAAATGGCCCAAAATCCTGAGACTCACAAAATTGTCAATGCCATGACGAGACTTAATCCTTCACAATACATGCTAGAATTAGCAAAAGAAGGGGCTAAGCTCCCTTCTAATTTTGATATAAGCACTATTGTGGAGAAACATTTTGAGAATATGCCGCTTGTACCATTCACCCCATCTTTTCAAGGCGTCATGCAACCCATCCCACAACCCACATCATCCCTTGTTCCAACTCAACCTATTGTTAACAAGGGAAGTTCACTAATCCATGCTCTTCAAACACACCCCCTTGTAAAAAATCAAAACTTGGTTGCAAATACCATCTTGGGTATATCAAATACCGTCCCCCAAAATCCCAATCATCAATACGTCCCACTCGTCTTCCATGACACCAATAATCCATCTAGTTTTTCTGCAACACCGACATATTCTCTTAATGGACAAGTATCTCTCCCAATGGTTCCACAAGGAAAAGTGGGTCTATTTGAACAAGGGGGAATCTTTGGGGCCTCATCTTCACTTGCTTGAGGAAATCTACCACCCCTTCCACCACCGATCCCACCGCCACTACCTCCTCTACCACCAACATCTACATCAATCCTTGGTTTAGGGAAACCCCCTCTATCTAACATATCGATCTCAAATCAATCAAGCCAAAACAATCCTTTGATCATAAATCAAATCAACATACCAAATCCTCCAAACATGCCACCGATATCACAATAGTAGGTGAAATTCATCCAAGCATTTCCATTAGTCATTACACCTCAAAACACAGTCTTCCAAGGACCCACCATATCAGTTGCACCATCTATCACACACTCAAATAACATCTCAACAACCACCGCAACAAAATCTCATCACACTGTCTCATAAAATTCCAAATCCTCCACCTCCATTGCCAAACCAAAACATGGTGAACCAGTATAGCATAACACTACAAGCAGCTCGGTAAGCCTATCAAAAGGCACTCTAGCAATACCAAAATCAATAAGCTACACAACAAGCGTAGGCACAACAAGCTGCACAACAAGCGCAACAAGCCACCCAGGCACAAGCCCAAGCTTTGTTGCAACAACAAGTCGCACAAGCTGCACAAGCTACCCAAGCTACTCGACAAGCTCATGCACAAGCTTAAGCACAATATCAAGCACAACAAGCGCAAGTGCAATACCTAGCACAACAAAAGTAGCTCAACAACAAGTTTACCAACAAACATTGCAACAATATCAAGTGCAACAAGAAGAAGCCCAACTATTAGCCCCACAAGCATTATTGGCACAACCACAGAAATACCAACAACAAGCATTATTGGCAAAACAACAACAAGACCAAAAACAAGCATTGTTGGCATAGCAACAATTGTAGGCATACCAACAAGCATTGTTGGTGCAACAAAACCTGCAACCACTTCCCATAAACACACAAAGCAATCCACCCATCACTCAAACAATAAAACCACATCAAAACACATTCATCCCACCTCCTGATCCTCAAGATGATGTGTTTGCACAAATCAAATTTCTCTCACAACAAGTGCTAGACTTCCAATAAGGGAAAACAACAAAAAAACCAAAGAATTTGTGCCCTTATCTGTTCGATAGGAGCATTGCATTGAAACCATTCCCAAAAGGATTTGAAATCCCTAAATTTAAAAAATATTGTGGGACGAGAAACCCTGAAGATTACATTAGGGAATTCTAATTGCTTTGTATGGAGGTCGCATATGACAATTCCTACCTAATGCGACTATTCCCTCAAAGTTTGGCTAGGCCTGCCATGGAATGGTTCTCCCGTCTCCCCCCTAGAATCAAAAGGTTCCAAGAAATCATGGACGCATTCATACAAAATGATTCATTCAACATGGGTGTGGATGTGAGTCTAGAAGAGCTATCCGCCTTAAAACAAGCCAAGGGGGAGACATTTGCATCCTTCTTGCAACGATGGCGAACCAAATCCAATAGGAACAAATGGGCCATGCCAGAAGAGCGACAAATATGTATCATCATCGCCAATATCAAAGGGACCTTGTCCTTCCATCTAAAAATGTAATGCATCACCACATACAACCAGTTGATCCCCCAGGTGCTCAACATCGAACAAGCCCTTATCACACAAGGGGGAACACCTACTTATTGAGACAACTGCCCATCCACTAGTTACAACGAAAAATATCACACATGGCAAAAAAACAAGAATGTCAGTAACGATGGTGTCGTTGACGCTAAAGTTGTGATCAGTGCTCCAAGGCAAAACACACAAACATATCAACAACCAAAAAACAATAACCAAAGCAACATGCACGCCAACACCGCACCACAACAACCAAACAATCAAGTGATCAATAATTTGAATAATCAAGGGGGACCACCTCAGCGAAACAAATATTCCCCCAAGTGGAAATACACACCCCTTGGGGAATCAATTGAATATTTCATGAAAAAATTGGTACAAGAGAATCTTATTAAAATCCCTGTTTATGAGAATTATCAAGAACCACAAGTGAAACCACCATGGTACAATGAAAACCACCTTTGCGATTTTCATATAATCAAGGGGAACATGATGGCCAGTTGCATAAGACTGAAAAATCTAATCCAAGACCTTATCAATGACAAAATCATAAATGTTGAACAACCTACAAGAAATCAAGACTTAAAGATGTACATGAATCTGATGCCAAATCATAATAAGGGGAACAACAATGGAAAAGAAAAGTATAAAAATGTAAACCATGTGTAAGATCATGTTGTTGCATCCTTGGATGAGTGGGTCACTGTTGTCACTGTTTAGGGAGCCAAATCTGATTGTGGAGTCACCACATGTGGCAGAAAAGTTACCATTGTTGGACCATCACATCCACCTAGGGCATCCATCTCAAATTTGAAATCCATTCCCAATGGTTACAATGTCTTGGACTAGCTAAAAAGAACCCCCACTCAGATCTCCATCATGGAGTTACCGAAAATATCACTCGCACACAAGAAAATCCTAGAAGAAGCATTAGTCACATCCTCTATCCCAACAGATCTTGATGCAGATCAATTCCAAGCTATGGTCGAACACATCACCATGCCACATCTCCTAACATTTTTTGATTAGGAATTCCTAACACAACTATCTCATAATCACACACTCCACCTATTGGAAAAACAAGGACAAACAATTGAGAGGGGGGGTGAATTAGTTGTCATAGAATATTCAAACTTTTTCAAACTTTACTTAACTTAATCTTAGATCTGATGAATGAACAACAAACCATGAACAAACAACACATCAGAAGCACAAAGAACACCAAGATTTTTTACGTGGAAAACCTGTTAGGGGAAAAACCACGGTGGATGTTAGTCCACAGTATTATACCCTGTTAAAAGTAGAAGAAAAATAATGGGAATGCACATGCATTCAGGCACACTGCCTAGAGCTCACTGCTCAAATACAAGAGGGCTCACTGCCCAACAATACATAGCAATACGGATTAGATTTGCAGGGTATGAAATAAGGAAATATCTTCTTCACAAGCCTGATTATAGTTCTAGTTAAGCATAGAAAACCTTCTTCACACTACAATCAAACTTCTCACTTTTCTCTGCAATCGAATGATTTGGAAACTATTCACACATATGCACTTTCTCTAGCATACATTTGCTCTTATGCACACACTAACTTTGCTCAAACAATCAATCTTATATATCCGTAACATGGAATTACATCAACAACCTTGTAGGCCAAAATTTAAGACATATTTTCAATGTCAACCCAAATTTACAAACAAATTTTCAACATGGATCAAATACCATTAGCTAATATCATGATGTGACCCAAAACAATATCCTCGAGTGCACCAAACATTCAAAATTAAATCTTCAAGGATCTGCAACATGCCACAACCATCATGTCGGACAAGAACATGAAAACCCAAACATACTGAAAAAAATCTTCGTCCATGAGCACACCGATCAATGTGAACGTGCAAAAAAGATAGAGCATGATCTAGAAACATCCACAAGCACCAAGATACAATAGAGAAACATCTACAACAACTAGAATTACCAGAATTATACCAAATTTAATCAAGAACACTGATAGAGACCACAAAAACACAGTTAAAAAAAAGATCTTCATCACTCAAACAAATCTTCAAGCTGACCTCTAAAACTTCCGATGGATGGACTAGATACACTCAACAATAAACCTTTAGTCCACAACAACTGATCTTCAATGTACAGAACATGACACCTTCATGACCTTCATAGTTTCATTGGCAACTTGGAACTCTTCCTTTAACAATTTTCTCAATATCCTCAACATATACAACCTTCAATACAATAATGCTAATCGTGTTGACATCAATGGCAACCATATATCAACAACACAACCACAACATCCAAAAGTCTCCCCCTTTTGCATTGATGGCAACACATGATGTGAAAAACACCATCAACCCAACTCTCAATCAACACTTACTCCTCCTTAGATTCTGACTCTCCTTCCTTGACTTCTTCTGCATGATCTTCTCCCCACAAGAATCTTTACTCCAAATAATCAACAATTTTTCACATGAATCTTCTCCCCCTTTGACATCAATGGCAAAGATAAGCATTATCTTCCCACATTAAAGCTCTGAACCACATATCTACACATCTTACTACTCCCCCTGAGTAGCAGCCACGAAAACATCAATCCGGATCAGGAAATATCTATGAAGCACATGGATTGATGCAAGTAAATGCATATTTAGTTCAAATCAGGAGGGATAATCACCCCTAGCATCCCTCTGAGATACTCAAAAGTATCTTTTGGAAATGGCTTAGTGAAAATGTCTACAATTTGTTCTTTGGTAGGTACATACTCGAGTCTGACTTCTCTCTCACTCACTTTTTCTCTTAAGAAGTGAAACTTGATTGATATATGCTTGGTCTTAGAGTGTAGCACTAGATTCTTTGATATGTTAATTCCACTTGAGTTGTCACAGTATATGGCAATAGGTTCATCCTATACTACTCTGATATCTTTCAACATCTATTTCATCCACATCACTTGAGTATAGTTATTTTCAACAACAATATACTCTACCTCAACAGTAGATAGAGAAATGGAATTTTTATTTTTTCTCAACCAAGACATCGACTTCTTCCCTAGGAAGAAGGCTGATGCAGAGCATCATAAAAAACACCAACAACAACATTATTACATCAGGGAATTCCAATCCCAATCAAATCAGGAGAAGATCAAATTGTAATTTCATTAGAAATCTACTTTTCATTCAACCAAAATCCATTCATCTTCACAAGGCTATCAGTAGCCAACTCACCATCTCATTTCATCTTTGTCAGTAACAAACAACAAAATCTATTTAGCAAACCTTGAACCAAAACACCAAGACCATAACACTCATCACTTCAACTTACCTCATATCTTTATCAGGTTTGAATACAACTCAACTAACATCAGTATGACAAAAACAAACAATAACCAATTCTTGAACACTGAACCATTCCATTCTTTCTTGATTCACCAAGTAATCTTCATTGCCATTTTACATGATACAAAGAAAAACAACCTCATTCTTGCATTCATGCTACAAACTCCTATCTCAAATATCCAAGGCACTGCAACTAACATATTTTGAAAGAAATAATCAATCTTCTATTTCACAACTTTTGTCCATTTTTAGTTTTACTATCTTTTTTTTTGTAGTCAAGACACTATCATGCACACATGACCAAGCCTCCATACTGTCATAACCTACCTTCACAATAGTTTCCAAGAATAGAAATAACTGTAGTAACACTAATAAGACAAGATTCAAACATTTACATTCACTCTTTCCACTGTTCCATCATATTTCTACTTTTAGTGAAGTCAAAGCACTATTTACCAATTAGGTCACCATGCCTCAATTAGTTGAAAATCCTCAAACTCAACTTGTTTCCCCTGAACCAAATACACTTTTAGAAGCCCATTATAAAACTTAGGATTTCAACATATTTTAGGATTGAAAAGCTTAAATACCCATTGTTCTACCAAACCCTTGATTTTAGGGTGAAAAGCACAAAAACCAATGTAAAGAAGGTCATCTTTACACTACTCCAAATCATTGAACAACCTCAAACAGTCTTTAGAAATGTTATAAAACTTAGGATTTCAACATCTTTTAGGATTGAAAAGCTTAAGTACCCACTGTTCTACCAAACCCTTGATTTTAGGGTGAAAAGCACAAAAAACAGTGAGGGTTTCTTGAATAACACATTTGCAAATATCAAAACCTATGACCACCACTTGCAATAGGCTTTAATAGGTCTATAACAATTCTTGAAACCATATTGAGGGTCATACACATGATGTCTCTTTAAACCCCTGCTTGAAACCTTCATTTTCAATTGGAAAACTTAGATTTTTGGCTTGAATCAACAACTCCTCTCCATATTCTTGTTACCCCTGCACACACACACTTAACTAACACTGAAAAACATCAAAAGCAACCCATTCCAATGACCATATAACCCTACATTAGTGGAATGGACATTGCTTCTTGTTAGACTCTCAAAACTACTTGTGAAAGAACTCTGCTTGGGTACTGAAAGTTGCCTTTTGTTCTTTTGTTTCTTAAAAACTAACTTTCCACTCTTTGAAATAAATTTTTCCTAAATGTGATTCCACAAGGATTTGTCTTTGAAATTCCTAACTATCAATACACAGATAGAAAGAATAGAAAGAATGTTGATAACTCAGAAAAAATAAGGGCTTTTATTCAAGATTTTGTTACAAGACTACGAAAGTGTTGCTTCTCCTCGCCATACATGGCTTTTAAAGATGTTTCTCCTTCATTAACTGAATTTCCATCAGTTGAAACTTCCTAACTACCCTTTAACCCTTGATTTCCTTGATTTATGCTCTTTTGCTGTATAATTACATCATGACAACTTTTTTGACAATATTGTATTATTTGCATTTTTCCCACTTTTACAACCTAGTGACTTATTACATTGTGTAAATACATTAAAATTCATCATTTCATGACCTTCACTCATCATTTTGACTTGAACATTACAAATTGGACAAATTAGCCTTTTAAAGGCATTGCATGACTTGGGTGCTCCTACACCATACAACCAACCAACAAAGCTTTCAAAGTCCATTGGAAACACATTGCATCATCTTCACTTGTACCCACAAAACAAAAATCAATCTACCCTGTTCTTTGTCCTCTTCATCTTCATTTTTCTTTACCTTGTCTTCTTTGCTTGTCTTCACTTTATCCTTTCTTTCTCTTGTCATCTTCTTTCCTTCATCTCTATCTTCTCTCTTCCTTTTTTTCCTTTCTCATTCTTCCTCATCAGGTTCACAAACTATTTTCTCTTTCAAAAGGACACAGGACTGTCCTTTTCATCTTTCCACCAACTCTTTGCTTAACCAAGGACACATGACTATCCTTGCACACTTTTTTTGACCTTCTCAATCAACTTTCATCTTCATCTTCTACTACTCCCATCAGTGGAGTATCCTTCAACAGGTTGCAACTCTTCAGTGCTTCTTTAGACAGGAATCCATCAAGTTCTAACTACAGCACAACTCAACTTCCCTCACCTAGGTGTCTCTGCTTACTCTCCCTAGTCTCTTCTACTTTCTCAATTTAGCTTAGATGGATAAGCACCTGCAACCAACCAAAAATCTCAACCTTCTATCAGCAACAACTTAATCATAAAAAAATTTCCTAGAGCATCTTTAGGCTTTGATACCAATTTGATGCAAAGCATCATAAAAACCACCAACAATAACATCATTACATCAGGGAATTCCAATCCCAATCAAATCAGGAGAAGATCAAATTGTAATTTCATCAAAAATCTAATTTTCATTCAACCAAAATCCATTCATCTTCACAAGGCTATCAACAGCCAACTCACCATCTCATTTCATCTTTGTCAATAACAAACAACAAAATCTGTTTAGCAAACCTTGAACCAAAACACCAAGACCATAGCACTAATCACTTCAACTTACCTCATATCTTTATCAGGTTTGATTACAACTCAACCACCATCAGTATGATAGAAACAAACCATAACAAATTCTTGAACACTAAACCATTACATTCTTTCTTGATTCACCAAGTAATCTTCATTACCATTTTACATGCTACAAGGAAAAACAACCTCATTCTTGCATTCATGTGACAAAATCCTATCTCAAATATCCAAGGCACTGCAACTAACATATTTTGAAAGAAATAATCAATCATCTATTTCACAACTTTTGTCCATTTTCAATTTTACTATCTTTTTTTTGTAGTCAAGATACTATCATGCACACATGACCAAGCCTCCATACTCTCATAACCTATCATCACAATAGTTTCCAAGCATAGAAATAACTGTAATAACATTAATAAGACAGATTCAAACATTTACATTCGGTCTTTCCACTGTTCCATCATATTTCTACTTTTAGTGAAGTCAAAGCACTATTTACCAATTAGGTCTCCATGCCTCAATTGGTTGAAAATCCTCAAACTCAACTTGTTTCCCCTGAACCAAATACACTTTTAGAAGCCCATTATTGTCAAAATCAACATAACAAAAGCTTTCAATCATTAGTTCTAAAGAAATCAGCAGATCCTTAGACTGTATGCTTAAAAGGGCTACTAGAATAGGCCTAATTTACAAAGGTCATCTTTACACTACTCCAAATAACTGACCAACCTCAAAAAGTCTTTAGAAATGTTAGAAAACTGAGGATTTCAACATCTTTTAGGATTGAAAAGCTTAAATACCCACTATTCTACCAAACCCTTGATTCTAGGGTGAAAAGCACAAAAACCAGTGAGGGTTTCTTCAAGAACACATTTGAAAACCTCAAAACCTTTGACCACCACTTGTAACATGCTTTAATAGATCTGTAATAATTCTTGAAACCATCTCCAGGTTCATACACATGTTGTCTATTTAAACCCTTGCTTGAAACCTTCATTTTCAATTGGAAAACTCAGATTTTTGGCTTGAATAAGCAATTCCTCTCCATATTCCTGTTACCCCTACACACACACACTTAACTAACATTGAAAATAAATAAAAATAAACCCATTCCACTAACCATCTAACCCTACATCAATGGAATGGACATTGCTCTTGTTAGACTCTCAAAACTACTTGTGAAAGAACTTTGCCCGGGCACTGAAAGTTTCCTTTTGTTCTTTTGTTTCTTAAAAACTAACTTTCCACTCTTTGAAATAATTTTTTCCTAAATGTGATTCCACAAGGATTTATCTTTGAAATTCCTAACTATCAATACACAGATAGAAAGAATAGAAAGAATGTTGATAACTCAAAAAAATAGGGGCTTTTATTCAAGATTTTTTTACAAAGACTACAAAAGTGTTGCTTCTCCTTGCAATACATGGATTTTAAAGATGTTTCTCCTTCATTAACTGACTTTCCATCAGTTGAAACTTCATAAATACCCTTTAACCCTTAATTTTGTTGATTTATGTTCTTTTTTTGCATAATTACATCATGACAACTTTTTTGACAATATTGCATTATTTGCATTTTGTTTTGCATTTTTCCCACTTTTACAACCTAGTGACTTATTACATGGTGTGAATACATTAAAATTCATCATTTCATCACCTTCACTCATAATTTTTACTGGAACATTATAAATTGGATAAATTAGGCTTTTAAAGGCATTACATGACCTAGGTGCTTCTGCACCAAAGGCACGACCACTAGTACTCTTCTTGTCATCTACATATCCTGCCCAATCCGCATCAGTATATGCATTAAAAGTAAGATCATCATCCTTAGGATACCAAAGCCCAAAATCAACTGTTCCTTTTAGATACCTAAAGATTCTCTTAATAGCAGTCACATGGGACTCTTTTGGATCAGCCTAAAATCTAACAACCATACATACAGTATTTATAATGTCTAGTCTGGTTTGAGTTGAATAGAGAAATCCACCAATCATTGAAATGTATCTTGTTTGATTTTCCTTAGGAGAATCATCATTCTGTGTCAACTTACATCTGGTTACCATAGGATTACCAACAAGTTTTGAATCATCCATTCCAAACTTCTTCAGTAGTTCTCTCACATATTTGGACTAAGATATGAGATCCGCTTGTCTAACTGAGTAACTTGCAATCTCAAAAGGAACTTCATCTCTCCAATCATACTCATCTCAAATTCACTATTCATTTTATCAACAAACCTCATACATAGATTGTCATCTCCTCCAAAAATAATGTCATCAACAAAGACCTTAATAATTAATTCTTTATCATGATCCAATTTGAAATATAAGTTTTTGTCAGCAGTACCTTTATTGAATCCAAGCTTTAGTAAGTATTTGTCCAATCTAGCATACCAAGCTCCAGGGGCTTACTTGAGTCCATACAAAGCTTTCTTCAATTGGAAAACCATGTCTTCTTTGTTAGTCAATTGAAATCCATCAGGATGTTCAATATATACTTCTTCTTCTAACTCACCATTTAGAAAAGTTGAATTCACATCCATTTGATAGACTTTATAATTTTTATATGCAACATAAGCAAGAAATAAGCTTACATCTTCAATTTTGGCAACAAGGGAAAAGGTTTCTTAAAAATCAATACCTTCCATTTGTGAATACCCTTTACATACCAGCCTTGCTTTATTTTGGACCACTTCACCTTATTCATTCAACTTATTTTGAAAGACCCATTTAGTACCAATCACATTCTTATCTTTAGGTCTAGGAACAAGTATCCATGTACATGATTCTTTTCAAGCTGCATTAGTTCTTTCTTCATAGCTTCCATCCAGTGTTCATCATTGCAAGCTTCATTTACATCTTTAGGCTCAATCTTGGAAATCAAGCAATACTCTTCTGCAATCTTTCTTCTAGTTTGCACACCTTTATTCTTGTCTCCTATAATTTTATTTTCAGAATGATTTAGCTTTACATACCTTAGAGTTTTAGGATTCTCTCAAACTTTTGATTCTTTTGTTCTTTCTTCTGCACTTGCACTTGTCTCTACTTCTTGACTATCTTGATTTATTAGAACAAATTTAAGTTGTATTACCAGAACATATGGCACAATTTGAAGTTGATTTTGTGTCTGAACATTCTTCCCTTTGTTTGTATTGTCTTCATCTGAATCATATCCACAATATCTGGATGATCTAGCAAAATTCTCATCAACTCTAACATTTGCACTCTTAACCATTTTTCTCAATCTTTTGTTATAGCACCGGTAGGCCTTGCTTCTAGTAGAGTAACCTAGAAAGATTCCTTCATCGCTTCTTGCATCAAACTTTCCTATATCGTCATCTCTCTTGATGTAACACTTTCTTCCAAAGATCTCGAAGTATTTAACAGTAGGCTTATAACCAAACCATATTTCAAAAGGAGTCTTACTAGAATTACCATTTACATTTACCCATTTCAAAGTGTACACAACAATGCTTACAACTTCACTCCAGTA
Source organism: Sequoia sempervirens (assembly GCA_007258455.2). NCBI lineage: Eukaryota > Viridiplantae > Streptophyta > Pinopsida > Cupressales > Cupressaceae > Sequoia > Sequoia sempervirens. The sequence goes on along the minus strand of VDFB02252616.1, from coordinate 228,103,786 downwards.
GATGTGAGGCACATTTCCTTCAATCATCATTGTTCGAGTAGCATCCAAAATTATTCTATTCTTCCTCTCTGCAACTCCATTCTGTTGAGGGGTTCGGGGAGAAGATAACTATCTTCTAATTCCATGCTCTTCACATAAAGAATTAAACTCCCTGGAGGTGAACTCACCACCTCTATCTGACCTTAAGCATTTGATTTTCAGACCTTTCTCATTTTCTGCCATAGCTTTGAAACTTTTGAATTTTTCTAATGCTTCACACATTTTTCTTTTAAGAAAGCAACCCATATCATTATACAATAATCATTAATAAGTAGCATAAAGTACCTGTCACCATGGAGACTTCTGACTCTAGAGGGACCACATAGATTAGTATGCACCAGCTCTAGTAATCCATTTGAATGATGTTGATTGCTCCAAAAAGAGACTCTAGTATGTTTTCCCATTTAACACTCCTTGCAAATTGTGTTAACAGGCTTCACTAGCTTAGGCAATTCTCTTACTGCTTGAGTGGAGCTTACTTTGACTATGCTATCAAAATTCACATGACACAACCTTCTATTCTATAACTAGCTTTCATCTACTTGAGCAATTAAACAACTTTCACTGGAAACATTTAGGTGAAAAACATTACCTTTTGTCTATTTACCTGAAGCAATTATATTTCCATAACTTCCATATATCCTGCATCTTCCATCTTTGAATTGAAGATCATATCCCTTTTCCACCATATTCCCACAACTCAATAGGTTGTGCTTCAAGCCTTCAACATAAAGAACATCATCAATGTTATACTTACCACCAAGAAATATAGATCCTCTACCACGAATCACACAAGCATTGTTATCTCCAAATCTTACAATCCCACCATCATACTTCTCTATACTTACAAATTTTCTTTTGTCACCAATCATATGATGTGAGCAACTGCTATCAATGACCTACTCATCCTTTTCTTCAATTTAGCCTACAAGAGATTTCTCAACTTTAGTAGATTCAGTAGCCACATGAATATTTTCCTTGATAGCAATGAAAACCCAATCATCTTCATTTCCATTTTCTTTATCAGACTCTTCATCAGTCACACCTTCAAAAAAATAGCATTTCTTTTGGAATCTAGATTTTTAAGGCTTAGATCTAGGAACTCTTTCAGGACACCTTGATACAAAATGACCTATTTTACTGCAAGAAAAATATTTGATAGGTATCTTTCCTTTATAATTACCTTGTCCTCTACCTTCTTTCTTCACAATCAGTGCTTCAAACTCTTCTACCTCTCTTTCTTCATCTTCAAGCTATTTCATTTCTTCCTCATACTTGAATGTCTTTCTAGAACTCTCTCCCAGATCATATCTTTGCTTGTTTACTTTCGGATATAGTTGCCTTGAATACAGTTTCAGTCTTAGGAGCAAATTCACCAAATTTTCTATACTCAAAGGTAGCAAGTTTACCAATCAATGTATCTCTTGTCACATTCGTCAATGATTTGGTTTCTTCAATAGCATGAGCCTTCGCTTTGTAGGAGGGAGGAAATGATCTGAGCACTTTAGCCACAATTTCTCCAGGGTACCACCGACACATCTAATACCCATCACTATTTCATTTACTCTTTGCATAAAAGAAGAAATATTTTCATCTTCACCCATCTTCAAATTTTCATACTTGCCTTTCAAACTCTGTAGCTTAGCCATCTTCACATGTGAATCTCCTTCATACAAAGTTTCTAGCTTCGTCCACATCTCATGAGCTGTCTTCAGACCTATCACATTTGTCATTTTCGAATCTATTAGAGCACTCAACAAAGCTTCCATAGCCCTAACATTATTCTCAGCCTCTTTAATTTCATCAATAGTGGAAGGACCATTTTGAGGAATAACATATCTATTCTTTGTAATCTTCCAAAAGGGTTCACCAATACACCTCAAATGACACTCCATCCTAGTTTTCCACAATGAGTAGTTTGTTCCATCGAATCTAGGACTGTCCTTCTTGTATGATGCCATCTCGGATCACCTCAAGCTTTTAAAATTCTTCAGAAGAACCTGCTCTAATACCAATTGTTGGAAAAACAAGGACAAAAAACTGAGGGGTGGTGAATCAATTGTCACAGAATATTCAATTTTTTTCAAACTTTACTTAATTAACTTAATCTCAAATCTTATGAATGAATAGTAAACCATGAACAAACAACACATCAGAAGCACAAAGAACACCAATATTTTTTTACGTGGAAACCCTATTAGGGGAAAAACCATAGTGGATGTTATTCCACAATATTATACCCTATTAAAAGTATAAGAAAAATAATGGGAATTCACATGTGTTTAGGCACACTACCTAGAGCTCACTGCTCAAATACAAGAGGGCTCAGTGCCCAACAATACACAACAATACGGATTAGATCCACAGGGTATGAACTAAGGAAATAGCTTCTTAACAAGCTTGACTATAGTTCTAGTTAAGCACAAAAAACCTTCTTCACACTGCACTCAAACTTCTTCTCACTCTACTCTGCAATGGAATGATTTGGACACTATTTGCACATTTGCACTTTCTCTAGCATACATTTACTCTTATGCACACACTAACTTTGCTCAAACAATCACTCTTATATATCTACAACATGGAATTACATCAACAACCTTGTCGGCCAAAATATAAGACATATTTTCAATGTCGGCCCAAATTTACAAACAAATTTTCAATGTGGATCAAACACCGTTAGCTAATATCATGATGCGACCCAAAAAAATATCCTTGAGTGCGCTAAAAATTCAAAATGAAATCTTCAAGGATCCACAACATGCCAAACCATCATATCGGCCAAGAACATGAAAACCCGAACATACCGAGAAAAATCTTTGACCATGAGCACACCGATCAACGCGTATGTGCAACAAAGATAGAGCACGATCTAGAAACATCCACGAGTACCAAGAAACAATAGAGAAACATTCACAACAACTAGAATTACCAAAATTATACCAAATTTAATAAAGAACACTGACAAAGACCATAGAAACACTGTTAGAACACAAATCTTCATAACTCAAATAAATCTTCATGCGGACCTTTGAAACTTCCGATGGATGGACTAGATACTCTCAGCAATAAACCCTTTAGTCCACAACAATTGATCTTCAATGTACATAACAAGATACCTTCATGATCTTCACAGTTTCACTGGCAACCTGGAACTCTTCCTTTAATAATTTTCTCAATATCCTTGACATATACGACCTTCAATACAATAATGCTAATAGTGTTGACATCAATGACAACCACATATCAGCAACACAACCACAACATCCAACACCACCTTGAAGTCCTAGTGCATAAGAATAAATTCTAAAGAGTCCTAGTGGATGGAGGTGCAGGTCTAAACATTTGTACTCTCAAGTTGATAAAGAATCTAGGATTCTCTGAGGATTTCATTGAAAAAGGTAAAGGTATAATGATCAGGGAATATGATGATAAAGAAAGAGTGTCTCAAGGAACTATTCAACTCCCTATTCAAGTAGGCCCAAATATTATGGAAACCACATGCCAATTCCTTGACCTTGAATTTCCTTACAATATCCTCTTGGGACGTCTATGGATCCATGGGATGCAAGCTGTGGTATCCACCTTTCATCAATGTGTCAAGTTTCCTTATCAAGGACAAGAGGTCACCATCCATGGTGATCTCAAGCCATTTTATTATTTCAAGAGTCTAGAAGCTAAGTACTATAAGATTCCTAAAGTACCAAAGAATGATGAAGGGCTCCCGACTCCATATATAGACCCATCTACAAGGTCATTATCCAAGACAATGAATGTGGGGACTACAAAATGAAGAAGAATGCTTTTGTAATAGGAGAGTTACCACAATCTCCTAGATCTCATGGGAAACCCCATCCAAATAACACCCCATCCTAAACTTTCAAAGTAGACCCCTCTAGATTCAGGTGTTGGGGGGACCTAAGCCAGGAAGTGGTAGACGAAAAGGACCCATGAAGTCTGCTATACCAAGATAACATGACCGCACCTGATTTTCCCATGGATGATGAAAACAAAGGATTGGAGATGATGCTTGGCATGGGATACAACAATAACAAGAAACTCAAGCAAAATGATAATGAACTTCTACAACCCATTATTGTTGAGAAGCACTTAAGGAATCTTGGCCTCAGATGTACCCCTCCAAAGGTAACCATACTTGGTAGAGCTGACTTGGTTAAAAAAGTCAAAACTCCTCAGTTACTGATATCCACAAGGTTGCCATTAGATAACTTTACCTTTGATATAACTAATGTGTGTGATGAAGATCCCTTCATTGACTTACCTATCCTATTTGAGGAATCTACCTTGTATATGATATCCATTATGTCTTTTGAGTTAAACAACCAAACCGATGAGCTAAAATTAGTATATCCCCAACTCATTGACTATGACCAACGAGGACTACCAATTTTGGACACATTCAAAAATAATGAGGCACTCTTGGAATTCATGGGATTGTGGGATACTATACCATATGGAGATCACAAAGTAGGATTCAACATTGAGCTGGACACACATGCCTACTATGGGGAAATGATTGAACCCCTCAATTGCAAAAGTGAAAATTTAAGAATAATCTCTAGGTCTTTAAGTGAAAACCACATTGTGGCACTTTCTGACCCAAAAATAGTAAAAAGAAAGGATGCATCCAATGGTGAAAAAATATCTAAGACACTAAAGGATGAGGGATTCAATCTTCCTCTTAGTGCTATACATTAGGAGAAGTCAGCAGTCCTAGTAGAGAAGTGCAATCTGGTTAACCTGGGAACAGATGAAATGCCACATATAACTTTCTATGCAAAATCACTGTTGACAGAAGAACAAGAACTCCTAGCTAAATTCCTAAGGGAAAGGAAGGTAAACTTTGCATGGACCTATGCAGACATGCCCGATCTTGATCTGGAAATTGTGGCTCACCATCTAGTTGTGTATCCAGAGGCGAATCCAGTGAGACAAAAGCTGAGGAAGATGCATCCCCAAATAGCATTATTGGTCAAATTGGAATTACATAAGCTTCTTGATGTTGGCTTCATATGACCAATTGATTATCCAAAGTGGGTATCAAATCTTGTACCTGTTTTGAAGCCCACTAGGGGTATCCACATCTACACGAACTTCAGATATCTAAACAAGGCATGTCCCAAGGATGAATTCCCACTTCCAAACATTGACATGATCATGGATATGACGACGAGACATTAGATGTTGGATGTTGTGGTTGTGTTGCTGATATGTGGTTTTCATTAATGTCAACACTATTAGCATTTATGTATTGAAGGCTATATATGTCGAGGATATTGAGAATATTGTAATAAGAAGTGCTACAGGTTGTCAGTAGAGAAGTGAAGATCAGTTTATTAGTTTGATTAGTATGTTGTTGATCAGCTATTGTGGATTAAAGGGTTTCTTGTTGAGTGTATCTAGTTTATCAACCGAAAGTTTCAGAGGTTCATGTGAAGTTTTGAGAAAGTTATGAAGATTTGTATTTTGACAATTTTTCTATGGTTTCAGTTAGTGTTCTTGATTGAAGTTGGTGTGATTCTAATAATCTCAGTTGCTTTGGATGCCCCTCTATTGATTCATGATGCTTGTGGATGCTTCTAGATCATATTCTATCTTTTTTGCACATCCGTGTTGATCGGTGTGTTCATGGTCAGTGAATTTTCTCTTGTTTGTTTGGGTTTTTATGTTCTTGGTTGACACGGTGGTTGTAACATGTTGTGGATCCTTGAAGGTTAAAATTTGAATGTTTGGCACACTTGAGGAGGTTTTTTTAAGTCTTCATTACATTGTGGCTGACAGTGTTTGATTCGCATTGAAAATTTACTTGTAAATTTGGGCCGACATGAAAATCCATGTTGCAGATATATAAGAATGGTTGTTTGTGTGAAGTTAAAGTGTGTGTGAGAGGAGAGGAAGATAAAATGTGTGAATAATGATCTAATCATCCAATTATAGAGTAAACTGTGAAGAAGTTTGAGTGAAGTGTGAAGGAGTGTTTTTGAGCTAAACTGGAACTGTAATCAAGCTTTTGTAGAAGCTATTTTCTCAGTTCATACCCTACAGATCTAATCCAAATTTCTATAAGACAGTGTGTCTTCTTTGGGTAGTGAGCCCTCTTGTATTTGAATAGTGAGCTCTAGGCAATGCGCCTGAATGCATGTGCATTCCCATTATTCTTCTTTATACTTTTAACAGGGTATAATATTGTGGACTGACATCCACCATGGTTTTCCCCCTAATAGGGTTTCCATGTAGAAAATATTGGTGTTCTCTATGTCTCTGATGTGTTGATGGTTTATGGTTTATTGTTCATTCATTAGGTTTGAGATTAAGTTAAGTTTGATAAGTTTAAATATTTTGTGACAAATGATTCATCCCCCCTCTCAGTTGTTTGTCCTTTTTTTGCCAACAATTGGTATCAGAGCAGGCTCCTCTGAAGAAGTTTAAAAGCTTGAGGTGATCCGAGATGACATCATACAAGAAGGACAATCCTAGATTTGATGGAACAAATTACCCTCTGTGGAAAGCAAGAATGGAATGCCATTTGAGGTGTATTGGTGAACCCTTCTGGAATATTACAAAGAACATATATGTTATTCCTTAGAATGGTCCTTCCACTCCTGATGAAGTTAAAGAGGCTGAGACTAATATCAGGGCTATTGAATCGTTGTTGAGTGCTCTGACAGATTCAGAAATGACAAATGTGATAGATCTGAAGACAACTCATGAGATCTGGAAGAAGCTGGAGACTTTGTATGAAGGAGACAAACTTGTGAAGTTTTCTAAGCTAACAAGTTTGAAAGGCAAGTATGAAACTTTAAAGATGGGTGAAGATGAAAATATTTCGTCTTTTATGCAAAAATTAAATGAACTTGTGATGGGTATTAGATGTGCCAGTGGTACCTTGGATGAACAAGAAATTGTAGGTAAAGTGCTCAGATCATTGCCTCCCTCTTACAAATCAAAGGCTCATGCTATTGAAGAGCTCAAAACAATGACAAATGTGACAAGAGATATGTTGATTGGTAAACTTGTTGCTTTTGAGTTGAGTGAATTTGGTGATTCTACCCCTAAGACTGAATCTACATTTAAGGCTTCTGTATCCAGAAGAAACATGCAAAGATATGATCTGGGAGAAAGTTCTAGAAAGATGTTCAAGTATGAGGAAGAGACAAAAAAACTTGAAGAAGAAGAAAGAGAGGTAGAAGAGCTAGAAGCACTAATTGTGAAGAAAGAAGGAAGAGGACAAGGTAAGTATAAAGGAAAGTTTCCTATTAAATGTTTCTCTTGTAGCAAAATAGGTCACTTTGCTTCAAGGTGTCCTAAAAGAGTTCCTAGGTCCAAGCCTTACCAACCTAGATTTCAAAAGAAATGCTATTATGTTGAAGAAGGTGTGACTAATGAAGAATCTGATAAAGAAAATGGAAATTAAGATGAATGGGCTTTCATTGCTATCAAGGAAAATGGTCTAGTGGCTACTAAATCTGCTAATGTTGAGAAAGCTCTTGCAGCCCGAGTTGAAGAAAAGGATGAGTGGGTTATTTACAGTGGATGCTCACATCATATGACTAGTGACAAAAGAAAATTTGTAAATTTAAAGAAATATGATAGTGGGGTTGTAAGATTTGGAGATAACAATGCTGGTGTGATTCATGGCAGAGGATCTATTTGTATTGGTGGTAAACATAGCACTAATGATGTCCTTTATGTTTAAGGATTGAAGCACAACTTGTTGAGTGTTGGACAGATGGTGGAAAAGGGTTACAATCTTTAGTTCAAAAATGGAAGATGAAAGATACTTGGAAGTTCTAGAAATTAAATTACTTCAGGTACAAAGACAAAAGGTAATATTTTTCACCTGAGTGCTAATATAAGTTGTTTGATTGCTCAAGTGGATGAAAGCTGGTTATGGCATAGGAGGTTGTGTCATGTGAATTTTGATAACATTGTCAAGGTAAGCTCCACTTAAGCAGTAAGAGATCTACCTAAGCTAGTAAAGCCTACTAACAAAATATGCAACAAATGTCAGATGGGAAAACAAACTAGAGTTACTTTTTGGAGCAAACAACATCATACTAATGGAATACTGGAGTTGGTGCATACTAATCTGTGCGGTCCCTCCAGAATGAGAAGTCTACAAGGAGAAAGATACTTTATGCTGCTTATTGATGATTACTCTAGGATGATATGGGTTGTTTTCTTAAGAGAAAAATGTGAAGCATTAGAGAAGTTCAAAATTTTAATAGATATGGCAGAGAATGAGATAGGTTTGAACATCAAATACCTAAGGTCAAATAGAGGTGGTGAGTTCACTTCCTGGGAGTTCAATTCTTTCTATGAAGAGCATGGAATCAAAAGATAATTATCTACTCCCCGAACCCCTCAATAGAATGGAGTTGTAGAGAGGAAGAACAGGACAATTTTGGATGCTACTAGAACAATGATGTTGGAAGGTAATGTGCCTCACATCTATTGGAGAGAAGCTGTAAACACTCTAAACCGGGTAAATATTAATGGTATTTCTGGTAAGACTCCTTTTGAGCTATGGTTTGGTTATAAGCCTACTGTTAAATATTTCAAGATCTTTGGAAGCAAGTGTTATATTAGGAGAGATGAGGACATAGGAAAGTTTGATGCAAGGAGCAATGAAGGAATATTTCTAGTTTACTTTACTAAAAGCAAGGCTTACCAGTGCTATAATAGAAGATTGAGGAAAATGATTGAAAGTGCAAATGTCAAAGTTGATGAGGACTTTGCTAGATCATCCAGATACTATGGATATGATTCAGATGACCAACAAGATAGTACAAACAAAGGGAAGAATGCTTAGACATAGAATCAAGCTCAAATTGTTCTGGTGAATCAAGAAAGTCAGGAAGGAGAGACAAGTGGAAGTGCAAAAGAGAGAATAGAAGAACTAGAAGTGCGAGAGAATCCTAAAATTTTGAGGTATGTAAAGCTAAATCATTTTGAAGATCAAATTATAGGAGATAAGAATAAAGGTATGCAAACTAGATGAAGGATTGCATAAGAGTATTGTCTGATTTCCAAGACTGAGCCTAACAATGTCAATGAAGCCTGTAATGATGAACACTGGATGGAAGCTATGAAGGAAGAATTGATCTAGATTGAAAAGAATGATACATGGATTCTTGTTCCCAGACCTAAAGACAAAAATGTGATTGGTACTAAGTGGGTCTTTTGGAATAAGCTAAATGAACAAGGTGAAGTGGTCCAAAATAAAGCAAGATTGGTATGTAAAGGGTATTCACAAATGGAAGGTATTGATTTTGAAGAAACCTTTCCCCCTGTTGCCAAAGTTGAAGTTGTAAGATTATTTCTTGCTTATGTCGTATACAAGAAAAATAAAGTCTATCAAATGGATGTGAATTCAACATTTTTGAATGGTGAGTTAGAAGAAGAGGTATATGTTGAACAGTCAGATGGATTTCAACTGACTGATAAGGAAGATATGGTTTTCCGATTGAAGAAAGCATTGTATGGACTCAAGCAAGCCCCTAGAGCCTGGTATGCTAGACTGGATAAATACTTACTAAAGCTTGGATTCAATAAATGTATTGCTGATAACAACTTGTATTTCAAGTTGGATCATGATAAAGAGTTGATTATTGAAGTCTTTGTTGATGACATTATTTTTGGAGGCGATGATGGTCTATGTATGAAGTTTGTTGATGAAATGAAAAGTGAATTTGAAATGAGTATGATTAGAGAGATGAAATTCTTTCTGAGATTGCAAGTCACTCAGTTGGACAATGGGATTTTCATATCGAAGTCCAAATATGTGAGAGAGTTGTTGAAGAAGTTTGGCATGAAAGATTCAAATCTTGTTGGTATACCCATGGTAATCGGATGCAAGTTAAAACAAAATGATGATTCTCCTAAGGAAAATCAAACAAGATACAGGTCGGTGATTGCCAGATTTCTCTACTTAACTCAGACCAGACTAGACATCATGAATGTTGTGTGTATGGTTGCTAGATTTCAAGCTGACCCAAAAAAATCTCCTGTGACTACTATAAAAAGAATTTTCAGATATCTGAAAGGAACAATTGATTTTGGGATTTTGTATTCTAAAGATGATGTTCTTATCTTAAGTGCCTATACTGATGTAGACTGGGTAGGAGATGAAGATGATAGGAAAATCACTAGTGGTGGTGCCTTCTTCCTAGGGAAGAAGCTGGTGTCTTGGTTGAGTAAAAAGCAGAATTCCATTTCCCTATCTACTACTAAGGTAGAGCATATTGCTGCTACAAATAATTGTACTCAAGTGTTGTGGATGAAACAAATGCTGAAAGATATCAGAGTTGTATATGATGAGCCTACTGCCATATACTGTGACAACTCAAGTGCAATAAACATATCGAAGAATCTGATGTTACACTCTAAGACCAAGCATATATCAATCAAGTTTCACTTCTTGAGGGAGAAAGTAAGTGAGAAAAAAGTTAGACTGGAGTATGTGCCTACCAAAGAATAGATTGCAGACATTTTCACCAAGCCGTTGCAAAAATGTACCTTTGAGTATCTCAAAGGGAAGCTAGGGGTAATTTCCCCTCTTGATATGAACTAGAGATGCATTGGTTTGCATCAATCCATACACTTCATGATCATATTCTGATCTGGATTGATGTTGTGGTGCTTGCTACTCAGGGGGAGTAGTCATATGTGCAAATATGTGGTTCAGAGCTTGTATAGAAGAGATATTTGACATTGATGTCAAAGGGGAAGAAGATTAATGTGAAAAAATGGTGATTATCTAGGGAGAAGAGGCTTTTGAGGAGAAGATCATGTGGAAGAATTGAGAGAAGAGTCAGAACCTAAGGAAGAGTAAGTGTTGTTGTGTTGATGGTATTTTTCACATCATGTGTTGCCATCAATGCCAAAGGGGGAGATTGTTGGATGTTGTGGTTGTGTTTCTGATATGTGGTTGTCATTGATGTCAACACTATTAGCATTGATGTACTGAAGGTTGTATATGTTGAGGATTTTGAGAAAATTGTAATAAGAAGTGCTATAGGTTGTCAGTAGAGAAGTGAAGATCAGTCTGTTAGTGTGATTAGTACATTGTCGATAAGATATTGTGGATTAAAGGGTTTCTTACTGAGTGTATCTAGTTTATCCATTGGAAGTTTCAGAGGTCCACGTGAAGTTTTGAGCAAGTTATGAAGATTTGTATTTTGACAATTTTTCTATGGTTTTAGTTAGTGTTCCTGATTGAAGTTGGTGTGATTCTAGTATTCTCAATTGTTCTGGATTACTCTCCATTGATTCATGATGCTTGTAGATGCTTCTAGATCATATTCTATCTTTGTTGCACATCCGCATTGATCGGTGTGTTCATGGTCAATGATTTTTCTCTTGTGTGTTTGGGTTTTTATGTTCTTGGCCGACATGGTGGTTGTAACATGTTGTGGATCCTTGGAGGTTAAAATTTGAATGTTTGGCACACTCGAGGAGGTTTTTTTATGTCTTCATTACATTGTGGCCGACAGTGTTTGATTTGCATTAAAAATTTACTTGTAAATTTGGGCCAAAATTATGTATATGTTTTATATTTCATATTCTATTTTGGCCAATAAAGTTGTTGATGAAAATCCATGTTGTGGATATGTAAGAATGGTTGTTTGTGTGAAGTTAAAGTGTGTGTGAGAGTAGAGGAAGAGAAAATGTGCGAATAATGATCTAATCATTTGATTACAGAGCAGAGTGTGAAGAAGTTTGAGAGAAGTGTGAAGGAGTGTTTTTGTGCTTAACTAGAACTGTAATCAGGCTTTTGTAGAAGCTATTTTCTTAGTTCATACCCTATGGATCTAATCCAAATTTCTATAAGACAGTGTGTCTTGTTTGGGCAGTGAGCCCTCTTGTATTTGAGTAGTGAGCTCTAGGCAATGTGCCTCAATGCATGTGCATTCCCATTATTCTTCTTTATAATTTCAACAAGGTATAATATTGTGGACTGACATCCACCTTGGTTTTTCCCCTAGCAAGGTTTCCACGTAAAAAATATTGGTGTTCTCTATGTCTCTGATGTGATGATGGCTTATGGTTTATTGTTCATTCATCAAATCTGAGATTAAGTTAAATTTGTAAAGTTTAAATATTTTTTGACAACTGATTCACCCCCCCTCTTAGTTGTATGTCCTTGTTTTTCCAACATAAAATTCTATCACTAATGGATGGATTCTCAGGGTACAATCAGATCGTGATAGCTAAAAAGGAGCAACATAAAACAACTTTCACTTGTCCATGGGGGACCTACTATAGAACATGATGCCATTTGGTTTGAAGAACACTGGAGCTACCTATCAAAGAGCTATGCCGCTAATATTCCATGACATGATAAGATTGTGGAAGACTATGTAGATGACATAATGTTCAAATCTAGAAAGTTTCAGGATCAGATAATGACACTAAGCTTCATCTTTGATAGGCTATAGGAGTACAAGGTCAGGCTCAATCCCAAGAAGTGTGTCTTTGGTGTACAATTAGGGAAAATGATAGGATATATCGTGTCTATGAGGGGAATTGAGATAGATCCTTCCAAGGTCAAGGAAATTCTTGAAATGGAGGCACCAAGAACATTGAAGTAGTTAAGAGGCTTACAAGGAAGGCTCCAATCCATTTTCCAATTTATAGCACAATTAGTAGATAAGGCTATCCCATATTCTCATCTACTCCACAAGGGGGTAGCATACAAATGGGACAAGCAATGTGATCAAGCGTTCAACAAGATCAAGGAGTACTTGCTCACACCACTAGTCCTTATGCCGTTGATTCCAAACAAGCCACTAATCCTGTATATATCAGCAATAGCAACAACCCTGGGCACTCTCTTAGCTCAACATGATGAAGATGAGAAGGAGAGAGTTATTTAATATATCAACCAAACCATGGTAGGGCATGAGTTGAACTATACAGTCATCGAAAAGGCTTGCCTAGCAGTAGTGTTTTCCTCATAGAAACTCAGGCACTACATGTTAGCCCATCAAATAAAACTCATTGCCAAGATTGACCCACTCAAATATTTTCTTTCTAAAGCAATGCTTACATGACAGATGGCTAAGTGGGTTATGATCCTATCAAAGTATGATATTGAAAATGTGGAACGGAAGGCTATTAAGGGACAAGTGATTGCAAACCAACTAGTAGAGGCACTAATATATTCATAAAACCCACTGATGTTAGAGTTCCTTGATGAGTCAATCTTTAACCTAAGCATAGTAGATCATTGGAAATTTTATTTTGATGGATCCTACACACAACATGGGTCGGGAGTTGGAGTCTTCTTCATTACACCATAAGGAGATTGCATACCAAGGTCATATAAGTTGTCATTTCCTTGCACAAATAACATTGCAGAATATGAGGCTCTTATCATAGGACTTAGAATTGTAGTGCAGTGGCAGATCATGGCACTTAAGGTCTATGGGGATTCAGATCTAATCATCAATTAGGTAAATGATGAATACCAAATGAAGGATGACAAGTTGACTCCATACAAGAAACTGGTGGAAAGCCTCAAAGAGTTCTTTATTGACATCATGTTTGAACAAATACCAAGGGAAAACAACAGAGTAGCAGATTCTATGGAAACAATTGGATCACTACTAGATATCCCACACAACGTCCCTAAGCATGAATTCCTTGTAGAGCAGCTTCTTGTACTAGCATTCGAGGTACCAGAGTCTAAATTTGTGTGCAAAATCATTGGTCCTGGTGATCCCTAGTATCATGACATATACACCTACCTGAGAATAGGAGTCCTCCCTGTTGATATCACCCTAAACATAAAAAAGAACATTTTTCAAGAAGTCATCCCACTTTGTTATCTTAGGAGAAAACCTATACCATAGGAGTATTGAGGGAACCCTGTTATGATGCCTAAATGTTGAGGAAGCTTTGACTTCTTTAACCGAGGTACATAATGGAATTTATGGTTCATATTCGAGTGGTATGACCTTGGCTAAGAAACTACTGAGAATTGGGTACTACTGGCCTACAATGGAAAGAGAAGCTCATGAATATGTCAAGAAATGCCTACAATGTCAGCAACATTGGGATCTCATCCATGCACTGGCTCAGGAGCTCCACCCAATCATTACACCTTGGCCCTTTTCACAATGGGGGCTTGATCTCATTGGTAAAATCACCCCTACCTCATCTAGTGGACATAAGTTCATCATCACTACCACAGAGTATTTCACAAAGTGGGTAGAGGCCATTCCCATGACCTATATCACAGGAAATCAGATATCCAAGTTCATCTTGAATTACCTAATTTTCTGCTACAGTGTCCCCCAAGCCATTATCTTAGATAACAGGACACCTTTCCAAAACCAATATGTTTGAGACCTATGCCAAAAGTTCAATATCCAACATCACTTTTCCACTCCACACTACCCCAAGGAAATGACCAAGCTGAGGCTACAAATAAAACCATCTTGAAAATCCTAAAGAAAATAGTCAATGAAGTTGGTCGTGATTGACACCTACAGTTGAATCCCACCTGTTGATGGGTGTTTTTACACACTTTCTCAACACAGGTAGTGCATATGTGCACTACCTCTCTTGAAAGAAAATCTCCAACTGCAAGTTGCTGAAAATCGCCTCAAGGTCTCTCGGGTGTTAGGTCATGACTTGCATGGAACTCCTTAGTTGATTTTTGATGTGATTTTGCTGGTAATCACAGGGCAGACTTACATAGTTGGATGCGAAGTGGATCTTAAAATCTGAAGTTTCTAAGGTGGGAATTAAAGTGTAGTTGGTTGTAGGTTCAAACAACAATCTGAAACTTCAATGTTTTCTTCAAGTTTTGGCTTTACAATGTGCAATGAACCTTAGCACAGACTGTTTCTAAAAAATAGAAAAAAAAGAGTAGGGAAGAGGGAAGGTTCCTAGATCTGCAACTAACTGTGAACGGTGATCATGGAGGTTCTGCTATGGACAACTCCCTTCATACAAAATTCCACTTAACCAAGAAATCTACAGTATCATGAAATCTATGCTATCTTCAAAGGTCTGCAAATATTTTACCATTCATCCACCATTTACATGCATGAATAAAGATAAATATTCAAAGAGAAGCTTTAAATTTTAGCCCAGACTAACTTTGCAAGGCTATTTACCAGCAACAAACAACAAAAAGTATGGGCTAGAAGGCATCAACACATCAAAAATTTCCACAACCATAAAATAACATGACTAAAATCTATCAAATCAATGATACAACTAACTAAAATGGAAATGGGAATCTAATTAGGACATCTAGCAATGGAGATTGAACCATGAAACATGTGGAGAAATTAGAAAATACACCAAGTCAATATATTTTCATTATAAATTTCAGTAGCATGCCTTTACAACAATTCAACTCTCCTGAAAAAGAGAGGAGACCCCTATTCATAGTACCCAAAAAGTAGAATGAATGGCCAAGATTCAATCTCATTGTGTGGCCAAGATTCACTTTAAACTAGGGTTCCACCTACCCCCCAATATATTACAATTTAAAATATAGTTTTGTCCACATCCCTATTTTGTCATCTAGTAACAACACAATAGCATTTTGTCTTTTGCTAACTGCTCTTTTGTTGTAGATATTCCTTCAAGAGCTCCTTATTGATAATACGGCTGCCCTCCTGCTTCTTCAAAGCTACACATTCCACAAATTTTAGAATGACTGGATGGAGCTTGTCCACCTCAATAATTTCAGACCGCAACATTTGGTAACTCCATTCTTTTGCATTATCCTCAAGCTTCTTCCAATCTTCATCATATTTTATGCCTTGGTCCCTGAACAACTCCGATTGAGCGAAGGAACGAGTGGAAAAATTCATGAATTCCATTGTTATTTCATTGGAGATCCCGTCCTCCATCTTCTTCTGAAAATAAGGCTTTATCTTCTTTGGATCCATCTTTACTGCAGGCATATCATACTCTGTCATTAGCTTCAGGTATCGGGCATAGTTCATTCTAATTTCTTTGACCCATTTGATGTTTGGATCCACCTTATCTCGTATTTTCTCTAATCTCTCCTTTCTACTATCGAAATCCCTCCTCCATACGTCCATCAGCCAGTGGTCATCACCTTTGAATGCGAGCTCCTTTTCCCACGTGGGCTTTGGCAACCAGAGGATGGCCTCAATCTTTGGATAGGTGGAATCATATGTTGCAGGGAAGTCGGTGTAGAGCCTCTTCGTGCTCTCCAGAGATTGTTGTAGATCCCAGAACTTGTTGGCTGTCCGAACAACCCAGTTGATGCCCATGTTCTTGACATACAAGACCTGTTGGAACCAACCCTTTGTAGTCTTATCCAATTTATTTCTCTTTTCTAATTTGTCAATTTTCTCTTTGGACAATAGTTGGGGTGGAGCTATGGATGTGGTAGGAATTCCATCCACTGAAGACCATTGTTGGATGTAATCGTTTAAGGTGGCCACTTGTGCTTTAAGTTCATCTTTCGAGACCTTGTCTTGTTTATTAGGTGCACCATTGTAGCTATTGATTCTTCAAGGTGCCCCACCTTCTGCTCTCTGGTAGTGGTTCCCAAGTTGATGGTGGAAATTTTATAGCTTACCCCAGCCTGGCCTACCATGGGTGTTGCTATCTACATGATTCATGACCCAGAAGCATCCATTGTTATTTTGGATTTAACTTAGGCCTTTTCTCTTTTCTAGTTGAGATCTGCGCTCAAGCTAGGATAGCCTCTAGCCTTGCTCTCAAATCCCTAGGAGTAGGAGTTTTCTTCTCAAGCTACCTTTCCAGCCACTCAAGCACGACAAACTCTTCTTTGGGTGGCTCTTGATCGGCTTTGCCTTCCTATTTGGACATCTGTTTGGGAATCTTTCATTTTGGTGCTGTCTCCCTCTTCCTCATCAAAGTCTTGGATGAATGTGAGGCTTTTGACGAGAGGTTTAGTAATCAACTACCTGTGGGGGCTTCCTTCTATTTCAATTTCCTTTTCTTTTATTTCTTCAATCTATTTGTCCTTATGCAGGTGTCCTTCGGGCTGGTCCCCCTCAATATCTTCTTACTTCCTAGGGAGTGGTACAATTTGTAACTACCCTTCCCCTATAGAGATTTCCATGTCCTCTACTGCCCTGTCGCCCTTTTGCTCCCCTTTAGGAGATGGCCTTTTTGCTTCCTCCTCATCTCCGCTTTCGAAAGATCCTGTCTCTTCTTCCTCGTGAACCACCGTGTCAATCATCCAGTGTTCATACTCAGGGTGTTCATGATATTCATCAGCCTCCTCTTCAATTGGCTTTGAGGCTTCTTGTTCCCATCTCTCCCACTCCTCAGAAATTAACATTGTGGTCTCCATCGTTGGTGGTCCCGTCGGAGGTTGTGAAGGCCTAGTAGTAGCGAGGACCTACGCTAAGGCAACCTAAAGGGTGGGGTCCATAAGGATTTGGGAGAGCTCAGAAGGGAGACTCTGCATGTGTTTTGAGAAATCCTCAGGCAATGCGGGAGTGGGCATTGATGTTGTTATTGTAGCCAATGGGAGTGATACAATAGGTGACATGGTGGCAGACGAAAGAGGAGTAGTCACAATTGAGGAAGAGTCAATCACTATTACAGGACCAGCCAGAGGCGAAGGGGCAAGATGAACTGATATATCCACTGTTGGCAGGGACGTGGCAACCATGGCTAGGGAGATAGGCAATGGGGCAGTCGAGACAAGGGGAGCCAAAAAAGGCTCCAGCTAATTTATCCTTTGTTCTTCACCCTCTTGGATTACAGGCTGCTCCATGGTGCCCCCTATTCGCATGGGCTTCTTGGAAGGTGAGCCTCCTAACTCTTTTCTTGTGTATACCTTGGGATCTGGAGACTGCTCCATTTCTGTCTCTTTCCTCTTTAATTTGGTGATCGGAGGAGACTTGGATGTCTCGCCCATTGAAATAGTAGCGGTGACATCCTCAGTGGCATTGTGCTCACTCTTGAGTCCTTCATATGTTAGGACTACTCCTTGTTGCTTTAGCTTGGTGACTTTCCTTTTAATCCATTCTTTAGTTCAGGCCATGATGGGTTTAGTTATGATGTCAAGGTCATTGACCTCCTACTCACCCTAATCAATTACGGGTAGTGGTAAGTTGGAGACTACATTATACCGGGGATCCATGACAGTGTCTTCATCTTCATCAACTTGATCCAGTATAGGGAACAGTTGTACCTTTCTTACAAAGTATGCAATCATCCTCATGTAGTGCCTGGTTCACACCTCTTTGTCATCCTAGAAGTTCACCCAAAAAACCTGAACATGATGCAGGTGGGCATATTCCGGTCCCAACACTTTTCTCATGTGCCCATACAAGTCCACCTATGGGCGAGCAGTGTGTAGTTTGAAGTGGTATTCTGGCAATTCTTTTTCCGAGTTCCCAACACATTGTGCAGTTTTCAATTTATACATGCCCTGACCGAAGGTCAAGGGATAAGAGATCCCTACTAGGTGCTTGCTCCTGAGGATGGTGTGCATGTGTTGTAGCTTCTAGGAAAGTTCTAGCAGTATAATCTAGTCATTGGGGTACCGGGGCAGCTTGTTCAGCCTTTCAGTGAAACCCTGGGCACAAATGTAGGTGAATTTGGGGAATTGAATAAATAGGAAGGCCTACTATTTTAGGCACGCTCATGCACTGTGAGAGATCCTCCTCTCAAAATCCCCTCCAAGTAATCAAATGATGTAACCAAAAAAGGCATCGTTCATCCTACAATACTCTTTCTTAAAGTTTCTATATTAGTGTTGGGGATATCTGTCATAGACTTTCAATCTTCAGCCCGGCTCCTCATCGGGTGCCACGAACAACCCACTATACTACCTTTGTTCTGCCAGAGAGTAGACCAAATAGGAGGTCATGTAAAACTTTGAGCTCTTCTTTACATTCATAAACTGCTCATGAAAGCAGTTGCTGATGATGCCTCCCTAGTAGAACGTGGCCTTTGTGGTGACATCATGGTCACTAAAAAATGCAGTAGAAGGGAGGCCCATTACCTAGCTTAGTAGGGTCACTAAGTCATGGTAGTCCTCATGGAAATCACTGTGAAAGAGTTCTTGGGGAACCTTCACAGTGCTGCCTCTTCTTTCCTTGAGCCATAATTGGTTTATTAGCCTTTTGCAACCCATTAGGTCTGCATCCCAGGTCGCCTTTCCTTCGTCCATGGTGGTCACCTCCATTTCGTCAAAGGTGGGAATATGGAATGTTTTCGTGATTCCCTGAGCTGACATATCAATGAGGATATTCCCATCTCTGTCAATGATGGTTCTTGTCTCGGGTTGGTAGGCTTGCAAGTAGGCCATGACCAGCTCAGGGGCAATGAGAGATGGGGGGAAGCCTGCAGTCTTTGCGATCCCGCTTTGCCTAATCAATCTAGCATTTTCAGTATTTGGATGAATTTTGACCCTTTGTTTGAATTCATCAATATCGACATGGCCGATATTGGTGTCTGTGATTTCCTTCGAGTCAGTAACAATTTTGACCGTAGAGGTTCTCCTTGGAACTGGAATTTCATTTGATCTTTATCCTCCTTCCCACAAGGAACCTTACCTGATTTCTTTCCTTTGTCCTTCTCTATAGTTCTTCCTGAGGGTCTTGCTCCTGATTCCATATATCCTACAGACATGGACACAATGAGTATGATCGTTTGCAGAAGGCAGTATCATTAGCCAAAATCCCATGAGATAAGTCCAATTCAGATACCACATGATTAATAAAGTTAAATCCTTTCCTTTTAAGTGTCATTAATCATTTTCTTAAGGGATTTTGATGATTTGAAAGGCTCGTGTCAAAGAGGGCCGAATTTGAGCATGTGGGTTGGCATTAGTTTTCAAATTTGGGGTCATTTAGGCCACTTGTGAGGCTCCCAGAGGTTCGGGTCTGAGAAGCTATTTACAATTTGCTGTCTCCAACAGCCCCAAGGAGACAGAGTGCCGGGGTAAGAACTCTGGGGTTTGGGACCTGAAAGGCCAAAGGCCGATCGTCATTTCGGGCCTGGAGGGGTAGAAGGTTGCTCCGGATGCACTGCTTGGAAATGGAAATTTGGACATGGAATCCCGGATGGAGCGGCCCTGAGGACCAAAACTAGAGAAGCGTTGGGACGATAGCTATCTTTGTTAAGTTTCTGGAAGCAATCTATCGGTCAGACCCCGAGGCTCGGAAAGGCATGGTGGTTTGGGTACTTACTCCATGGACAACGACAGAGGGAACCTTAGTGGGCGGGGTCCAGGATCAGATAGGCTAGTTTTCAAGGACATAATCTCTGTCGAGGGTGGACCTGGGAACAAAGTCTATCGGGGGAAGACCCGGGATGGAAAGGGTGACCCCAAAGTGTGTGCAGTTTAAGTACCCGGAAGTCCAGGAGCTAGGGCCTAGGGTTCAGGATGGTGGGAGCCTTCTGCCATCGTGGAACGGTGAACTCCTAGGGGAAGTTTGAAATGAGAAACCCAAAGGGTTGGTCCCAGAAGGTGTGAACGCCTTGCGCGAAGAACAACGATGATGGTGTGGAATTCTAGATTGGACACAAGGGATCAAATTGAAAGTTCGTCGGGATTTGGAAAGGTGGGTTTCGTGAGACTCACCGTGGTCTATCGTTTGAATTCATTTTAAACCCATTTTGTTCATGATTTCAATACACAAAATTATGAAAAAATCTTGGTGCAACGAATGACAAACATACCTTGGAAGCCCGCGGTCAAAAGATGATGTGTGATCAACACCAGGAGGCCCAACGATGATCTCGGGGGAAGCAACAACAATGGGCATAAAGATATCTTCCAGCAAGCACTCAGATCTCCTTTGCAATCTTGATGAATGAAAATGATAGGTTGGGGCCCAATACTTATACCCTAATTTGCAATTAATGGCCTCATTTAATACCTATATGACTGATCAAAAGGTGGTGAATTTGAAATTAGCGGGTGGTGGCGGGAGAACTGGGGTCCGAGGTTTGGAAGGGCGAAGCAGAAAGGCCATTCAAGATTGCATTTCATACTGCTAGCAAGAAGGGTCCCGGGGTTCGGATGGGGAAACACCAGTGGGGTCGGACCTGGGAACGGGAGGAAACTTGTAAAAGATTCCATGTAGGTTGGGTGGCGGGAAGTCTCAAATTTTTTCCCACGGATGGGGGCAGAGTCGGGAAGGAACCATTGGGGGAGGAATCAGGATTTAAGACCATCGGGGGGAGCTAGGGTGGAATCGGGAATAGAAAATGTTTCACACAGCTAGAACGGGTGGAGGTCTAGTCCCGGTCCCAACGGGCAACCTTGGCGGAAGCAGGGGCAGACCCGGGAGCAGAGCGTAACTAGTGAAAGAAGTGTGCAGTCTAGAACTACCCCAAGTCCAAGCTCGAGCCTGACAGAAACCAAAGGGTGGACTGGGAACCTGGTGGAGGCGGCCCCAAAATGGAAGAGGAACCAAAAAACTTCGTTAACATGAGCGAGTGCAAGTCCGGCCCCGGTCCTGGTAGATAGCTAGCATTGGAAAACTTTCCAAGGAAAGCCTGGAAGTTGCCAAGACCTGGCCAAAGCAAAGTGGGAGAAACATGGTTAGTTTAAGATGGGACTTTGGGGTATGTTGACCATTAGGGACACCAAAATGGGGCACGTAAAACAAGGTGATGACAAAAACAACCCGACAAGGTGAAAGAAAAGAGGGTCCCCATTCTGAACGGGGCGTGTGTGCCGAGGGCACAACACCACCCTATGGGCTTATCAAACGAGTATCCACACACCAACAGGTGCAACCCCCTTCTCCTTGGTCTACAAATCAAAAGCCATCCTCCCCATTAAGATCGAGCTCCCATCCTTGAGAATATCATTGCAAAATCTCATCATAGATGAAGAATATCAGGTATCACAGTTGAACGAGTTGGAATTACTAGATGAGTGGCACATGGATGCCTTAAACCATTTGCAAGTCTACCACAACCATCTCAAGCGGAGCTACAACAAGAAGATTAGGAGTCAGAACTTTCAAGTTAGGGAACTTGTACTAAAGGAGAATAAAAAAAAGCACTAAATCTAGACAGCAAGGGAAAATTTGAACCCAATTGGTTGGGACCCTTCATCATCATAGCGAGCTACAAATAAGGGGAATATTAGCTATCTACGCCCAAAGGGGAACCTCTGTAGGAGCCCATGAATAGATCCCATCTCAAAATTTTTTTATGCATAATCTTACAAGGTATAAATCCAAAAAATCCAAAAAAAAAACAAAAATCCAAAAAAATCCAAAAAAAGGGTTGAAAACAGTAAAGAAAAAAATTGTCCTCTAGTGAAAACCACTTCGGTGGTGCTTTGGGAAAGTACCTTGGTGAAAACCTGGCAATTAGGCACCTTGTGTAAATAAGTACTTTCCATCCACCATGATCTCTATGGCTTGTTCTTCCTCATTCATCCATCGCATTCCATCACATCCTTCTATCACCCATCCACATCTGTATCATAGCTTGTTCCTGTGTTTGTATCATGATCCCTCCTAGTACTACGTGGCCCATTCTGTCCTACCTATATGGGAGTAGTCTATTGCATCATGTTGGGGGCATGTTTTTATACCTGCATCGGATCAAATTTGTGTATATTCTTGCAGGCTTCCCTAAAATAAAAAAAATTCAAAAACATTCACAAAATTAGAAAATCCAAAAACATTCAAAACATATCAAAATCCCAAAATAGGTTAAAAATTCAGAAAAAGTAAAAAATAGAATCGTCTTGTCGAACTACGGGTCTCTGAGCTTTGAACGTAGGAAAGGCCATCATCAATGGGCCCTCGAGACAATTAGGTCAGTCCTTTAGGAGTCTGTCACAATAAACTGGCGGTCCATTTTTTTCATATCTTATCAATAAACAAGTCTGTGTTAGTCAAACTATGTGGTCTCTTCATGTATAACATAGGAAAGGATAATCTTTGATCAGACCCTGAGGCCTCTAGGATAGGTACTTAGGTTAGGTCTTTGGTCAAAATCTTAGAAAACACCAAAACATTAGAAAAATTTGAAAATAAAAACATTTGTAAAATCTCAAAAAATACCAAAAATAGCCTCAAAACATTTCAAAAACATCAAAAACATCCAAATATTTGAAAAAATCCATCCATCCCATTTTTCATTCACCTGCAATAAACATTCATCACAATAAATCAATCATCACCTTCAACCTTTGGTGAAACAGTTGGAAACAAGTCTAGCAGATTAAAAGTGAAAACTCAAGCATCAAGGTCTCAAGTCTAGGTCAATAGGTAAACAAGTTGGTCAACTCTTCATATTAATATCCCATCATCTAGTTAGTCCTAAAATCATCTGATAACATCATTTCCTAGGATGCATCCTTCCTATAATGGACATCAACATCAGGCATCACCATAGTTTAGTCTTGGCTAGCAGTATGAAGAACATTATCTTGTTTGTTTACTTGATCTTTGTCTTGTTGATTTATCTTATTGCACTCATTCCAATGAACTCTCGATGATATCTAAACAAAATGATTTAGAGAGAAAGGATGGTGCAATGATTATTATCTTTTTCTATTGTGCTTGTTGGATATTCTTGTAATATAACCTTGGTCATGCGTGCTTTGTTTGATTTGTAGGGAGGGTGTTTTAGGTGTCTTGTGACCACATAGGAAGGCTAGCCTTTCTATGTTTTGGTTTGAGATGCTTCAAATATATAAAATACATTCTAAATAGGGTTTTGTGTTCTAGGTGTGAACATGAGTACTCCTATTTTATTGTCGAGTCAAAGTCCATCACACTAGGTGCAACGCCATCCTGGTTCTTTATACCTTGATGCATTGTATCTATGTGTGTTATCAAACATAAGGTAAGTAAGCTCTTTTAAAATCCCAATTCCTAATAAGAAAAACATCATCCATCTCCCATCATCATCTCTAATAAAGTCTTGTTAGATCATAGACTTGTTGGATCCTCTTGTCATCATCTTATTTCTTCTTTCTTCTCTTCGCACTAACATGGTACCATGACAGTTAATCAACATCACCAATGCATCCATCTTGTATCCACAAAACATTAGCATACTACATATCATATCATTCCATATATAATAGGAAACACTGATCATCCCACATGCATTGTATTATCATCATTTCATAATATAGATTGGTTATTCTAAGCATCTCATAATCATACATTTGCATCCATTGCATAATCATATAATCCATACATGCATCATCATATCACACATGAAAAAGATACTGAAAAAGAAAAGGAGCATATCATAGCATCTCATAATCATCATATAATCCATTTTGCATCATCATTTAAGGCATAATATAGATCTGTTAGTCTAATAATTTTAGAAACATTTGCATCCATACATCGAACATCACCATAAAAGTACATAGAGATAATACAAAAAAGAAAGAAATGCATTCATAACATCCATGAACATCTGCATAATCATCCATCGCACAAAGTAAAATCCATCTCATAGAATCACTTTGCATATCACATAGAACATCAAGTGCATCCATCCATAAAGCATAAGTAGAGTAGACACATCGCATAATAAATCAATCATATCATATATAAAAAAAAATCATCACTGCCATGGTACAAAATCTAACTCAAGTGTGTATATCAATTAGTGTACAATTCCCATAGGGCTATCAAAAATGGAGCCTGTGAGTCTCAAAAAGAATTGAATTCTATAATAAAAAAATTGTGTGTGGTAGCTAGCCCTGATGGCTGCTCCCCTCACCCGCTGCCTCTTTGGCTGGTCTTTTGGCTGCCTATAATCTGTCTGCTGAGAAAAATATCACACTCGAACCACTGGAGGCACTACCTGTCGACAATGCAACTTGTAGTACTTAGCCTCTCTGACAGCGTCGTGGTACATCCACGCAGGCAATATCCTCCCCTTGGCGAAGGCGGCCATGGTCTCTAATTGTTGTCTCCTGCCAACCTCCTAGACCAACTGTAGCTTTGTCGCCTGCCTCTGTTGGCGCTCATGATCTCTCTCTATAGTAAGTGCCTGGACCTGTTGTCTCACCTGGTCCCTCTTCATTGTGATCATCTACACCTGTGCGTATAGCCCCTGAATCTACCCCTATAACTACTAAATCTAGGCATCTTGTGGATCTGGTTGCGGTGCCTAGTGTGGTGGCTAATCCTGCTGCCCATCCCTCTATTGATCTCTCTGCCCATCTTGTTGCTGATCTCTCAGGGCATCCCTCTACTAGTCCCTTGGCTGATCTGGCTGGTGGGGAGGCTTCCCATCCCCCCCAGGAACTTGTCCCACCTGTACCCTCCTAGTTGTCCTACCTCGGGGTCTCCTCCATGGAAGTGCTACCCCTGGAACTATCAACCGTAGTGGGGGTCTGAACTACTCATCATAAGCACATGTGGTGCCTCGATCTACGTATCCCTAATCATAGGCCCATGGCCTAGCCACCAAATGCTTGAAATAATCAACCATGTCGAACACTAGGATTGTCTGACCCCGTGGTCTCTCTGGATGACTGAGAGAAAATGGCCACATACTGATCGTTTGGTCGATCTTGCACATCTCCAAACTGTTGGACTACCCTGTCTGGCAGTGATACAGAGGCAAGAGTTCAAACAATCAACAACTTGAAAAACATATTTTGAATGATGTATATGTAATGAAAAAAGCCACACATGATCAATAAAATATAGACAATGCATATAATAGATCTCAACAAACTTGTTGCAGTGACAGGAACTCATACAAAAAATGATAGTTTTTAGAAATGGTCTTGATTGACCACTCAAAAGAAATCACCAATTTTTCTGAAAAAAAGAAAGTTTTGTTGCAACACCATTCTCCTTCCATTCATCTAGGTTTTATGTCCATACTATTCTGTACAAGGTTGTACCAACATGTTTTCTATCTACAAATTCTGGAAAACGTTTTCTAAACAAACTGTCTTCACAAAAATGGCCATATCTTATTCAATTCTCCATGAAAATCAATGAGACTTGAAGAAAATAAAAGATAATTCATGTGGCTATAAAATTATAGAGGTTTCATGCTATTATTAGGTCTTACATGATCGTACAATTCATTGCAATATGATTGTTACAAAAAATTTTGTATTTTCCAAACTGTAGCAGCCTTTGGCTTCAATTTTCCACACCTAAACCTTGTCTTTTTGATCCAAAACCATTAGAAAACAAAATAATATGCATCTAAGAATGATCCCACAAAAAATCAAGAAATTCCACCAAGTAAATAAGGAGAAACTCAATTTTTCCTCCCACAATTTACCCTAACAAGGGTTTTAGATAGTTTTGAGAAAAATGAACATATCTTCCACAAATCTTAACTAAAATGCATGAAACAAGATTCAATGGGAGGGTGATTGACAATACCAACTTTCAATAACATTCTTGCATGTTTTTAAGTCCGTACAAGCCATACACAAGCTTGAAAATAGTGTATTTTCTAGAAAAATGTGCAAAGAACAGAGTTTTTCATTATTTCCTTCAAGGATTCAATCACCAACGAGGATTCAAATGATCCCAAAGCCTTTTTAAAGGAATTAAAACATGAATAATAATTTTCCAACTGATTTCCAACTTCCCAATAATGTTTAGTCTCCCTAATGACCTTTTTAACTCCCTAATTATTGCTTTATGCAACTTTTACATTGTTGTGCAATTTTGACATTATTTGTTGACAATTTTGCTTTTTTCACATTGATAGGACTTTAATACATTATAAATTACTTAAATGACCCTTATTACAAGATGAAACATCAAATTGAACTAATATTTCAAACTTTCCACTAGGAGGTAAAATTGTGTCAAGGTGCTCCTGCACCATACTCCCGGCCAAGAAAAAAATCCAAGTCCACTTGGACTGATATTGCCAACAACCTTCATGTATGGTATGCCCCACCTCAGATTGACCTTGCTCTTAATCACCTTCATTTTCACCTTTGGTTTAAACTTGTCCATGCAAATTAGCTGTCTATCTTATTCTCTGCAATGCTTTCCCTCTAAAATCAGATTCTTTCTTCCTTTATACACCTCAAAATAATGCTTCTCCCTTTGTCCTTTAATCTGAAAATATTTCTTTGTCCAAAGCATTAGTAACATAATGAAATGAAAGAAACTGTCTATCATAATACCTCCATCACTTTTCAATTCCTTGAAAACCTCGAAGAGCAACTCCTCCATGATCATTCCTTTAATGTCTTTAACTGCAATAATCAGGTCCTCTGTCATATCTTCATGCTTGGAAACATCTAGAACAATTTTGATTTCTTCATCAATGAATTCTTCATTCTTCTTCTTCTTCCATCATGTATTCTAACTTCATCATAGATTCTTGGAACTCTTCATCTAATCTCTTTAACTCTTGCTTTAACTCAACAATTTCTCTATCAAACTTTGCTTCTCTTTCTCTTCTTTCTCTCTTCCTCTGCCTGCAAATGCTTTCTCAAATTCTCCATCTTCACAAGAAAGCTTCCTCCTTGCTTCAAATTCTCAAATATCTCTCTACCTTCTCAATGGAAGCAACCAGGTTCTTCTGACCTACACAAAACCACAACCAACACCAAACACAAAAGCACAACTACAACTCACCAGCCCAAATCTTTCCCAGGCTTTGATACCAAACTAATGCAGAGGCAAGAGTTCAAACACTCAAAAACTTGAAAAACATATTTTTAATGATGTATATGTAATGAAAAATTCCACACATGATCAAAAAAATATAGACAATGCATATAATAGATCTCAACAAACTTGCTGCAGTGACAGGAACTCATACAAAAAATGATAGTTTTTAGAAATGGTCTTGATTGACCACTCAAAAGGCATCACCAATTTTTCTGACAAAAAAAAAGTTTTTCTGCAACATTATTCTCCTTCTATTCATCTATGTTTTAGGTCCATACTATTCTGTACAAGGTTATAACAACATGTTTTTTGTCTACAAATTTTGGAAAATATTTTCTGAACAAATTTTCTTCACAAAAATGGCCATATCTTATTCAATTCTCCATAAAAATCGATGAGACTTGAAGAAAATAAAAGATAATTCATGTGGCTATAAATTCAAAAGGTTTCATGCCATTTATAGGTTGTACATGACCGTACAATTTTCTGCAATATGACTGTTACAGAAAATTCTGTATTTTCCAGATTGTAGCAGCCTTTGGCTTCAATTTTCCACACCTAAATGTTGTATTTTTGATCCAAAACCATTAGAACACGAAATAATATGCATCTAAGAATGATCCCACAAAAAATCAAGAAATTCCACCAAGTAAATAAGGAGAAACTCAATTTTTCCTCTCACAATTTACCCTAACAAGGGTTTTAGACAGTTTTGAGAAAAATGAACATATCTTCCACAAATCTTAACTAAAATGCATGAAACAAGATTCAATGGGAAGGTGATTGACAATACCAACTTTCAAGAACATGATTTCATGTTTTCAAGTCCGTACAGGCTGTGCACAAGCCTAAAAACAATGTATTTTCTGGAAAAATATGCAAAAAATAGAGTTTTTCATTATTTCCTTCAAGGATTCAATCACCAATGAGGATTCAAATGATCCCAAAGCCTTTTTAAAGGAATTACAACATGAATAATTAGTTTCCAACTGATTTCCAACTTCCCACTAATGTTTAGTCTCCCTAATGACCTTTTTAACTCCCTAATTGTTGCTTTATGCAACTTTTACATTGTTGTGCAATTTTGACATTATTTGTTGACAATTTTGCATTTTTCACATTGATAGGACTTTAATACATTATAAATTACTTAAATGACCCTTATTACAAGGTGAAACATCAAATTGAACTAATTTTTCAAACTTTCCACTAGGAGGTAAAATTATGTCAAGGTGCTCCTGCATCAGGCAGGTAGCTCTCAATGATCATGTGCTCTCGCCCCTGCATCAATCAATCATGCCTAGCATAGAACAACTATTGTGCATCATCATACTAGGTAGGAATTTGTAACCAAGGTCTCCAGGTGAACACTATCATCTCATTTATCACTCTGCGCCAGTGAGGTATACCTAGCTGTCCTGTATGCCTCAATGTAATGCCATCGCTATACCTCCAAACTGTCGAATCATCGGGCTCTACATCAACCATGGTGACCATCGATCGAAGCACGACAATGTGCTCCCAGGCCCAGATGTGCAATAATGTAACATTGATACCAATCGTCTAACTATCGCAATATGCAAACTCATGCAAATTTTGGTATAATGAGGCCAGTATCACTGGTACCTAAGCAAACAGTGTCCTCTGGTGAATCATCCTCTCCCAGGCCAAGCCCCATCTTGGATTGAAGTATCAACCTTGTCAATTAGGAGCCACCAATCCACATATGATTGCAGTCACAATCAGCTAGAAAGTCGGCACCTGACCTCTATAGTACTCAACATCAATCTGACCCTCAACAAATGTAATCTCCTCTGTCTCCATAATCTTGAAGCATCCATCGGTGTCAGCATCAATGTCATATATAACTCAATCATCATGTATCAGCAACCGAAGGATCCACCATACATCCTAATGTGACAGTTGCCTCGCCGGTGGGAAGATGAAACAATGAGGTCTCACTGTGCCACCTCTTGGCCAACATAGTCATCATCGCTAGGTGGGTCCGGATGATGGGCGCATAAGCCATGTACCAAAGGTCAATCTCGCCAAGGTGCTCCTGTTGTAACTCGTGCAAACTGACCAATCTACACAACACTGAGGGTCGATGCTCGCATGAATGCACAAGCTCTCTATCCTCTTGCAACCATGAAGCCACAACGCCAAATTTTGTAAAAAGACCTAACCCCGTTTGAAGTTTTCGACACTAGAACAATGAATGCATCACTATTTGCAAAGGTGTCACTCTTTGAAAACTCCAAATAGTGATGCTGGATCCTTTGACAAAGCAAACCAAAGCACGAAATCACCATTTACAATGGCGAGCCTGTTTGACCTAAAAACCCTAAACATAAATTGGATTACGGTGTCACCATTCACAATGGCGTCACCATTTGGAGTTTGAAGCCCTAAGGCCAAATTGCGACGCGATGTCACAATTCACAATAGTGGTGTTATTTGAGCCCTAGCATTACTCATTTTGCACTTTTGGTGTCACTATATAGCGATGCTGAGGGTTTTGACTTTTCAAAAGGTAATAAATGCACCTAAAATTCAAAATTCAAGGTTGAGTTATGGTCATATACCGGTGGTCCTGCGCCTGGAGGTCTCTAGTACACTTGGACTCACTTGGAAATGTGTCGGGGAAGCACTCTTTGTGCCATTTTATAGGAGGGTCAAAGCTCAAAAAGGTAGAAATCTCAAGGTGTGAATGCAAAAATGAATGGAATGTGACCCCTCCAAGGCTATTTAAGCATGAAAATTAAGGTTTTTTGTCCCTTTTTAGCCATCAAACTAGGGTTTTGCGTCCCCGACACTATTTTTCCCAACCAAAGCTCATTTTGCATCCTTTTTCTGCATTTTGGCACATTTTTAGCATCCTGGAGCCTTTTTGGACCCGTCAGGCAGCTTGTCATTTTTTTTGAGAAATCACCCAAAAATCCAAATTTTCATCCGATCTCTCAAGGGGGTAATATACCAACATAATTCTTCTCACTGGGGCAGCAGTGGGGCATCCGGAAAAAAATAGAATTTTTTAAAATTTTGATCTCAGCAAGGTTATTCTTTGAACCAACACAACAAGTACATTCCTTCAAAGAGGAGCAAAATGTAGACACTCGAAATATCTTGATTGATATCGTGCACTCAATCCTGATTCACTAACACAAGTTCTTCATTAATCACGTCCATACTAACCAATTAATTGAATAAATATTTATTTAATTAATTTAATCAGATGATGAACCTTATCAGATTATTTCATCATTTTCCTCTTTTAACTAAATAAATCAACTTTATTTAATTAAATTCTAAATTTCCTCTTTTGATTAAATAAATTAACTTTATTTAATTAAATCATGTCATCTCTTTTAATTAAATACATCAACTTTATTTGATTAAATCTAATTGAATAAATCAAATTTATTTAGTTAAATTACTAATCTCTCAAATTCCTCTCATTTTGATTTAAATAAATCTAAATATCTAAATCAAATGTCAAATCAACTAACTTCCATCTAAGTTAATTAAATCCTGGCTAAATCCTAACACTAATCCTCTTTCTCTAGCTTTTACAACTTGCACATGTAAATCAATTTATTTGATTTATAAATTTCTCCTTTTATTCAAAAAGTGGCATATTCTTGGAATATTCCACCCATTTGAAATCTCCCTCCTAAAGGACTCTTGTCCTTCAACTTGGCATTTATGGCTCTTACATGTCCTCCCCTTAAGCCAACTTGGCATTAAAGGCACTTACAACTCTTCTTCCACAAGCCATCTTTTGAATTTCAAATTCCACCTAATTGCAATTAACATGCACATTGTTCAAAATGTGCTCCACTTTCCTTCATTAGCATGTTGACAAGTGGCACACTGCCATTGGTTCAAGTTTAATCCCACATTCTTCCTATTCTTCAATCCTCCATCCTTCTTTCCTATAAATAGAGGACTTATCTATTGACTTGGGATCCACAACTTCATGCAAAGTTACTATCTATGGATTTTATGCAAGTTCATCCATTTTTCATCAAAGTTATCATATCATCTCATCATCCATAGCTAGGTTATTGACAATTTTATCAAGGATGAATCAATCACTCATCAAGCTTGTCATGGAATTGGGAAAGGGATTCTTTTCACATCAAAGAAGCACCAATTCCCCCATGGGATGCTAGTTTGAGCATTAGGAGAGGATTTAATTAACTTTCATTTGATTTAACTTTGCTTTGTTTTCCATATTCTTGTGTTTGAATGAATCTCATGGGGAATGCTAGTTTAGATTTGTTTTGGACTAACATTTGATTTTTTGTTCCTGTACGAGTAGGTCTAGGCAAAGCATTCACGGGTTGTTTGACTCAAAATACATAGTGGGGATCATAAACAAGGTAGAGTCCTCAAATAGGATAGGTAAGTTAGTGAGGGGATCTTTGTCACACACATTAGTTATATCAAAGGTATAGTTGTCTAAGGGAAATCTAGTGGATATTGGTAACTGAGGGGGAGCTTTAAATTTTCTAACCAGGGCACTCTTGCCATGTATGGTTATCTTTAGAGGGGTACATCTGAGGCCAAGATTCTTCATACTCTTCTCAAGAATAAGGGTTTCTAGCAGGTCATTATCATTTTTCCCAAGTTTTTCATTTTTATTATAGCCCCATCCTTGCATTAACTACAATCCTTTGTTGTCATTGTCCATGGGAAGATTAGGTACAAGCCTTTCATCTTGATATAGTAAACTTGATATATCCCTTTCATCTACCACTTCCTGATTTAGGTCCCCCCATCTTTTGAATCTGGAGGGGTTTGCTTTGAAGGTTTGAGCTAGTGTGTCAACTGGATGCGGTTGCCCATGAGATCTAGGAGATTGAGGTAACTCTCCTATTACAAATGCACTCTTTTTCATCTTGTAATCCCCACACCCATTATATTGATAATGGCTTTGATATCAGAGATGTTAGGAATGGCGGGTGTCTTTGTCTTAGAAGTGGAGGCTAAGGTAGATGGATCTACATATGGAGTTGTGGGCCCTTCATCATTCTTTGGGACTTGAGGGATCTTGTAGTACTTAGCCTCTAGATTCTTGCAATAATAAAATGGCTCAAGATCACCATGGATTGTGACCTCTTGAACTTGATAAGGAAACTTGACACATTGATGGAAGGTGGATGCCACAACTTGCATCCCATGGATTCATGGGAATCCCAAGAGGATATTGTAAGGTAATTCAAGATCAAGGACTTGGCATGTGGTTTCCATAATAGCTGGCCCTACTTGAATAGGGATTTGAAAAGTTCCTTGAGACACTCTTTCTTGATCATCATATGCCCTAATTTTTATACCTTTACCCTTTTCAATGACGTCCTCAGAGAATCCCAATTTTTTTATCAGCTTGGGGGTACAATTATTTAGACCAACACCTCCATCCACCAAGACTCTTTTGAATTTATTCTTATGGACCAAGACTTTGAGATGGAGTGCTTGATTATGAGATGGTTGCATTGGGAATTCCTGATCAGAAAAAGTTAGGAGATGTGGTGTGGTGATGTGTTCGACCATAGCTTGGAACTGGTCTGCATCAAGATCCATTGGGATGGAGGATGTGGCTAATGATTCTTCTAGGATTTTCCTATGTGTAGGTGATATTTTCAGTAACTCCATGATGCAAATCTAGGCAAGGGTTCTTTTTAGCTAGTCCAAGAAATTATAACCATTGGGAATGAATTTTAGATTAGAGGCAGGTGCCTTGGGTGGTTGAGATGGTCCAAGAATGGTAACTCTTCCACTGCATGTGGTAACTCCATAGTTGGATCTAGCTCCTTTGACATTGACAACAGTGACCCATTCATCTAAGGATGCAACAACATGATTGTAAACATGGTTTACATTGTTATACTTTGTTTTTCCATTGTTGTTCCCCTTATTATGATCTGGCATCAGATTCGTGTATATCTTAAGGTCTTGATTTCCTATAGGTTGTTCAATGTTTATGATTTTGTCATCAATAAGGTCTTGGATTAAATTTTTCAATCTCATGCAATTGGCCGTCATGTGCCCCTTAATTTTTTGAAAATTGCAAAGGTGATTTTAATTGTACCATGGTGGTTTCACTTGGGGTTCTT
This sequence comes from Sequoia sempervirens, assembly GCA_007258455.2. Classification (NCBI taxonomy): domain Eukaryota; kingdom Viridiplantae; phylum Streptophyta; class Pinopsida; order Cupressales; family Cupressaceae; genus Sequoia; species Sequoia sempervirens. The sequence continues at coordinate 228,070,017 of VDFB02252616.1, read as the reverse complement.
GATAATTCTCATAAACAAGTATTTTAATGAGATTTTCCTGTACTAATTTTTTCATGACATATTCAATTGATTCCCCAAGGGGTGTGTATTTCCACTTGGGAGAATATTTTTTCCACAGGGGTGATCCCCCTTGATTATTTAGATTATTGACCACCTGATTGTTTGGTTGTTGCGATATGGTGTTGGTTTGTCTATTGTTTTGGTCATTGGCTTGCGGTTGCTGATATGTTTGTGTATTTTTCCTTGGGGCACTGATTATAACTTTGGCATCAACGACACCATCGTTAGTGACATTATTTTTCTTTTCCCATGTGTGAGGTTTTTTGTTGTAACTTGTGGATGGATGGTTGTCCTAATAAGTTGGTGTCCCTCCTTGTATGATAAGGGATCTTTCAATGTTGAGCGCCTTGGGGATCAACTGGTCGTATGTGGTGATGCATTGTATTTTTCAGATGGAAGGATAAGGTCCCTTCGAGATTGGTGATGATAGTACATATTTCTTATTCTTCTAGCATAGCCCATTTGCTTCTATTGGATTTGGATCACCATCATTGTAAGAAGGATGAAAATGTCTCCCCCTTGGCTTGTTTCAAGGCAGATAGCTCTTCTAGACTCACATCCATTCCTATGTTAAATGAATATTTTTCTATGAATAAGTCCACAATTTCTTGGAACTTTTTGATTCCAGGGAGGGAGAGGAGAGAACCATTCCATTGTAGGCCAACCAAACTTTGAGGGAAAAGTCGCATTAGATAAGAGTCGTCATATGCAACTTCCATAAAATGTACCTGGAATTCCTTGATGTGATCTTTAGGATTGCTCATCCCACGGTATTTGTCAAATTTAGGGATTTCAAATCCTTGTGGAAATGGCACCATCACAATGCTTTTTTGGAATGGATAAGGGTACATTCCTTGGTGCTTTTTTTTTTTTTCCCTGATTGGAGGTCCAACACTTGTTGTGAGAGTAACTTGATTTGTGTAGACACATTGTCTCATAGATCGGGTGGTGGGATGAATGTGTTTTGAGGTGGTTTGATTGTTTGAGTGATGGGTTGATTGTTTTGTGTGTTCATGGGAGGTGGTTGCAAGTTTTGTTGTGCCAAAAATGCTTGTTGGTATGCCTACAATTGTTTTTGTACCAACAACACTTGTTGTTGGTCTCGTTGTTGTTGTGCCAACAATGCTTGTTGTTGGGCTAATAGCTGGGCTGCTTCTTGTTGCACTTGATGTCGTTGCAAAGATTTTTGATATGCTTGCTACTGAGCGACTTGTTGTTGTTCCTAGTATTGCACTTTTTCTTGAGCTTGTTGTGCTTGAGCTTGTGCCTGAGCTTGAGCTTGTTGGGAAACTTGTGCAGCCTAGGCAGCTTGTGTGGCTTGTGTAGCTTGTGCTGCTTCAGCAACTTGTGCAACTTGTGCTGCTTGAGTAGCTTATGCAGCTTCCTGTTGATGCAACAAAGCTTGGTCTTGTCCCTGGGCAGCTTGTTGTGCTTGTTGTGTGGCTTGTTGTGCCTACGCTTGTTGTGCAGCTTCTTAATTTTGGAATTGTTGAAGTACCTTTTGATAGGCTTTTTGAGCTTCCTACAGTGTCATGTTTTATTGATTTGTCATATTTATGTTTGGAGGTGGAGGTGGAGGATTCATAATTGTGTGAGATGGTGTGATGATATTTTGTTGAGGTGGTTGTTGAGATGTTGTTTGAGTGAGTGTGGTAGATGGTGTGATTGATGTCTTTGGGAGACCACATTTTGAGGTGTAGCGATTGATTGTGTTGCTTGGATTGATGTTACCTATTGTTGTGATATTGGTGGCATGTTTAGAGGATTTGGTACGCTAACTTCATTTATGATTGGAGGATTGTTTTGGTTTGATTGATTTGGGATCGATATGCTAGGAAAATGGGGTTGCCCTAAATGAATGATTGATGTGGATGTTGATGTTAGAGGAGGTAGTGGCGGAGGAATTGGGTAGGAATTAGCTGTATGTTTCCTTGAGAAAGTGATGATGAGGCCCCAAAGATACCCCCTTGTCTGAATAGAGCCACTTGTCCTTGTGGTACCATGGGGAGAGAGACTTGTGCATTTAGAGAATATGTCGGTGTTGCAGAAAAAGCGAATGGATTATTGGTGTCATGGAAGATGAGTGGGACGTATCAATGCTTGGGATCTTGAGGGATGGTAATTGATAGACCCAAGATGGTGTTTGCATCCAAGTTTTGGTTAGTTACAATGGGATGTGTTTGAAGATCATGGAGTAATGAACTCCCCTTGGTGACTATGGATTGAGTTGCAGCAAGGGATGATATGGGTTGGACGACACTTTGAAAGGGTGGTGTGAATGGTACAAGAAACATATTCTCAAGAGGTTTTTCCACAATAGTGCTTACATCATAATCGAAATGGATTTTATCCCCTTCCTTTGCTAATTATAGCATGTATTGTGAAGGATTGAGCCTCATCATGGCATTGACAATTTTGTGAGTTTTAGGATTTTGGACCATTTCTATGATTTCATCTTGAGTCATTCCTAGGACATTGTTGGTGATATCCTCCACTTGGAAACCTTCCTCTTGAAGATCTTGTGGTAATAGAGGAAGATTGATGTTTTGAAATGGATGAAGGTGTTGATTTTGATCCTAAGTGAACCTAGAGAGACTTTTTCTTACAAGACCTCGGTATCGAAGAACATTCTATACTTCCTATGTGAGAAAATCAAATTGTTGAAAAAGATCTAGATTTTGACAATAATAGGATGAATACAAATTTGGATTATCCTTTGAAGAAAATTTGTATAAAGTATAGACCAATCTCTCTCTAACTTCGTAAAGTGTTGAAAGACGTTTCTTGAGAGCTCTTGGACTAAGACCTTTGGTAGACTTTGGTTTTCAGATTTTGATCTTGCAGGAAATCATTTGAAGTCTAAACACATGTGTGGGGTTCAATTGTTTCATATCTTTGCTTAATGAGTCCTTTTTACCACAAACACTTTCTTTCTTAGCTTTTGAAACTAGATGTCTATGTCCCAATTTCTTTTCATCCCACAAGGTCCATTATGTGGAAACTGAAAAAATCAAGGAAATAGTTCCCTAATGTTGACTTTAGAGAGAAAATTGAGATATAAATCCAAATACTTAGAAGCCTCTAAGGATGGCATCCCTAGGGACAAGTAGTAGCACTTGGATTTTTCAAAGGTATTTGCTTTCTCTAAAGGGTTTAAAATTTGATGACCTTGTTGAATGTTTATTTTTCCAATGTTTTAGATCCAAGCAAAGTGTTTTGATTCAAAATGATGCACAACCCTTGGACAGAAGAGACAACATTTTTTGAATCCCCACTTGGATAAACAAGTTGTGCTTATTCAAAGTGGATGATTAGAAGCTTGACCACACTGGCTCCCCTCCATGACACACACTTCTCAGGTTAGACAAGCTTCAGTTCTCATGAATCTCCCATGACAAACTTTTCATCTCTACTAAGAACCAAAAAAATGTGGGGCAGCTTCAGAGGTCCGACCTCTTCTACCAACAAATAGAAAGGGATTTTGGCTTCTACACAAATTGGATTTTAGTCAATGCATTCGTTCAGGTGGGCTATACATACAACAAGATGAGCTTCATTAAGGAGGACTCCCAACCCGTAGAGGTTACAATTTATAGGGTTTCACACACCACATGGGTACTGAGGGAATCACTTGTCAGCATAACCATTTGTGAGCTTGATCTTTCCTCAAGCATCCATTTTATATATCGGCCAAAAGTGGCTTGGCTTCAGCCTATTACCGGTTTGGGTCATTCCCTTGGGGTGAGTACTTTTTCCCACCAAGGAAAGCCCTCTAAAGGTGAACAATAGCAAGTAAGTACATTTGTAGTTTGATTAATCTTTGTTTGTGTGAACAAAGAGAGAACACAAACAATCCCTTTTCTCACATGAGCAAGATTTATTCAATTTTAAGCCCAAATTGAAGTGTGGAGGAAATATTTTAGACAACCTAATATCAGTAAAATGCTTTTGATTTTCAAGATCATCGTGAAGCACAAGAGAAGTGCACATGCATTTGAATGGTATTAACTTGTAAAAAAGATTACAAAACAAGATAAGCACATGTTCATTTTAGACCTCAAAAGCAGTAAATGGGCTCCTTTTATAGCAGCAAATCAAGTGTTTGAAGTTGTTTTTTCAATTCTTAAAACCCAAAATCAAATCTAGTGAGTTTCTAATGTTCTTTTTAACCCTTTGATTGTTATTTTTACAGCCCAAACGAAATGTATTTGAGTCCTAAAGCTAAAGATAACAATATCCAAAGATGGGATTATAAATGATCCCAAAGTTTTAAAGAACACTTTTTTTACAATTATGAAAAAGAAAGTGCCATAGGAAGCTCTTCTTGTTTCCTTCTTTTCCTTCTTGATCACCTAACCTGCAAAAGTTGATCAACCTACAAAAACATAGCCATAAAACAGGTTAATGATCAAAGGAGGATAAAACCAAAAATCACATTTAAAATAAATTTGAAAATTGACCTTTTACCCCAACCCAGCGTTGCAATCCATGAAGGCGTCGCTATTTGGAGCTTCATAATCGCTATGTGGAAATCACTGTCACTCTATAGAAAAATAGAGACTGCGATTGTGTCACTATATCACCCAGTCTCACCCTTTGGATTTTGACAGATCTAGTCCCTAGGAAGATCACTACAGTGTCGACCTTTGGATGTAGAGGCAATGTTGCTATATAGCAACACTAGATTGATAGTGTCATTGTGTCCTAAAAGCACAAAAAAATGAAAAAATAGTAAAATTGGCCAAAAAAAAGTGTTAATTTTGAGATTTGTTCCCTCCTTCTAACTCCAAAATGTGAATGATTTCCCTAGACCTACTCAAACATGCACAAACAATAAACATTAGTCAATAAACAAGTCTAAACAAGAATTCCCCATGAAATTCATTCAAACACAAGAACAAGAAAACAAAGTAAAATATCAAATGAAAGCTAATGAAATCTTATTCAAATGCTCAAACCAATATCCCATGGGGGAATTGGTGCTTCTTTGATGTGGAAAGAAGCCCTTTCCCAATTCCTTGACAAGCTTGATGATAGATGTGTGATTCTTTGATGAAAAATGTCAATAACCTAGCTATGGATGATGAATTCTATGTTAACTTGGATGAAAATGTGGACAAACTTGCATAAACTTGTGGATAATAACCTTGCATCAAAATCTGGATCCCAAATCAATAGAGAAGACCTCTATTTATAATGGAGAAGGATGGAGGATTGAAGAATAGGATGAATGTGGGATTAAAGAAGGGACCAATGGCATTGTGCCACTTGTCAACAACCTAATGAAGGAGAGTGGACCACATTTTGAACAATGTGCATGTTAAATGCATGTAGGTAGAATTTTAATTTGAAGAGGTGACTTATGTAAGGAGTGATGTAAGAGGAATTAATGCCAAGTTGGCTCAAGGAGAGGACATGTAAGAGATTTTAATGCCAAGTTGGAGGACAAAATTCCTTTGGGAGGGAGAATTCAAATAAGTGGAATATTCCAAGAATATGCCATATTTGAAATGAAAATAGGAGGAATTAATAAATCTAATAAATTGATTTACATGTGCAACTTGCAAAAGCTAGAGGAATGGAGGATTAGTATTAGGAGTTAATTTGGATTAATTAACTTTAGATGAAATTAGTTGATTTGACATTTGATTTAGATATTTGAGTTTATTTAAATCAAATGAGAGGATCGTTGGGAGATTATTAATTTAATTAAATAAAATGATTTATTCAATTAAATGAAGAACATTAAGATTTAATTAAATAAAGTTGATTTATTTAATTAAAGGAAGAATATCAGGATTAAATTAAATAAAGTTGATTTATTTAATCAAAGAGAGAGCATTAGGATTTAATTAAATAAAGTTGATTTATTTAATTAAAGGAGGAAAATGATGAAATAATCTAATAAGGTTCATTATCTAATTATGGAGGAATTTAATGAATTTAACTAAATAAAGATTATTCAATTAGATGATTAGTGTGGATGTGATCAAGGAAGAATCGATGTTAGTTAATTAGGATCGAGCGCATGATATCAATGAAGATTATTTGAGCGTTTACACATTTGATTTCATTACAAGGTTTGATTACGAAAATGGGGTTTGACCAAGACGAACCCCTATCCACTAACAAAACAACATTTTTCCCTCTCTTTAGTGCGTGATTTGTAGATTTAGGTTGAAGACATATTGAAGAGTAAGATTGGTATGAAGTTGCAAAGTTGTCCAAGTTGTTACCTTGTTTAGAAGATCATTAAAAGACATCTACAAAGCATAATTCAACAATTCAAATTTGGAAATCAGGATGAGAAGACAGAGCAAAGATTGAAGAGTAGATTTAGATCCTGATCCTCCAAAAAAGCCAAGCATGATTGATATGCCACTTTTGGTGTGTGAGTCCTAGTATAGTGGATTTTCCAGTTTTTAGGTGTTTCAGACTTGTCTCTACCAAATTTATGTTTTTTCCCAGAAACCCTAATCTAGGACTAAATCGCCCAGCCTGGCATATGAGTCCCAGTGTGCATTAAATTCAATATTTTCAACATTTCAGGTCTCCATTCAAGCTGCTAGAGGTATCTAGATGCCTCTCTATACTTTTCCAACTTTCCATTCTATTTTGCATTCATTTCTAGGTCATTTACTTAGGTTTTGTACATCATTAAGTTCCATAATTAGATCTTGCATATTACTTGTCTTTCCAAGCCCTAGCTTGATGGTGAATCCCTTTTTTATTATCTAATCATACCCTAGGAGAACCCTATTGCACGATCTCTTTCCCCCATTCCATCCTTGGATTGAGATCTCTAGGGTTTCCTTGAGTGAAACAAGAGTGTGAAGTAGGAACCCTATCTCCTCAAAGATAGAGAACCCCTATTTTCATTGTTTCATTTTGGTGAACCTACATTTAAAACATCATTAATTCTGATTTGGAGTGCATCATCATCCTAGATCTAGTTTGCATTAACTTTGCATTAGCATTTGCATTAGTTAAAGTGCATCTAGGGTTTCTAGATTTTGCATTAGTGAAAGTGCATATAGGTTGCATTTTTACATCTTGCATCATTGAATTTCATTTGAAAACTACATTTTCACTTAGTCTAGAGATCATATAGACCAAAAAATATAACCTTCACTGAGAATTTTATGAAATCTTTGCAAAAACCCTAATTTAGGACTCATACGCTCCTCTGGGCTATTTAGTCCCAGTACAGGTGTTTTTTCTTGATTTTTGGGTATTCTATTGTGATTTTTATTCAACATTCAAGCCTCTAAAAAACCCATTAGGACTCATACACCCTTCTAGGTGATTTAGTCCCATTCATATTTTAAACTACATTTTCCAACATTAAAAAACCCTATTTTTGTGTTGATGTTTGTTGCTATTAGTTATCTATTTTAGTTTGTAGAATGTCTGTTACATTCATTTCATTGCATCTAGCTTCATTTGTTTCATTATGTACATTACATAGTTTCAAAGTTACATTTAGAAATTTTATTCTAAGTTCTTGTATTGCATTTCATCATGGATATGTGCTTTGGTAAGTTGTGGATATCCTTGAAACCCTTAGTGGATGTGTCAAGTTGTACTTTTGGAAATGACCTTAATGACATTGAACTTACTCATGCTCACTCAAATCCTAATGCATTTCCTCCTCATGATATTGACATCATTGGAGAAGATGATGACAACATGAATAAATTCCTAAACAATTGCCTTAATAACCTTGAGACTAATGTATCCTTTTATCCATCCATGAAACAACTTGAACCATAGAAAATTTGGGTGTGTGAGTTCACCTATTTATCTTCGTTCATTCAATAATGTCCTAAGAACACTAATTGGATTTTGTTGTATTTTGTTGATATTTGGTTTTCATTGATGTCAACACTATTGGCATTAATGTCTTTAAGGTTGTATATGTTGAGGATATTGAGAAAATTGTAATAAAAGAAGTTGCAGGTTGTCAGTAATGCAGTGAAAGTTCAGTATGGTGGCTAGCTCATTATATTGATGATAAGAGGTTGCAAATTAAAGGGTTTTTTGATGAGTATATCTAGTTTATCCACTAGAAGTTTTAGAGGTTCACATGAATATTTGATTGAGTTATGAGTATCTGTGTCCTGACAGTTGCTATGTTTCTTTAATTGGTGTTCCTAAAAGAAGATAATGTGATTCTATTAATCTGAGTTGTTGCAGCTACTTCTATGGTGATTCATGATGCTTGTGGATGTTTCTAGAATGTGTTCTATCTATGTTGTTGGTCCACATTGATCATTGTGCTCGTTATTGATGATTTTCCTTTGTGAGTTCATGTTTTTCATGATCATGGGTGGCAGGGTGATTGTAGCGTGTTGTGGATCTTCGAGGCATAATTGTTTAAGGTGTTCCAAATTTGAGGATGTTGTTTTGGGTCCTTACTATGTTTTGGCCAACTATGTTTTGTCCGCATTGATAAATTGATAAATTTCTTATTGATTTGGGCCGACAGTTTGTACACATTTTATATTTTGTTGAGCTGACATGTGGTTGGTGCAATCCTTAGTTGCAGATATATATGATTGATTGTTTGTGCGATGTATGAGGTGTATGTTGTGAGTGATGTCATGTTCTAAGTGTTAATAATGTTCTAATATTTTGAAGGAAAAAGGAAAGTGTGAAAAAGAGTAAGCAGAAGGAAGTGTTTATGTGCTTAACCATAACTATAATCAGGAATTAGAAGATGCTATTTTCTTAGTTCAAAATATTGCGAATGTAATCTGATTGTGATTGTAAGACAGTGAGTCTTCCTTTGGGTAGTAAGCCTTTTTGTATTTGAGCAGTGATCCTGAATGCATATGCATTCCCCATTTATTATTTTTTATACTTTTAACAGGGTATAATCTTATGGACTAACCTCTAATGTGGTTTTTCCCCTAATAGGGTTTCCACGTAAAAATCTTGGTGTTATGTGTGTTTCTGATGTGGTGATGGTTTATGCTTTCATGTTTATTTATCAGATCTGAGAATAAGTTTAATAATTTTAATTTATGTGGAAACTGATTCACCCCCCCTCTTAGTTGTCTACCCTTGTGTTGCCAACAATTGGTATCAAGGTAGGTTCCTCAAAAGAATTTTAATAGATTGAGGTGATCTGGGATGGTGACATATAAGAAGGATAGTCCGAGATTTTATGGAACAAATTATTCTCTGTGGAAGAATTGAATGGAGTGTCATGTGAGATGCATTGGTGAACCTTACTAGAAAATTACAATGAATAGGTATATCATCCCACAGAATGGTCCTTCTACTCCATATGAGATTAAAGAAGTTGAGCACAATATCAGGGGTAACGAAGCATTGTTGAGTGCTCTGACTGATTCTAAGAAGAAAAATGTAATGGAGCTGCAAAATACTTATGGGATTTGGAAAAAGTTGGAAACTTTGTATGAAGGTGATACTCATGTGAAGATTGCTAAGATGCAAAGCCTAAAAGGAAAATATGAAACATTGAGAATGGGTGAAGATGAGAACATCACTTCTTTTATGCAAAGAGTGAATGAACTTGTGTGTAGTATTAGATGTGTTGGTGGAACATTGGAAGAATCATAAATTGTTGCTAAAGTGCTCAGATCCTTGCCTGCTACATAAACACACAAAGCTACTACTATTAAGGAGATCTGAACTGTAACAAATGTAACCAAATACATGTTGATTGGTAAGCTTGCTGCTTTTGAATTAATTGAATTTGGTGAATCTCTTCCTAAAATATAATCTGCATTCAAAGCTACTATCTCTGGAAAAGATAAATAGAGATATGATCCAAGAGAAAGTTCTTCTAGAAAAATATCTAAGTATGAGCAAGAAATGAGAGAGAAAACTAGATGAGGTTGAAGTAGTTATTGTCAAGAGGGTAGCCAAAGGAGAAGGTAATCATAAAGGGAAATTTCCTCTTAAATGTTTTTCTTGCAATAAGATAGGTCATTTTGCCTCAAGGTGTCCAAAAAGAGTTCCTAAGTCAAGACCTAAAAAGCCTAGATTCCAAAGAAAGTGTTATTATGTTGCTGATGAAGGTATGATAGATGATGAATCTAATAAAGGGAATTTAAGTGAGGATGAATGGGTATTTATTGGTATCAAGGAAGATGATCCAGTGCCTAATGAATCTGATAGTTGCAAAAATGTAGAGAAAGCTCTAGCAACCAGAGTTGAAGAAAAATATGAATGGGTGATTGAAATTGGATGCTCTCATCACATGATAGGTGATAAAGGTAAATTTGTGAGCTTGGAAAAGTATGATGGTGGTATTGTAAGATTTGGTGATGATAAAGCTAGTGTAATCTGTGGCAGAGGATCCATTTCTCTTGATGGTAAGCATAATACTGATGATGTTCTATATGTGGAAGGTTTGAAGCATAATCTCTTAAGTGTTGGACAGATGGTTGACAAGGGATACAATATTCAATTCAAGGATGGAAAGTGTAGAATATATGGGAGTTTCAAAAATGTGATTGCATTTGGTACAAAAACAAAAGGTATTATCTTTCACCTAAGTACTACTAGTAAAATTTGTCTGATTGCTCAAGTTGATGAAAGTTGGTTGTGGCATAGGAGATTATGTCAAGTAAACTTTGTGAATATTATCAAGATAAGTTCTACTTAGGAAGTGAGATCTTCCTGAGTTGATAAAGCCTACTAATCCTATATGCAAGGAATGTTAGTAGGGAAGCAAACTAGAATATCATTCTAGAGAAAAAAGCATTGTTAAAATGAAGTGTTGGAACTTGTGCATACTGACTTGTGTGGTCCTTCTAGAGTCAGAAGCTTACAAGGAGATAGGTATTTCATGTTACCTATTGATGATTATTCAAGAATGATGTGGGTTAATTTCTTAAGGGAAAAATATGAAGCTCTAGAAAAATTCAATATTTTCAAGGCTATGGTCGAGACAAAGACAGGTCTGAAGATTAAATGTCTGAGATCAAATAGAGGAGGTGATTTCACTTACCATGAATTTAATTCTTTTTGTGAAGATTATGGGATAAAGAGACAATTATCTGCCTCACGGACCCCTCAGCAAAATGGAGTTGTGGAAAGGAAGAACAAGACAATTCAAGGAGCTACTTGGACTATGATGCTAGAAGGAAACGTTCCTCATATCTACTGGAGAGAAGTTGTGAGTACTATTGTTTACACTTTCAACCAAGTACATGTCAAATGCAATACCGGTAAGACTCCTTATGAGTTATGGTTTGGTCATAAGCTTACTATTAGATACTTCAAAATCTTAGGGAGTAAATGATATATCAAAAGAGATGAAGATATAGGAAAGTTTGATGCTAGAAGTGATGAAGGAATCTTTCTTGGTTATTCTACTAAAAGTAAAGCCTACCAGTGCTACAATAAGAGATTGAGGAAAGTAATTGAAAGTGCAAATGTCAAGGTTGATGAAGACATAGTTAGACCATCTAGAACTTGTGGATATGATTCAGACAATTAGAATGACAGTTTAGATAAAAGAAAGAAAGTTTAGACTCTAAATCAAGTTCAGATCATTCCGGTGAGTCAAGAAAATCAAGAGGAAGAAACTAGGGAAAGTGTAGAAGTGAGATCACAAGAGCCTAAAGCTCAAGAACACCCTAAGACTCCAAGGTGTGTAAGACTAAATCATTCAGAAGATCAAATTATAGGTGATAAGAACAAAGGTGTTCAAACTAGGAGAAGAATTGTAGAAGAATACTGTTTGATTTCAAAGACTGAGCCTAATAGTGTCAATGAAGCATGCAAAGATGAACATTGGATGGAAGCAATGAAAGAAGAACTACTGCAAATTGAGAAGAATGATACATGGATTCTTATTCCCAGACCTAAGGAAAAAAATGTAATTGGAACTAAATGGGTCTTTTGGAACAAACTAAATGAGCAAGGTGAAGTTGTTAGAAACAAAGCAAGACAGGTGTGTAAAGGATATTCTTAGATGGAAGGAATTGACTTTGAAGAAAATTTTTCTCTTGTTGCTAGGATTGGAGCTATGAGACTATTTCTTACTTATGTTATTTACAAAAACCTCAAGGTTTATCAGATGGATGTCAAGTCAACATTTTTAAATGGTGAACTGGAAGAAGTGTATATTGAGAAACCTGATGGATTTCAATTGACTGATTAGGGAGATATGGTTTTCTGATTGAAGAAAGCATTGTATGGACTTAAGCAATCCCTAAGAGCATGGTTTTCCAAATTAGACAAGTATTTATTGAAGCTTGGATTTAATAAACGTACTGTTGATAGTAATTTGTACTTCAAGATTGATCATGATAAAGAATTGATTGGTGAAGTATTTGTTGATGATATCAGTTTTGGAGGAGATGATAGTTTGTGCATGAAGTTTGTTGATGAGATGCATAGTGAATTTGAGATGTATATGATTGGAGAAATGAAATTCTTTTTGGGATTGCAAATTAGTTAGCTAGATAAAGGGATCTTTATATCTCAATCCAAGTATGTGAAAGAGTTTCTAAAGAAGTTTGGTATGAAAGATTCAAAGCCAGTTGGTACACCTACGGTGATCGTATGCAAGTTGACCTAAGATGATGATTCTCCTAAAACAAATCAGACCAGATACAGATCCATGATTGGCAGATTGCTTTATTTGACTCGAACTAGACCTGATATCATGAATGTCATATGCATTGTTGCAAGATTTCAAGTTGATCCTAATGAATCTCATGTGATAGTTGTGAAGATGATTTTTAGATACCTAAAGGAGACAATTAATTTTGGCCTATGGTATCCTAAAGATGATGACCTTACTTTGAGTGCCTTTACTGATGTGGATTGGGTAGGAGATGTGAATGACAGAAAGAGTACTAGTGGTGGTGCATTTTTCTTGGGAAAGAAGCTAATTTCATGGTTAAGTAAGAAGCATAATGCCATTTCTTTATCTGCTACAGAGGCAGAATACATTGTTGTTGCTAAAAGCTGTACTCAGGTATTGTGGATGAAGAAGATGTTGAAAGATATCAAAGTTGTGTATGATGAACCTATTGCTATATTTTGTGATAATTCAAGTGTAATTAAAATTTCTAAGAATATGGTCTTACATTCAAAAACCAAGCATATATCTATCAAGTTTCACTTTTTGAGAGAAAAAGTGAGTGAAAAGGAAGATAGATTGGAGTATGTGCCCACTAAGGAACAGATTGCAGATATCTTTACCAAGTCATTTCCTAAGGATACTTTTGAGTAGCTCAGAGGGAAACTAGGGGAGATTACCCCTCCTAATCAGAATTAAGATGCTTTGAATTGCATCAATCTGTGTATTTCATAGTCATATCTTGTGATTTGGATTGATGTTGTGGTGGTTGCTACTCAGGGGGAGTAGTCAGATGTTTAGAATGTGGTTCAGAACTTGTGTGGAGAAATATAATGTGTATCTTTGTTATTGATGTTAAAGGGGGAGAAGAATCATGTGAAAAACTATGGAAAAGTTAAGGAGGAAAAAGTCAAAATCTAAGGGGGAGAAAGTACTAAGAGAAGGTTGCGTTGATGGTGTTTTTCACATCATGTGTTGCCATCAACGCCAAAGGGGGAGATTGTTGGATATTATTGATATGTGGTTGTCATTGATGTCAACACTATTGGAATTAATGTCTTTAAGGCTGTATATGTCAAGGATATTGAGAAAATTGTAATAAAAGAAGTTGCAGGTTGTCAGTGATGCAGTGAAGTTCAGTATGGTGCCTAGCACATTATATTGATGATAAGAGGTTGTGGATTAAAGGGTTTGTTGATGAGTGTATCTATTTTATCCACTGGAAGTTTTAGAGGTTCGCATGAAGATTTGATTGAGTTATGAATATATGTGTTCTGACAGTTGCTATGTTGCTTTAATTGGTGTTCCTAAAAGAAGATAATGTGATTCTAGTAATTTAAGTTATTGCAGATACTTCTATGGTGATTCATGATGCTTGTGGATGTTTCTAGAATTTTTTCTATCTATGTTGTTGGTCCAGATTGATTGTTGTGCTCGCGATTGGTGATTTTCTTTTGTGAGTTCATGTTTTTCATGATCATGGACGACATGGTGATTGTAGCATGTTGTGGATCTTCAAGGAATAAATTTTTAAGGTGTTCCAAATTTGAGGATGTTGTTTTGGGTCCTTACTATGTTTTGGCCAACTATGTTTTGTCTACATTGATAAATTCATTAATTGCTTATTGATTTGGGCCGATAGTTTGTACACATTTTATATTTTGTTGAGCCTACATGTGGTTGGTGTAATCCTTAGTTGTGGATATATATGATTGATTTTTTGTGTGATGTATAAGGTGTGTGCTAAGTGTGAGTAATGTTCTAATCTTTCGAAGGCAGAAGGAAAGTGTGAAGAAGAGTGAGCAGAAGGAAGTGTTTATGTGCTTAACCGAAACTATAATCAAGCATTAGAAGATGCTATTTTCTTAGTTCAAAATATTGTGGATGTAATCCTATTGTGATTGTAAGACAGTGAGTCTTCCTTTGAGTGGTAAGCCTTTTTGTATTTGAGCAGTGAGCTCTAGGCAGTGTGCCTATATGCATGTACATTCCCGATTTATTATTTGTTATACTTTTAATAGGGTATAATGTTGTGGACTAACCTCCACTATGGTTTTTCCCCTAACAAGGTTTCCATGTAAAAATCTTGGTGTTATGTGTGTTTATGATGTGGTGATGGTTTATGCTTTCATGTTTATTTATTAGATCTGAGAATAATTTTAATAAGTTTAATTTTTGCGACAACTAATTCACCCCCCTGTTATGCCTTGCATAACCACCCCATTTTGAGTTGGAACAAAACGGGTCCCCCTTTCTTTTCCTTTCTTTGCCTTTGGTTTTTGGTTTTGCCTCAGTTGGAATTTGGGTTTTCCTTGGGTTTGGGATTTTCCACCCAATTTGGATTTTCTCGGATCTTGCTCGAACTCTGGCTAGGAGTTGTTTTTTCGTGGATTTCTTCTTGGACCAGATTTTCCCGAAATCTGTTGTCCACTATTTTTTCAGGATTTGCGGGAAGGTTTTCTCTTTTGTGGAAATCCGTCCCGCGTGGATTTCTCCGGAGTCTGAGGAAGTGTGGAGAAGTTTGCAGTAATAGGATTAGCTAATAAATGATGATGCATTATATGAATGATTCATGCTACTTTGGGATCTCACATGTTGTTCCTGGTTTGATACTGATCAGATTGAGTTTCTAATCCGTGGTTTCATGCTTATTCCATTGGAATCCACCTGACTCAGAATTCTCTGAAGTTCCTCCCTGGCTTGGATTCTGTGGGTCGGCCTAAAACCCGAACTGTTGTATGATCATTTTGTTTGAAAATTTAATTGCACCTTGTTGGCATATGATTCGTTGCAATGGTGTTTTGATTATTTAACTTATGTCCTTGTGATCTTCATTATGGTTATCTTTGTTGAATGCAGGACTGAATTGCATACATGATGGTATTTGTCAAGGGGGCTCAACTGGAATGCTTTCCCCAGTTCAGTTGGTTATAAAAATCATCTAAGGAGAAAGTCGGAAAGACCTTGCAGATGTCTTGCCGACTACTGGTGCATTCTGCTCAACATATGTCTGTGTTGCCTATCGAGAAGACCCCAGAGATGCCATGGAAATCATAAATCATATACAGGCGTCTATCGCCAAGATATCATTCATTGTCTCGGCGACTAGGAGTCATCTTCTTCAGCATATGGTCTCGGTGATTTCATAAAGTCACATCGACATGGCGCGGGGGATTCTATCAGTGGTCTTCAATGAGAGAATTAATAAGTCTCAGTGACCAAAGAAAGAACATGCAGAGGCTTTCACCGAGACATAAGGTTTCTATAGGACATCTCCTCGATTTCATAAAGGTTTCTATAGGATATAAGGTTTCTATAGGACATCTCCCAAAAGAAAGAACATGCAGAGGCAATTTCATAAAGTCACACTGACATGGCGCAGGGGATTCTATCAGTGGTCTTTGGTGAGAGAATTAATAAGTCTCGGCGACCAAAGAAAGAACATGCAGAGGCTTTCACCTAGACATAAGGTTTCTATAGGACATCTCCCCGACCGAAGGAAGTCTCACCAACACAAGGAAGCTCACCCAAAGATTTGGCCTTCGGTGAAATGTCTTGCCAACTTGCCGGTGTCACACCGAAACAATGAAGTCAGCCCGCCGCAGAATAAGGAGAATGTCGGGGAGACTCCAAAGGAAAATGAGGACTTTGCCATGTGGTCTTGTCGATATGCTAAAGTCTTGCGGATAGCGGTAGGTTCACAAATGAAAAAATAGATATCGGTATAACCATGGGGGATCACCATGACCTTGGGCCGATGAAGAAGTCTTGCTGAAAGGAAAACGAACTCCGAGCCAAAGAGAGGGATATCATCACTGTGATGTCTTACCGATGAGTGGCTATCTTGTTGACCACCTTTGACCGCCTGAGGAGCTCGCTTGGCGTATGCCCGACCAATCAGAAGAAGCCCAATAGAATGCAAACCAGATGGAATCTTTCTGAGAAACATGTGGTGATGGTTTAGCTAGGGTGAAATGTTTAGATCTGCAAGAAGGCCCGATGGCATTTCCAAAAGAATGGTCAACCTACAGAGAAGTCCCAAAATAGAAAGAAAGGTTGAAGGAAGGAAGAAATTGTGACTCATCATGACAGCTATTGCAACTATTGGCAAAGAGGTAGATCAACATTGATGAGGATATTCTGAGCATTCAAGGCACCCCAACAGAGTTCAAAGATGGCCACACATGCAGGAAAGTTAATGCTATAGTTGTCAAAAGATCTAAAAAGACTTCTCCTCCGAGTAGGAATCCTTCATCAACATGGACAACAAGGATTCACATTGAATGCAGTTTTGACTTTCCTCAGAAAGATCTGAGAGCCGACTCTCCTGGAGGAAAATATTTTGTAAACCCTAGTGCAAGGAACAACACATTCCTATTGGAACATTCTTTATATAAGGAATTCTTGCCTCTTTGTAAAGGTTAGAAATTTTAGTGTTAGCACTTCTAGATTAGAATTTCTAGGATTAGAGAACTTTTAGACTAAGAACTGTTAGGAGTTAGTTAGTTAACAGAAGGAGATATAGCTGCATCTTGATTTTGAGTAATGAGAGCTTCTTTTATCTCCTTGGTTAGCAGTAAAATTTTAGTATAGACTGTAATGTATTTTCTGAGTTCTCTTGGTATAGTTGGAAACAATCTGGAGCCTCAGATTCTCTATACACTGGTGATTGTGCCAGCTTTGTAAATATTGTTTATCTATTTTAATAACAATAGAAGCAATTAGAGTTTAATCTACTTCATGTTGTGTTCCTGAATGATATTTGTCTTAAATTGATCATTTGATTTGTGAAGTCTTCAAGGAATGAAATATTATTTTGTGTTTTATTTAAATGGTGATTAAAAATCTATTATGCGAAATAGCACTGTGAATGAAAGAGGTTGTGTGTCAATCACAGGCTTATCTTGTTCTGCAGTTTTGGTTTACAAATGCCTTGAAGTTAACAAGTCTGGTTAAGGTTGGATGAACTATTTTTCTTTTCTATTTCAAAACCCTGACTTATCTTTTTATATTTCTTTAAAAACCCCTGTTAGAGTAGGTTTTATTTCATGCTTGATCTAAGAATAGTCCAGAAGCTCGACACCAGCAGGCCCCTTGAATATTACTGTTGCATTGACCACTGAGTAACATCAGGACAGTTGAGACCCAACTACAAAGACCTTGGGAGCTAAGGCATCCATGTGTTGCCTTTCTCTTTCAGGAGAAGAAAAATAGCAATATTTTGTTTGCATTGTTGTGGTGCCAAAATCACCATCAACACCCCCCTCTCAGTTGTCTGCCCTTGTGTTTCCAACATATTTACTATCAACCTCACAAGGTGAGTTAATTCTCAATTAGGAGCACCTAGGAATGGGGTTCTTTCATCTTTTAGGGGTTCACCACCAAGCAAATGCTTGGAAAATACAAGTAAGCATTTAACCTACAAAACCTAGTTATGCAAGCTAAATGAAGGATGCAAATGATGAAATTATGTAACAACAAGATAGGATATGTGAACCTAGGAATTCTACAGATGTGATGAGGTTTCTAGAAATGCAAAGAAGCTATCCAAATATGCCAGGGAGGACAAAGGCATCCTTACTATTGTCTTAGTCCCGCTACTATTTTTTGGGGCAGATGCATAATCCTCAAATCTCGAACAAAATCTAAAAGAATCCCTGGAAAATACCCCTAGGAGGACTAATATGCCCTAGGTGGCATATTGGTCTCATTCTAAATTTCTAAAAACTCTAAATGTGATCCTAAGCTCCAAGGTCTGCACTTGCTTCTCCTCAGATCATAGGTTCTAAAACTTTTGGATTTGACCTGTAGGTGAGTTTTTACGAAGATGAAAAATTTGTGATGCAAATTTGCAATCTTGCACTCCCAAATTATCTTCAAGTCTTCAACCTAAATCTACAATTTCAAGTATGCAAGAGAGGAAAAACTTGTTGATTGTTAGTAAATGGAGGTTTGCCTTTTTCAAACCCCTTGTTGGTAATTAAACCTTGAAATGAAATGAAATAATGGAGGGAAATGATGAATGAACAACACGAAATGTTACAACTCACCAAACCCTTATTGTGAAATATGTAAACTTGTGTGAAGTGGTTAGCTTGAATGTAGATCTTGAATCAATGAAATTCTTTGATGGATCTTGCTTGAATTGCTTGAGTCAAAACTCTACATCACAAATATCAGCATAAAAAAACACATGATGTAAGAATATCCTTTGATATGATGTTTGAATCTTGATGATGGCTCCAAAATACTTGATAACCTGCTCTTGAATTCTCTTGAGTGAATGCTTGAATGCTTGATTGCTTATTCAACTTGCTAGATGAGAAAATGAGTGAAAGTATCTTGTATTTATACTTATCTATGTTTAATATTTTGAAATTACACCACACCAAGTCAACATAGGAAATCATTAATTAAAGGAGGCTAATTCTCACCAAAATTTGAAATTAAATCCTAAAAATAAGCCAAGGAGAACTAATACGCCCTTGGTGGTGTCTTAGTCCCAAGGCTCAAATCTTGGGGCACAAACTCCAAAAAGGGACCTTTTCAGGTGTATTCAAAATCAGGGTCCCAAGACCCTTGGGGGACTAAGACACTCTAGGTGGTGTTTTAGTCCCAACCCAAAAATCAGGGACACTCAGACAAAATCATTAAATGATCATTTTCCCTTTGATGATTGTCAGGATTAGCTAGAAAAATATGTGGTTTATTAGGCTTGTGGATGCAAAATAGGACCAATTAAGACATAAAGAAGGATAAATAGATCAAGGCATGCCCAAATAAGTGTGAAAATGCAAGGTTATGCATTTTCCTACACTACATTTAGCCCCTACTTTAGTGAGAGGATGAACTCGCTTCAAAATCACACTAAAGTAGCCAACCATGCAATCAAGATTGGTTCTAATGTACAAATGTTAGTAAGATAGGATGAAAATAACCAAGAGGGTGGCCAAGCCCCTAGGATCAAGATCCTATGACAAACCAACATAGGCACAAGTGAAAAAACATGTGGATGATATATGAAGCCATGATTAGATCATGAACATACACCATTAAAGAAAAGAAAAAGAAAAGGAAAAAGAAAAATGCAGTGGATCAAGCTTCGACTGGCCATCCAACATGGTGGATGGGGTCTAGACTATTTTTCCAAAAGGTTTACAAGTGGAATGCCCTATCCACTATGCAAACAAAACACATGCTCACAAGGGCTAGTGAAGCTAGGTGTCCACTAGGTGAGCTCCAAGAAGTCCATATCAACGTCATACCCCCATGACTAAGCTAAGGACAAAAAAAAATGCATGCTCACAAGGGCTAGTGAAGCTAAGTGTTCACTAGGTGAGCCCAAAAAATTCATATCAAATCCATACCTCCATGACTTTAATAAGGCTAAAAAATTCATGCTCACAAGGGCTAGTGAAGCTAGGTGTCCACTAGGTGAGCCCCAAGAAACCATATCAAAGGCATACCTCCATGACTTTAATAAGGCACAAAAATACAACAAGAAAGAGGGATGTTCAAAGAGATTTTGCTTATTTCATGCAAGGTCTTAATCTTAGGGAACATTGTTCCTAATGTCTCCAAAAGAGGACCAATCAAAGGATAAAAGATTCACAACTTAGGGAATGTAGTGTGTCGCATCACCACTAAGAGGAATGTAAAATGCTAAGATGGATCATGCTCTTGAAGGACATTATTCCCAATGTCACCACAAAGAGAAAACACATCAATGAAGTAAGAAAATCACATCAAGGAACATGGAAATGAAACCATGCCAAAAATAATGCCAATGTATGCCCCCACTTTACAGGAATTACTAACACCATGTTGTGAGCAATTAATTTAAAGTAGACAAACATGAAAAGGAAAATGGAAAAGAGAGGGTTTCCCCCTAGAAACACATAAGGGATATATGGATTTAGGGTCAGTATCTATCTTTGTTGCAATGATATTAGAGAGCTCGAAACTTTCATTATTCCCCAAATGCACATAGAACTAGCAAAATGACATAGAGAGAGCGAAAACAAATGAAAAACCTTTTGGGTCAACATGGAAGAGACATTGGGTGTCTCGACGCCTTGCATCATCTCCAAAAGGAAAACACAAGACAAAATATGAAAGGAAAAGAAAAGATAATGAAAAATATTTTGGGTCAACATGGAAGAGACATAGGGTGTCTCGATGCCTTGCATCATCCCCAAAGGGAAAAGACAAGACAAAGATGCAAATGAAAGGAAAAGATCAATGAAAAGGAAAAAGCTTACAACATATAGAAGAATGAAGGTACAAATAGAGGAATGCACAAAGAGCGAAGGAACATCAAATAAAACATCACGGGGGCTCACTTTGCGTACATGCAATCAAACAAAAAGAAAATGCAAAAGACTAGTAAAGCACATGCAAGTCAACCATCCAGCAGGTCATCCGCATCCCAGTCTTGTTCAGTATATGTAGAATGTAGATCACTAGTGAGAGGGACAACATTAAGTGTTGTACTAGGAGAATCACCAGGTTCAACATGTGGTGCATCACTCGGTTTAGGAGGATCATCATGGTTGTTATCATCTAAGCTCATAGAAGAATAAAATAACAAATTCAATTCATTATGTACTTGTTCATCAATTTTAGCTATTTCTTCATCCTCATCCAAGTTAACTAGAATAGGAGGATGAAGGATAATATTCATAGAAGATGTTGGTCCTTGTGTTGGAGACATAGGATTTGTTTGTTCTTGTAAGAGAGTAGGGTCATCGTTTATTGCTTCTGTTAGATTTGGATTTTTATTTTCAATGTTTTTTTCTTCATTCATCTTTCGAGCAATAGCACAACACCAATGCCTATGCTCTCTAGCATTTTTGTTTCTTTTATTACAATTTTCAAGTTGTGTTTGGGTAGGAATGGGATTATCAACCATAGGTTTCTTTTCTTCTTGTGAAGGAAGAACAGAAGAAACCATGGAAGGTTGTTCAACCACTTTCTCTTTAGCTTTATAAACTTGCTTAGGAGGCATGTTAGGACTGGTTTGGTTTTCTTGTGATTTTTTGTAAGAAATAGGAAAGGGATTTTTGATGGGTGGGTCTTGGTTAGATGGAAGGGCTTTAATCTCACTATTGTTTTCTTGAAGGGGTGGAGGTTCAAGTGTAGGTGGAGGTAAATTTTCAAGGGATAATCTAGCTATGCATTTGGCTTTGAATTTATTGTAGGATAGGAAAAGGAAGTCTTTGCGGGGTCTTATAGGGTCCATGGGTTCAAGCCAGAAATAGTCTAAGGAAAATTTTCCATGGGAAGATGGAGGGATAAATCCACTATGGTTCACAATGAATATTTCATTTCCAACTGGAAAATTTAAGCACTTATGGACAACAGATGGGACAAAATTCATGGAGCGAATCCATTTTTAGCCTATCTTCACACGAAATTGGTCCAAATTAGAGATGATAGAGAATGATACATTTGATTTCTTAGGGCCTACTTGTAAAGGGAGTGTGATCGAGCCCATCGTAGCACGAGCAAACCCATCATGCATTTTAATACATGCTTTAGATTTATCATATCTATCTTGAGTAAGTTCATGCACATATAAGAGTTCTTCTATTATCACATTCTCTCCACAGACAGGATCAATTAAAATCCCAAGAGTCGGCCTATTATGGATTCTACCGACTATGTAAAGAGGACCCTCAGGTGCATGTTTGATTGTTTCTTTTGAAGAGAAAGTAATAGCGGTAGGCATTTTAGCTTGTTGTGTATGAGGCTCGATGAAAATCACTCCTATCATTGTGCTAATAGGACTTTGGTCATTAGTATCCATAGGACTTTGTTCATCATCATCCATAGAATTTTTTTCGTTATTGCTCATGTTTTCATCATCTATGTCAACGTTCATCACATCAGGCTTAGTTTCACTAGCCTTAACAAATGAAATATTATGGTTAGGCATGGGATTGGTAAAGATTTGCAGGTTTTGGTTGGGAGGAGCTACAAACTTATTTCCTTTGTCATTCAAACCTCCAATTTGAATATGATTGGAATCAATGAGGTCTTGCACAATATGTTTAAGACACTTGCATTTTTCTATATCATGTCCTTTTTGTTGGTGATAAGCACAATAGGCATTATGTCTAAAGCTTAAAGGTAATGACTTGCTAGGGTCAAGAGGATGAACGAGAGGTAAGGTAAGCAAGTTCTTATTTAATAGATGAGTCATGATATTGTGAAGGGTGTTGGGTAAAGGTGTGAATTGTCTTTGCGGATCCCCAAATATATAAGGATTACTCTTTTTGATAGCAACTACTTGGGTATGAACTTGTTGGGTGGGTTGGGAGGTAGGGTTTAGTTGAAGGAAACTTTAATTTTGTCTTTATAAAGGTTGGTAGGTGTTTTGGTTTGAGGATTCAAACTTTTCAGGATTGGTAGAAGTGGTTTTCGATTCACTACTACCTACAGAATTTTGATAATCTCAAAGGGTAGTGCATAGGTGCATGAAGGAAGGGAATTTCATCATTGTAAGCTTGTCTTGTATCTTGCTTTGTAAATTTTCTATGAACATCTTTTGGAGGTGAGAATCAGGAACCTTCACATTAATTTGGGAATAAAGCGATTGGTAACATGAAACAAAGTCAATGACTTTTCCACCCTCACTTTGCTTACATCTCATCAAATCAGCTAATGACACTTCAAGAACCATATGCACTTGGAAGTGGTTAATAAAGGCCTCAAAAAGTTAATTGAATGAACGAATTGAGTTATTTGGTAATATGGAAAACCAATCTAAGGCAATGTCTTTCAAGGATCAGGGAAAAAGCTTAGCCAAAAGTTTGTCCTCAAGGATAAAGTCACTACATAGAGCAGTAAAGGCACTTACATGATTAGCAAGATCTCCCTTTCCTCCATATTTCTCAAATCTAGGGATCTCTATACCTTGTGGAACTAGAGTTCTCAATATCTCCAAGGATAATGGTTTTCTCTTGACATAGTATGAAGGTGGAAAATTTTGATTTTGATTTATGGTGGAAACTTGATGTTGAATGGATGAAAGGATTTGTAGGAGGTGGTTGATGATAGGGTCATTGCTTGTGGTTTGAGATGGAGGTGAATATGGTGGTGGTGTGTATGTGTTGGAAGGATAAGTGAATGGATTGATTTTGGGAGGAGGTATGAGATTAGAGGCCACATAGTTATAAGGAGCACTAGTGGAAATGTGTGAGGTAGGAAGGATATTGGTAGTTGGTTGCATTGTTGTGGTCACTTGAGGAGTTGTATAGGTGGGAATGGATGCTATGGTTGAAGAGCGAGGATTTTTATTTCCTCCTTGGGATTGCACATTGTTTGAAGCTTGAGCACGATTATTGGTGGAAGGAAGATGTTTTCCAAAGATGTTGGCTAGGTTACTCATAACTTCCAATCCTTCATCACTTTCCATCATGCGATGAAGACTATCTATGGTAGGTATAATAGTGTTGGAAATGTTTTTCAGTACTCACATTATCTTGTAAATGGGATAGGTCTTCATGCATTTTCATTATGTTTTCTTGAGGGATATGATCAACCATTGTTTGAAAACTTGGCATAGCACTTGTAGGTAAGGTAGGCATGGAGAAAGAGGTATCAAAGGTATGGTCCATACCTAGTGAACTAATACCAACACTAGGAGTAAGAGAGCTTGATAACCCAAGATCCATAATGAACATTTTATCACAGGATGCCATGAGTCTTGCACTTCGTCTAACCTTAGTATTAGTAGTAGAACACCAAGTAGTATAGAACATACAAGGGATAAACCAAGGAAAATGTAATGAACACAATCTCTTATGTTTGCAAGTACACATGAAATGAAATCAATTGGAATAACAACAATTCTAGAAACTATAACAAAAAACTAAAAACAACGAATAGAAGCACAAAAAAGAAATTACAAACCCTAAAAACTAGAAAGTCAAAGTCAACGGGAACTAAGATGCCAATAAGGGCATCTTGGTCCTACTAGTGAGATTTTGAAGTTCCAAGGAATGAAACAAACAACAAATAACAGAGACAAGATTTTGAGCCAGAAACCCTGAAAGGGACTAAGACGCCAAGAAGGGCATTTTAGTCCTAGCAAATAAATTTTGAGTTGTTTACAGTGTTCACAGGATGCCTATTTAGGGATCTGATGTTTGGAAATAAAAAATTGTGCAAATGGATGCAAGGAAAAGTAACTAGTAACAAAAAATTAATGCAAAGTTGAATGCATTTTTTTCAATTTTCAATGCAATAAAAATGTTTCTAAATGCAATTAGGATGATTAACAATGCACTTTTCAATTTTTCAATGAGATAGGATGATGCAAGAAAGTAAAAATGCAACCTACATGCAATTTCACTAATGCAAATGCAAGAAACCCTTGATGCAATTTCACTAAAGATGAGAAACCTAGGTGCAATTTCACTAATGCAAGATGCAATTAAAATATGAATGCAACCCATATCTATGACTTTAATGGACACCAAATCAAAAATTAAATGCTGAACAATGTCGGGTTCACCAAAATGAACTGTAGAAAAATTGGGTGTGTGAGTTCACCTATTTCTCTTCGCTCATTCAATAATGTCCTAAGATTGGATTGACTATCAACTTCATGAGGTGAGTCAATTCTCTATTAGGAGGACCTAGGAAGGGGGCTCTTTTAGCTTTTAGGGGTTCACCACTAAGAAAATGCTTGGAAAATACAAGTAAGCATTCAACCTACAAAACCTAGTTATGTAAGCTAAATGAAGGGTGCAAATGATAAAATTATGTAATAGCAAGATAAGATATGTGTACTTGGGAAGTCTAGAGATGAGATGAGATGAGGTTTCCAAAAATGCAAAGAATTTATCGAAATATGCCAAGGAGGACAAAGATGCCCTTATTGTTGTCTTAGTTTCACTGCTATTTTTCAGGGCAAATACAAAATCTTTGGATCTCAGAACAAAATATCAAAGAATCTCTGGAAAATACCCCTAGGAGGACTAAGATGCCCTAGGTGGTGTATTAGTCCTATTTTGAATTACTAAAAAAATTGAATTGGATCCTGAGCTCCAAGATCTACACTTGCTTCTCCTCAGATCCCAGGTTCTGAAACTTCTAGATTTGACCTGTAGGTGAGTTTTCGTGAAGATGACAACTTTGTGATGCAACTTTGCAATTGTGCAATCTTGCACTCCCAAATTATCTTCAAGTATTCAACCTAAATCTGCAATGACAAGCATGCAAGAGAGGAAAAGCTTGTTGATTGTTAGTAAATGGGGATTTTTCTTGGTCAAACTTGTTGTTGGTAATTAAACCTTGAAATGAAATGAAATAATGGAGGGAAATTATGAATGAACAACATGCAATGTTACAACTCACCAAACCCTTATTGTGAAATCTGCAAACTTATGTGAAGTGGCTAGCTTGAATGTTGATCTTGAATCAATGGAATGCTTTGATGGATCTTGCTTGAATTGCTTGAGTCAAAACCATACATCACAAATGTTAGCACAAAAACAAACATGATGCAAGAATCACCTTTGATATGATGCTTGAATCTTGATGATGGATCCAAAATGTTTGATAACCTACTCTTGAATGCTCTTGAGTGAATACTTGAATGCTTGATTGCTTATTCAACTTGCTAGATGAGAAAATGAGTGAAATAACCTTGTATTTATACTTACTATGCTTAATCTCCTAAAATTACACCACACCAAGCCAACATAGGAAATCATTAATTAAAGTAGGCTAAATCCTCCTAGAATTTGAAATTAAATCCTGAAAATAAACCAAGGAGGACTAAGACGCCCTAGGTAGTGTCTTAGTCCTAAGGCTCAAATCTCAGGGCACAGACTCCAAAAAGGGACCTTTTTAGGTGTATTCAAATTAGGGTCCCAAGACCCTTGGGGGACTAAGATGCCCTAGGTGGCATTTTAGTCCCAACCCAAAAATTAGGGACACTCAGACAAAATCATTAAATGATCATTTTCCCTTTGACGATTGTTGAGATTAGCCATAAAAATATGTGGATTATTAGGCTTTTGGATGCAAAATAGGACCAATTAATACATAAAGAAGGATAAATAGAGCAAGGTGGGCGCATACAAGTGTGAAAATGCAAGGGTATGCATTTTCCTACACTACACAATCATCACCACCTATAATTCCACCACTTGAGATATTTGGCCTTTTACATCCTAAAACTAAGATACAAGTTGAGCCTACACTTCCTACAATAGGAGAACCTAGTTCCTCTAATCACACAAACAGTCAACCCTTCTATGTTAACAAAGTGACCAACACTCCCATCAATCTAGAAGGTGGTTGAGATGTAAGAAAATCTTGTTGAGAGTGTAAGAGGATTTGAAAGGATGTAAGAAGAATAAATGAAGATGTAAGAGATATTAATGAATGTGTAAGAGGCTTTTTAAAACCTTTGGAGGGAAATTGAATGAAGAGGTAGTTGAGAGGAATATTCCTTGGAATGTACCATTGTGAGGATAAATAGGTATTTATATAATTAAATAAATTATTTTCATGTGTAACCTGGTTAGTTGACCATGGGTTGATTTAACTCTTAAGGAGTTAAAAGCTAGAGGATTTGTTAATGATGATAAGAAAGTGATTTAGGATTAATTAATTTAGAATTAATTAATTTGAATGGGTTAGGTGATTGTGACATTTGATTTAAATAGTTTGATTTATTTAATCAAATGAGAGGAGTTGGGAGGATTTAATTAAATGATTCAATTTAATTAAATATGATGAACATTAGTCAGGAGAAAGGTGAATTAATCTAATAAACTTAATTCTTTGATTAATAGTATAAATTGATGAATTTAATTAAATAATGTTGATTATTTAATTAATTGGTTAGTCTGAAGTGATTTAGGAAGAAATGGTGTTAATTAATCAGAATTAGATGCATAATATCAATCAGGTTTATTTAAGTGTCTACAATCTCTATCAAGACTGACTCACCTAAGGGTTGAAAGTCAATCTTACCCTAGGGGATCTCTTTTTCCTAATGAAATAAGGAAGGGAAGTGTAGGTGCATACCCTCATTCAAAATCCAACACCTCACATTTTCCCATGTTTCACTTACTTAGGTCATGTGTTTTTCTTGTGTCTCAAGTCATAGGATCAAGACATGTGTCATGATGTAATTTTACCCTCACTTAGGGTTTCATCTAGGGTTGGTTTATTATTATTTTTTTGTATTGTAAGTATTTTTTATTGTATTATTCATTCAAGCTTTTGCAAAGCACAGTCTTGATGATTCATACTATTTTGGATCAATTATCTCTTTGGACTCCATATAAATTCTTTTTATTTTTTTCTCCTTTAGTGATAGATGTTTGATTATAGGTGATCCTTGGAAACTGTACAGTTGAGGGGTCATAATACTTTTTTCAAAAAATTAACTAGCATGGATTCAAGAGCCCCCTTGGTACATGATAGATTAGGCTTAGAATTTGTATTTGACATCACCTATTGGAACCATGTTTTGTTATGGTTCCTAGACCATATATTTTAATGGAAACACTAGGAATTTTTTTATTAGGACTATATGGTTTAATAAGGTCCCTAATTTTCACTTTATTGTGTTCCCTACATTGTTACCTAGATCTCACATTTAAGGGGTCATAAATTTAGGCATTAGTCAATCATGTATAGTCTAACACCTTTGGAATGAATCAAACTCTCCTCTCCTTAGATTCTTTATGTTATAATTTTTTTTTAATTTTATTATTGGTAGGTCACATAAATAAAGCTCCTTCACACCATGAGTGATTGGCTCCATAGATCTTCTTCTCTAGCATTTTAATACTCCTCTACTCTTGGATGAAATCTCATGGTAGCTAAAGCTTTAGATCATGCATTTTTTTATTTACCACACATTGTAGTTAGGACAAACTATCAACCTCTAATTGTTGGTGCTACAAGGACTACCATAGCTAACCATTAGCAATTACCATAATTATCATGCCTAAACCTATCCACTAGCCACTAATCCTGATTATAAACACATAAAACACACAACTCATAATTTTCTCAGTCACAACTTACAACCAAATAATGTGCACTACTCTCTCATGGTCTCCCAATCTTTCCTCTATACAACTCTCAAACCAATGTCATTGTGATATGTCATGACTCCACCATAACTTGGACATTAAAAAAGAGGATTTGACCTATGACTTGATTCCATGAAGGTATAATCAATAATGATAGGAAGAATTAGAGAGTTTTCCACTATATGACATGAGATGCTTACCTTAACCCTACTAAAATTTTGCATAGTTGATTAATATGAAACATGTATATTTAAGTAGTTGAGGAGCTAGTAATATGGTTCTACTTCACGTGATAAACATGACATATATATAAAACTTTGAGAAACATTAAATAAACACTTGCATTGGAATTTCATAGTGATTCTTGTTGCATGATATTTTATTTCAATAGTTATTTTTTATTATATGATCCCAAATAATGAATTTAGCTGAAATCCTAGCCTTCTGGCCTTAATTATTTTTCAATCAATATAGCAATAGTAAAATATTAAGACAGAGTAGTGTTGACAACGATTTCACTCGCAGGCGAACAAAGTGGATAATACCTTCATAGACAAGGACCGCAAAGAGGACTATTCTTCTTGAAAGATATGAAACAAGACAATCTAAAGGAGATTTTTCTTTAACAGAGAAAGATTGGCTTCAATTTAATCCCAAGTCTTCAATAACCAGGTCATGGTTGCACTAGGGTTGCTCTCAGGTTTGATGTGATGATGATGTTAATCTCAAAGGTACTATAGTAATATTGAATTATATTAGACACTAAGTTTTTAAGTAGTTCATAAAGACAAATATCATGAAAATTGAAAGATTTGAAATGAAATTTCATGACCTTAACAAAATCCTTTTGATATCACTTAAGTAGATTTAGCATTAGGCATTCAACAATTTCATGGAAAACTTAAAGATTTTCAATAAAATTCCATTCATTCACTATTTTTTGGAACATTTTCAAAAATTTAAACTTCTATTCTAAAATAAAGCATAAAAATATTGAAAATTAAAAGGTTCTCCTGGTTATTCTCCATGCTTGCCCCAAAGACTCAATTAAAATAGAGCAAACCACTTTATACTTCACCAGAATTGTTCACAACTACATATAAAATGGTGTGAGCTTTTGAAGAGGGGGGAATTGTTTGGACACCAAGTAGGTTTTGTATGCACCCTTAAATGACGCAACATACATTCTTGCTCGACTGAACTAACAAAACCAGCTACAAAAGATACTGAGATAGGTAGCTATCTAATAAGCTCTGATATTAATCAATGTCTACATGCATACAAAGTTTTATGCCAGAATAATCTAGAAAATAGGAAAAAAGAACAAAACTTAGAAAAGTTTTATGCTCTTATGGAATCCACAAATTCTAAACTTAAAATGAAAAAGGGTATCCTCTGGCCATTTATAGAACACAAGGCTCAAATAGGATAAGACAAATACATGAGAGGAAATCCAAGGCACCAATTACATCAAGGCACGTGGAATATTGTGACCAATAGGAGAATTGCAATTAAAGTCAATGAAGGTCAACTCCAATTGCACATTGAAGCTCTTCGGGTTCTACTTTTTCATCTTTGTCAGGATTCCTTTTGGAATCAAACAAATATGTTCAAACAAAATGTAGTCACTTCTCATAAAATCAGAGTGATCAAGTGGAAGTTTAGCCCCTACATTTCAGGTTCTTTCTTGATTTGAACAATCCAGGAATGGACCACCCCTGGAATGAGTACACTTTTGTACTGCATGCTTGAACACTAGTGTCCCGAGATTCCAATATCTAGCACATCTTTGCAATGACCTATACTCCAGCATGAGCTTATGAAATGTACCTTTGAACCTGGTAATAGCATCAATTTTTTTTGCAAATTGAATTTTCTTGACCATCCATACTTGAACTTTGCATCACAATCTATATCTCCTACAATCACAAGTTCCACACATTAAATCCCTTTTAAAGAAAGAAACATTTATAACATCTCATGTAAATAAAACCAATATTCAAATGTTAATACAAAAATCATGTAATTAACACACTTTCTAGCACATCATAAAATCCTCATATATATACCGGACTACCAGAATATCGAAATCATTAGATAATCTCAAAACTCTTTTAAAATTTTACTTTACTTTGTAACTCGGTACCTGGTATTCAGCTTTACCCATGAATTTTCCTGGACCTTAGTTTCTTACTGGACCTCCATTTTATCAAAAGTCCAATATCGGACTGGAGCCTTCTATTCAAACTCGCATTACCTTTTTCCTTCTTAGATGTTTCCAGTTTCTGGTACTCGGTACCTAAAACACTTTCCTTACGAAGTACTCTTTAATTGAGATTTCTCTTTTTCTTTTCACTCTCAATGATCTTTCAACTCGCTAGCTTTTACCATAAGAGTTGTATATATATATATTTTCACTTGGGTCCCCAAGTCTTTTAGTCTTGGGGCGTGTTGTGAGACCATACAACAAGTAGCGATTGGAAAGTTCTAGTGCTAGAGTAAAAACATAAATCACATAATTAAATATTAATTAGGACCTATTTACATTAGCATGCTTAATATTACTTAGGTGACATGATTTTTTTCTCATCATTGGATTGGGACACATATTATTGCTAGGATTGAGGTGCCATCTACCTTGTAATCCTATGTCTTATTACATGGTTCCAACATCCTTGGAAAGTGTACCTAGGCACTTAGGGTGTATTGGGAAAATATTTTGTAATATTTATTCTCACCATTGTTTATATTACATTCATAAGGGGTGATGGGTTCCACTAGCAACGATAAAGGTGACTTCTGGAAATAAATATTTAATATTATTTTTGTTGGCCCCACAGTTGTTGTTGCACCAAAAGATCGACCTATTAATGCCCGATACAACTACCAGAGTTAACAGATCCATGGGAGGCGGTTAGTCCATGTCGGGAATCTCAAGGGGAGCATTGACCATTTGCCAACAAACTCCCCCTCAGCGCTACCTAAGGT
The DNA here is from genome assembly GCA_007258455.2 of Sequoia sempervirens. NCBI lineage: Eukaryota > Viridiplantae > Streptophyta > Pinopsida > Cupressales > Cupressaceae > Sequoia > Sequoia sempervirens. Next base: position 228,038,334 of record VDFB02252616.1, on the reverse strand, counting down.
GATTCAAACCTGACACCTTTGGCCCTAATACCAATTGTTGGCCCCATAGTTGTTGTTACACCAAAAGATCGACCTGTTAATGCCTGATACAACTACCAGAGTTAACGGATCCACGGGAGGCAGTCAGTCCATGTCGCAAATCCTGAGGGGAGCGCTGACCATCTACCAACAATTTTCCCCACATGTGGATGTTTAGAATGAGATGATAAAAGATAAGGAAAAGGATAAATGAGTAACTGTTGGCATTCTCCAAGTGGGTTCTTACAAAGAGGTAATATGTGTCTCTTAGTATTCCATCATTTATTGCATTTAATATAATGTTTAATTAATAAGTTTGGGCACCCAAGTTGAAGGGAAAGTATTGAAGCCAAAATCGATATCCTTTTACATTGTGAGGTGGTATTCCAAGGGTTGGGAATGTTTGGAATGAAGGGTTGTCTTTGGGCACCATTTTTGGTGCATTAGACCTCTTCACAAGTTTATAAAATTAGCTCCTTGGATGTAGAAATTAAGAGGAAAATTTGAATGTAGAGTTACATTGCAAGAACAAGGATATGTTGAGGCATAAAGAGGTTGTTCATAGGTACAAAAGTGTTGCCATGTTGGAGGAAAAGATGAGAATGGAAGAGAATTTATTGTGATCTCATTTATTTGAAGGTAATGCATACTTGGTCTCTCTTCTTGGTGGATTTTTTCCTCAAGGGTTTCTCCATGTAAATCCTACATTATGTGATGCTCTTATGTTGCTACTTTGTGCCCCTTTTCTAATATATTATGGTGGTGTTATTATTTATTTAATGATTTTATAAGTGCACATAATTTGGTGTTATTAAGCATGTTATGTTGGCTGATCTTTAGCATCATAAATAAGATGGACCTAATCATGGTAATTCCATATTAAGGTAAATTATCTTTAGATTTGCATATAAGTTTCAGATTTTCATGTTGTATTAGTCCAAGCCATGTATTTCATCCATTGAAGTCATATTTGGATAGAGATTTTTTTTCTAATAATTGGTATTAGAACCTGTATATTTCTCATCATTTGGTATCAAAGTTTAAGGTTAATATGGTTTTGGGTATTCCTTCTTTTTTATTTCTTAGCTTGGCAAGTTAGTGGCATTTTTTATAAGGAATTGAAAGTTTTTGGAAGGCTTGTGTGGTTGCAATGAATGTTCTATGAGTTAACTTTTCTTTTCATATTTGTGAAATTGGAAGTCATCGATATTGTCAATGTGATCTATATTGGGAACTGGAAGATTATGATTATGGATCTTTATGGAGTTGGTTATGTCCTGGTAACTTGGATATCATGTTGACAATATGTGTGTATCCTCTTGTTTAGTGGTTCTATTCCATCACCTTGTGGTCATGTGTAGTGAAAAATTTTACATGTTGGATGGGTACTTTTGACATTCTGGTCACATGAAGAAAAACACTTTGTTTCATCTACAAAATGGAGTGCTTTTGGTGGCTTCATGGTTTTAACCCTTGGGTACATGAAAGTATTGGAAGATAAGCCACTGACCTCTTTTTTAGTTGTAGCTATGATATATTTTATATGAACTATAAGCTCTTGACAACTTGATTTTTCTGTTGGGTTGCAATTTGGGTGCTAGAAAGGAGTTGAGTCCACTTTTTGGCCAAAAAGTAGGTGTGTTTTCCCTTATTTTCAGAATTTTTCACATTTGACCTTAAAATTGGAAGCACTTGGAGATGGAATTTTAAAAAAAATCATTAAGCATAAAATGTAGTACTCAGAGTCTAGTTTTCAAATATGTAATTTATTTCAATACCCAAATGATACAAATTGATTTTCAATAGGCGTTTCAAAAAACCATTGTTTAAAAGTCACTTTTTTTTTACCATACCATGCATGTGTACATCATCCATATTTTTGACCTAAATAATTGTATTTTTCTAAATCCTTTTGGGAAAACATTTGTAACTCATTGAAGTACGTTTTCGATAATTTTTTGTAATTTTTTATTAATTTTTTTTGTTAATTTTTTATTGGTCATATTTGTTGTTTTGAAAAATCATCGTGTACGTCATGCATAAGATGACCTAAACTTGTCATTTTATGAATTTTCTTTTTCAAATTGAAAAGAAATTGTCTGAAGTACATTTTTGTGCAATTTGTTTTACAAAAAAAATATTTTAATAGAAATTTATTAAAATACTAAAAAACCCTAATATTTTGAGTTTATGGACCAGTTTCATCCAAAATAATTGAAAAATAGAAAAAATAATCCAATTGTAAAAAAAAAATTACATATTTGGAATATGCACTATCTCATCTATAATGGGTTTTAATTTTGTCAAAAAATTATACAAAAAAGGTCTTCAAACATATGTCCAAAGTCACTATTTTCTTGTGACATTGACATGACCTTCAAGTTATAGGTCAAACCAAGTCCAAAGCTTAGGTTCGGATCCCCAAGCCTTTTCTCGAACCAAAAACAAGGTAAATACCCAACCAAAAATTCAAATTTTAAGAAATGGTATTGTTGATTTACAAAACAAGATCCCATTTTGTAAACGAGATCTCATTCCCTTGGTTTATTATTTTAACTGTTGGAAAAGTAAATGAGATCCTGATTACAAAACAAGATCCTGTTTCTTTTTTGACCATTTTTTTTATTGGCAAAATATTACTATCAATTTTGCAACTTGACAGTGTAGGCGACATCAACAATTTCACCTATTTTCTACCAAATTTTGTCTTAACAAGGTCTTGAACTTGCAATTTGAATTTAATTTTTGAAAGGAGGCATCAGTGGGATAGTTTTTGAGTGGAATTGTGTTAATTTTCTACTCATTTGATGGAGGAACAAAGGAGGAAGACTTTCACTATTGACATTCATTTGTGCTTGAGAATTTTGTAAACATGGGATCACAAGCTCATAATAAGAGGAAAGATAGGAAGGTATTGACCCCTAAATAAATTGAAATGAAGAGAGAGGAGGAAAAAAGATAAAGAGATAGAAGAATGAGGATTTGATCAATGAATAAAGTTGAAGCATCCAACTCCACAACTATTGAAGATAAAAATATCGAGGAGACCATGGATATAGACGATGCTAATTTGCAAGAGGTGAATGTGGAAACTAATATGATAATACAAAATACTCCTATTATGTCTTCAAATCCCCCTTCCAATGCTATGGAGAATGTTTCAATATGCACAAATCTAGGTACCTCTTCAAATCAACCTTTGAATAATATGGAAACTTTTTTTTATAGGAGTTTTAAAAGATACTGGATTTAACAATGTTGACATTGATAATATTCGTAGAGATAAATATTTTAGACAAGTTGTTGAAAATGAAAATAAAAATCGTTTTGTTGTTGAAAATGAAAACTAAAATCATTTTGCTATTGAAAATGAAAATGAAAATTGTTTTGTTGTTGAAAAAGAAAAAGAAAATCCTTTTGTTGAAAATGAAAATAAAAATGAAAACTGTTTTGTTGATGAAAATGAAGATGAAAATAAAAATCATTTTGAAGTTGAAAATGAAAATGAAAATCCAAGATGTGATGTTGAAAATGAAAATATTTATTTTAAAATTGAAAGAGATATTTTGGATAATCTTCTTGGTAATATTTCTTGGAGACAAATAAGAACGCATGCCAATAAATTATATAGAGAATTTTTTATCATAAAAAAAAATCATTTCATTGTCAACTAATGATGCAATTCATGAGAGTGGAAAATGAGAAAGTAATGAAATTTAGTTAGGAATTTTTGTTAAACCAAGAAGAAAAGATCAATCACTAAAACATGCTATATCTACTGTTGCTAGTTCCACTGAGTCTATTGGAAAATATAGTTGATCTAAAGATAAGAATGCAACAAAATGAGCTATAACAATTGCTATAGTTAATAAAGCAACTTTGAACAAAAGAATGATAAGCAATATTAGTGAAATTCTAAAAATACATCCTAAAACATTGGTAAGAGCAACAAAGAGAAGAGAAAGTATAAAAAATGATCCAATCAACCAATGTTGGAGTTTTAGTGGTCGACTCTCGAGATCTAACATGAAATTGAATGTTGAAATCAAATCTTTGATTGAAAAATAATGGCATGATAATACTAGGGTATCATCTAATGCTAGAGATATTTTAAAATTAAGAGTGGAGTCCAAAGTTTGTAATCCTCATCTAAAACACCTATTAGATACAACACAAACTGAATTTTATAGAAAATTTTGTGGTGATTTAGTGTTACCTGGTAATATTAGAATAAGTCAAAGATCTTTTGAAAAATGTAAATCTTGGTATGTAAAAATTAATAAGCAATGAATATCTTGTTGTTGTAAAATGCATCTTCAATTTCATTATTATTATGATGTTTTTCGATATATACATTGTACTTTACATGCTAACATGATTATAAAGGAATGTGTTATTAATATGCCACTTGAAACAATAAAGGAGTTTATATGAAGTTTTTTTTGTGAAATATCTAATGGGAAATTATTTTATTTAAGTTCATGCATTTCTGGACAATGCATTAGTTGTGGCAATCCTTCATTCTAAAGAGTTTGTATGCATGAAAGTGTTGAAAATTATTTTGGACAAAAATGAGTGGATGTTAATAGATTTAAGAATGTTGACTATCCTTTAAAAGATGGAAATTTTGGAAAGCGTTGTGATTTAATTACAGAAAAAGTTAGTGTACATGCACTCATAAAAAATTAAGAGTAATATTGTACCAAAATATGTCAAGCACTCTCAACATGCTTGATGGCTTGATGGACAATTTTGCACATGTAGAAACACATTTCCAATTGTTACTATACTATCAGTGATTGATTTTGCAAAAAACTATACTCTACCTCCATAAGAGGAAATCCAGTCACAATATTACAATTCAATGCAAGTGGCTATGTTTGTTCATATTGTTTACAAACATGCAGATGATAACACAAAGGATGATAGAATTTTTTTTGAGGAGTGTCATTTATATTTGAGTGACAACTGGTTACACTCGTCAGAGTTTGTTCGATATTGTTTCAATATATTTTATACAAATTTAAGAGAAAGAGGAATCCAGATGACAACACATCTTGTATGGTTAAATAATTGTATGGGATAGTTCAAGAATGCTCAAATGTTCTATTAGTTAAGTAGGGTTCACAAGGAACATAATGTCCAACATATGTGAAGTTTTTTTGAAGTTGGACATGGTAAAGGAGAACATGATGGAGCTGGTATGTGTGTTAAAATAATTCTTGCTAGAGAGCAATTGAGATTTGAGGAAGTAGTAAAATTTAAAGATGCACATGGGATTGTGGATTGGTGCAATATAAGATTATCTATAGCTAGATCAAGTGAGTACTCTAAAGTTCATCAATTCTTTTGGTTGGTTGAAGAAGAGAACATTCTACCTAGACTTGATTGTGAGACAATCAATGGATCTACTAAATGGAATTCATTTAAGAGTTTGAATGCAAGCATATGGAGTATCTAGACAAGGGAGCTTGCATTTTTTTTTTCAGTTTTGTATTTTGGGATATTAGGAAGCATGTGAGAATATAGAATGGGCTGAAGAGTGGAAGCAAAGATTGTTGACACCTATACAAGAACATGATCAATATGAAACAACAATTGAAGACAATGATCAAGTGTTTACATTAGATGACTATGACCATTTTTCAAACCTTGTACAAGAAGGTAATTTAATTCAATTTATTTCATTTTATTACTATTTTGTAATTCTTTTATTTATTTATATACATATGAATGCATGTATGTAGATTGGTCAAATTTTATGGACTCGTGCAAGTTATTGAATCAAAATTTGTTTATAGGACATGTGTATGTCATTGTTGCACCTGAGGAGAATGAAGAGGAAACTGAATATCGATTGGCTCGTTGTGTGGAGACTAAACATAAGCTAATATAACCTTGAGAAGATGATGATGGCTATCATTATCCACCAGGTTTGGTGATCCCCTTAAGACATCCCCTTAAGCAAATTTCCATAGCAAGTCTTTGATCCCCTTAAGAAAATTTTGAGAACTTCTTTGATGATTGCTTTCATTATCCAAGAGGTTCGGTGGTGGTTGTTGGCACTTGGCTATGAAAATACTTAATAAGAAAGAATGGTTTTCCTACATTCAAATATTATGAAACACATGAGAAGATTATACACTACCCACATTTGGTGGTGGGAACCAATATAAAACTAGTGAGGTATCATAGAAGACCTACAAATAAAGAGCTATGCACAATTTCTATGGAAGAGCATGAGACAATCATAGATGCATTACAAAAAAGAGAGGATGTGGATGGTACAATAGAATAAGTAAATATAGGTAAATATAGTTTGTTTTATAAATTGTCCTTTTAAATACATTAAATACACGTTTTCATATTGTTTGTACATTATTAATTGATATTGATTTAAATTATCCTTTTATATCCTTAATCTATCATCTCAAATTTGTCACATACTTTGAGACAAAAATAGAGTCCATGCAGATTCAACCTAGACAACATGGAATACTTGGTAAAAACAGGTAATTATTAGTTAAAATATATTTAAATACATTTTTAATTATATATTGATATTGCTTGTACGTTAATAGTTAAAATTGATTTATTTCCTTTTGTATCCATCAACCATCATCGTATAGTTCAAGAGATGTAAAAAAGAGAGTCCATATAGATTCAACCTAGACAACATGGAATACTTGGTAAAAATAGGTAATTATTAGTTTAATTATATTTAAATCCATTTTTATTATATATTGATATTTGACTGTATGTTAATAGTTAAAATTGATTTATTGTCCTTTTGTATCCTTAAGCCATCATCACAAATTCATCACATAGTTCAAGAGATGTAAAAGAGAGAGTCCATGGAGATTCAACCTAGACAACATGGAATACTTGGTATTAAAGCCAAGTAATTATATAGTTTTGGTTTTATATATTTAAATTCATGTTTTGATTATATATTGATATTGCTTGTATGTTAATACTTAAAATTGATTTATTATCCTTTTTTGTATCCTTAATCCATCATCACATTGATCTCATACTTTGAAACAAAAAGGAGAGGATGTAGATTCAACCTATACACATGTGTGGAATACTTATAAATACAGGTACAAGTTGTGTATATAGATAGTTTTATGTAAATTTTAAAATACATGTTTTGAGGAAATACTGATATTGCTTGCATCATTTTGATATTAGGTGGCCTCAAGACTTGCTACATTCCCCACAAGTTTTGTATTTTCTTGAGATGGCATAGCCACATTTTGTAAACACTATTTTGAGTTGGCATATATGTACATACACAATTACACATTTTGAACAAATTTGTATAGATGTGCATACACAAATATTGATGCAGGAGCATCCAAGGGTAACAAACAATCTTGCACAACCAAAAATATTTTAAAGTTTTATGTTTGTGTTTTATTTTGATTTTTGGCTGCAGGTGTAAATTGTTGAAATTTTCAACTCTTCTAGCGTAGCAAAATTTGGTGATGGATTGTGGGAAAATCAATTAATTAATTGATTTAATTTTTATTGTTTTAAAATATTTGAGAAGTGTTAATTTTCTAAAAGGGAAAACTTTCATGTCCAAGCATGTGAGTGGACAATTATAGTAAATTGTAACTCCATTAAAAATAAAATAAAATTGCATCTTGTTGGAGGACTAGAATGATGGGTATTGATGGAATGGAGAGAGTGGGTGTAAGGTGGGAAGAAAAAATTGAATTTCACATTGAATGCACATGCTAAGAAGAGGAAATCCATGCCAGGAAGGAGTAATGAGCATTTTGGAGGTTTGACTAGCATATTATTATTATTGGGAAAAGAGAAAAGATTGTTTGGGTCTTAATTATGAGACCTAATATTAATAAAATAGGCATAACTTTCTCATACGGTAACAAAATTAAAAATTTCAAAATGATTCAAAAATATAGAAATGAGGCGCACCAAACCTAGAAACCATTTTAGAAAATATTGATGAATATCAGATAATTGATAGGGAGAAAGTGACAGGTTTCCTGGTGGTTTAGTGGAGGTTGTTTCGAGAAACCAATTGTGGTTTCTTCTCACACAAATTTTATATATTGATGCTTGCAATTTGGTGAATGGGGGGGCCTTTGAAGAGTTGGTGGTTGCATATCTAGATATTGCTGGAATTATGTGGAAGGTTGAGTTGCAGATTTGTGTATGTGTGAAGCCCATGTTGTATAGGTGCATATGAGCTCCATGATTATGTAATTCATTTTCAGATTTGAACTTAATATATGTTGCAGATTTCTCTTCCATTTCTATGTGTTTAAGTTAATTTATTGCCTTCTTGCATAAAGTTGTATGTGTCTATGATTAGATTTGAAAGAGAGAGTCTCTTTATTTCATTAGTGGTATCAGAGCAGGAGTTCCTAAGTGTGCAGGTAGAAGCATCGATGTGAGGCAGTTTGCATCAAGACTTGTGGTGATGTGTGAGTGATTTGTGTGTAGACAGATTGTTGAATGTGAAAAAGTCTATACTTGAGAGGTTGAAGTTTGAGAGTGTGTGACAAGTGTTATAAAAGAAAAAGGATTGTGAGGATCTAGAGTGGTATATAGATGTATACTTGTAGGTAGAGGCTATAGAGGAAGTTACAGGAGAGATTTGGTGGAGGAGGTCAGTTTGTGGTGGGTCAAAAGCCACGAAAGAGGAGAGGAGTAGAGAGATTATTTGGAGGAGGATGGTACATAGTGGATACAAGTCTATGAGAGAAGAGAAGAATGGTAAGTAAAGTTGTTGGAGGAGAGCAAAGCTAGTACCAACAAGATGTTGGAAGAAGAGGGAAAAAAAGATTTCATGTGCACTTTGGATAGCGATGGAGTTCACTACATATTAATTGCAATCTAAAAGAATGGTTATATAATTCAACTCCAATTTTTGGAGCCTATGCTCACAAATTTCTATCTAGGGCATCTGATGTAGGAGCATCTAGGGGTACCAAAAAATCCTACGCAACCAAAAATATTTTAAAGTTTTATGCTTGTGTTTTATTTTGATTTTTGGCTGCAGGTGTAAATTGTTGAAATTTTCAACTCTTCCAGTGTAGCAAAATTTGGTGATGGATTGTGGGAAAATCAATTAATTAATTGATTCAATTTTTATTGTTTTAAAATATTTGAGAAAAGTTAATTTTCTAAAAGGGAAAACTTTCATGTCCAATCCTGTGAGTGGACAATAATTGTAAATTGTAACTCCATTAAAAAAAAAAGAATTTGCATCTTGTTGGAGGACTAAAATGATGGGTATTGATGGAATGGAGAGATTGGGTGTAAGGTGGGAATAAAATTTTTAATTTCACATTGAATGCACATGCTAAGAAGAGGAAATCCATGCCAAGAAGGAGCAATAAGCATTTTGGAGGTTTGACTAGCATATTATTATTTTTGGGAAAAGGGAAAAGATTGTCTGGGTCATAATTATGAGACCTAGTCTTAGTAAAACAAGCATAACTTTCTCATATAGTAACAAAATTAAGAGCTTCAAAATGATCTGAAAATCTGGAAATGAGGTGCATCAAACCTAGAAACCTTTTTAGAAAATACTGATAAAATGGCAGAGCATTAATAGGTAGAAAGTGACAGGTTTCTTGGTAGTTTAGTGGAGGTTGTTTCGAGAAACCAATTGTGGTTTCTTCTCACACAATTTTTATATGTTGATGCTTGCAATTTGGTGAATGGGGGGCTTTGGAGAGTTGGTGGTTGCATATCTAGATGTTGTTGGAATGATGTTGAAGGTTGAGTTGTAGATTTTTGTATGTGTGAAGCCCATGTTTTATGGGAGTATATGAGCTCCATGATTATGTAATTCATTTTAGATTTGAACTTAATATATGCTGCAGATTTATCTTCCATTTCTATGTGTTTAAGTTAAATTACTGCCTTCTTGCATAGATTTGTATGTGGTTGTGATTAGATTTGAAAGGGAGAGTCTCTTTATTTCATCAGAATCTTGTGGGATTCAACTGACAAGAGGCTCCAACATGATTAGGAATAGAGCAGAATCTATGATATTAGGATAAGAGACGAATGGAGTGCAAAGTTGTCAAAGAAGGAGGTTTCTTGTTTGAGCTAAGTGTTGGAAGAGGAGAAAGACAAATAAATCAAAGGTACCAGTTTTAGTGATGGATTTTGTTGAGGATTGCTTGCAATTCGAAAGAGTGGTATGTATACCACTCAACTCCATTTTGTGAATCCATATTCACAAATTTTTTCCTATCTCAAGTGTCTAATGCAAGAGCATCCAGGGTGTAAGGCAATCTTGCATCAAAAAAAAATTGTTATTTTAATTTGGTTAATTTTCAATAAGGGCTTAGGGGTTAGGAGAATAAATATTTTGATTTGCAACTTAGTAACATTCCTTGTGGCAAAAATTGTAAATGTAATTTTTGAGGAATTATGCTCTAGTAAATGTTTCAAAGGCATAAATTGTGGAGTATTCCATTTTGGCATCTCATTTAGGTGGGGCCACTTGGTATGCATGTTATTTCATGTTCAATTGCTTTATTTGCATGCATTTGCATGTTGGCCATTAGCTTTGCATGTTGTTGCATGTCTAGGTCATAATTGTGAGACCTAGTCTCAGTAAAATGGCCATAACTTCCTCATATCATAATGAAATCAAGAATTTCAATTTTTTTTGGAAAGCTAAGAAGGATGTGCACAAAACCCAGAAAGGGTTTTAGAAGACTCATAAAAATGAGGGAGCATGGGTAGACAAAATGTGATGGGTTTTAGAAGCTGAGATGAAATCAAGAAGAGGACAACATGGAGTTCAAGAGAAATGTGTAGAGATTTTGGAGGAAATGTATGAAGAGTTTTAGAGCAATGAAAGGAAGCTACAAGAAGAGTATGTTGAGAAAATTTGAATCCTTGATGTATTGAGAAAATTTTGTAATTGTTTCTATGAGAATGAAAGAAGATTTAGTTTTGAATTAATGATTTTTCTCTCTGTTGGTCTTCATGATTGTATGAGTTTGTGTATGGAATGATTGTTATTTTTTGCAATAGATATATATTGCATTGTGTTTTGTGAGCAACATTATTCTCCTTTCATCAATTATACTCCACTTTTATATATCAAAATCAGTATTCTATATATTTTGTTCATTAAATGTGCATGCTTTACTACTTTGAAACTTTAAATTTGATTGTATAATCACTAAATATCATGTATATTATTGTTAAATTTGGTTGCATTGGGAAAATTCACCAAATTTTGAGAACTTATTTAATCCCCTTAAGACATTATATTGCAACCCCTTATGACATCCTATTAGGAGCCCTTAAGACATCCTATTACGACATAAATTAAATTAACATTGACAATATTTTGTATAGAATCTAATTGTTATGATGACTCGTCCTAAATTCTAATACTTAATTATATCAATTGCGATAAAATATGAGACATGTACTTTGAAGTATTTGATCCCCTTAAGATGTCCTATTAGGACATATCCTAAATATTTATACTTAATTATGTACTTTGAATTCTTTGATCCCCTTAAGAAGTCCTATTAGGACCCCTTAAGACATCCTATTACAACATAAATTATATTAACATTAACATTATTTTTGTATAACTTTTGTGATTGTTATGATGAGTCATCCTAAATTCTAATACTTAATTATATCAATTGTGATTAAATATGAGACATATACTTTGAAGTATTTGATCCCCTTAAGATGTCCTATTAAGACACATCCTAAATATTTATACTTTATTATGTACTTTTAATTCTTTGATCCCCTTAAGTCCTATTAGGACCCCTTAAGACATCCTATTACAGCATAAATTATATTATCATTAACATTATTTTTTTATAAATTTTGTGATTGTTATGATGAGTCATCCTAAATTCTACTACTTAATTATATCAATTGCGATTGAATATTAATGTCTTGACTATGAATCTTTTGTAAAGTACATATATTTGAATGTCCTATTAATTTAATATTAATTTCACATAAAATGCATAAATGCACATGTATAAATTACTATTTAACAATAATAGACCATAAAATACTGAAATTAATAAAGTCCATGAAAATATTGAAACATATATTGAAATACTGAAACTTGTACATATATGTCTAGTCCATGAAATAATCAAATACAACCCATGAAATAAATATCATCTCTATAATCAAGAAATCTCTTCGCACCACACAGACTACCCAAATGGCCTGAATCACTCTGTACAAGAGAAAGAAAGTTGAAATCAGATGTAAGACAATTAAAAATGATTTAATGATAATTTAATTTATAATTTATCATAAAATTAAATTACCGTGTGAGGCTACTCTACATGCTTTGAATCAATCTACATAAAAGAGAAAAAAAGTTAAAATCAGATGTAAGACGATTAAAAATGAATTAATTCAATTAAATTTATAATTTATCATAAGATTAAACTAATATGTGAGGTAGTTTGTATGCTCTAGTGCACCTAGACCTATCTCTACATGCTCTAAATCAATCTACATAAAAGAGAAAAAAGTTGAAATAGGATGTAAGACGATTAAAAGTGATTTAATTCAATTTAATTTATAATTTATCATATTTAAATTGTACTGTAAGAGATTGTTGTGCTTGCTCTACATGCTCAGCTATGGGACATGTCTCATGCTATAAAAGAAAAAGAATTTAACATGTATGAGCATATATATACTTAATTTTAAATTTAATTTAAGTTATTCACAATGTATAATTTGTAATTGACTTTAAATATAATCAAAATTTTAAATCACCATATGAGGCTCCTTTGCATGTCTTGGTTGAGGTGGTGTGACCTCATCAAGGCAAAAAGTGCTACCAACAAAGCCCTACAACATCAAATTTAAAGCATGTGTGTACTTGAATTAGGTTAAATTATATATTCAAATGTACACGAATAGGGGTAAATTGAAATCTATTTAAAATACCAACAAATTGTGCACACGTGTAGAATTTTTTTAAACAACCTGAAATTTAGATGTCTCTTGAATTGCTACCACATCAAATGTGTGTTTGATCCCCATTCTCGTGGTTGTGTCAACCTACATACATAAACATTTAGTGCTTATAATATTTACTTAAACATGCACGTTTTATATATTAGTGATTTCAAAATATTAAATTGTAAGTATAGATTTAAATAATTTACAATATACATGTACCTACACCTCATGCAAGACGCGTAACAGTGGAGGAGCGCTCGACAACCCCTCAAGTGGAACCATCATGTAATTCAATTGAATCCCTTGAACCAACATAAATATTTAAAACACATTTTCATTATTGAATTACAAATTAAAAAGTCAATTAAAAAAATTATTGAGTATATTTAAAAAATCAATCAAAATGCCCCATAAGGGTTTCCAACTTGCACTAGTGTCAACATAAAAAATCGATGAGCAGATGATGCCCCTATGGTCACCATCTACACCAAACAATTTGATTGTTAAAAATTACAATTTTGTTTATATGTGTGTTCATTAAAAACACGCGTGCTTAAAAAATTGTTATAAATTCAACATGTACATGCATATTTATACCTGTGTCAAATTGTCTATGGAGTGATGCTCTGTAGTAAGAAAATCAATGTATAAACTGATGCCACACTGAGATTCTCCACTAGAATCTCCATGTCCACCCAAACTAGGTGTAGCCTGATCAAGTCCATATCATACCTGATGACAATTGGTAAATATACATGTGGTGTCGACACTCATGGAGAGGTACTAGGACCAACTCCATACAATGAGATCCTTTGTAGTCATGATCTCTAGTCCCAACCGTCATTGATGAAATGTACTCATCAAGGTTGCTTGTGAGTGTACTCAAAGATCCTAATGCGGATACCACTGCACAATGATGCATAGGTGCAGGAATGGCAGGAGTGGGGAGGATCTACAAGAGGTTGGGCATGCATGGGGCATTGGGGATCAACTTGTGCCCTAACCTCTATTGTGGCATGCCACCACCAACACCCTAAAAGGATTTAAAATCAAAATAATTGGGATTTTTCCCCAAAAAAAACTTTGTCTATAATTTCCTCAAAAATTATAAAGGGACCTCCAAATTAGCATGTGGTGGATGGTCAAATACCATCCATCATTTCTCCCAAAAATATGTAGAAATTTGTGGATATCTTCACCACCTCATTGATATTCTAGGTTTATTTGTAGGAATGGGTAGGTTAGTGACAGGGTCAACAAAATAAGGTGCAAGGTGGGCTTTTGTTATTTTTAGGTCCAAAATTTATTTGTAGGAGAGATCATCTGAATAAAATTGTCTCATATCTTCTCGCGATCATCAATGTGCATCTAAGTCCAAATCAATGGACCTAAGACATCAACAACGTTAAGTGTGGAGGAATCAATGCTTCATTTTGAATAGCATTGATTTGGTCCTAAATGGATCTAACATTGTCATTAATCCGACCGGCTCGCAAGCGAGCCTCATCAAATCTCGGTACTGGAGGTACAGGGTTAGGGGGTGGAGGAGGTGGAGGGGGTGGAGGGGGAGGTGGAGGTGGAAGTGGAGGGTGTGGAGGTGAAGGGAGCTAACCAAGTGGATTAAGAATATCATCAATATCAAATTGATCCATGATGTATATAAGTAACCTACAATTATACAAAATTAACATTTAACAAGTACAAAATTATAAGAAATAGTTAAATTTTAAAGTTACATGAGTGTTTAAAAATAGGATACATGTACATACACATACATACATCATTCAACTTGATCATATACATACAAATTTCAAAATTTAAGATACATGTTTAAAAGAAAAAATAGGATGTGCACAATGCATACATACATCATTCAACTTGACCATGTACAAACAAATATGAAAATTTAAGATCTAACGATGAAATTTTAATACATGTACATACTAAAACATAAACTTAAAACATACACGAAAAGCTCATTTATGTAGATAAGGCATGTAAATGAAAAAAAACAAATTTAATTGTTAATGTGATATGAAATCTCATTAATAATTACATCATTAATTTATTAGGAGAAATTATGATGGCTTAAGGGGTTGTAATATGGTGGCTTAAGGGGATCTATGAATGAAGGTCCTAGGACAAAATGATGGCTTAAAGGGATAAAATTTGGTGAATTTTCCCAAGGCAACCAAATTTCATTAAGTTAAATACATATATAAAATTTTAAATGTACATTTAAAGGATGTAATTAATAATATATGATGGCCTTTAAGGGGCCCTAAGTATAGTTTTAAGGGGATCTATGAATTTAACTATCAGAGGACAAAATGATATCTATATAAAAATTAATTATGATAACATTGTGATAGTAATTTTATATGTTGATGATCATGTTATCATCAATATTGAAGCCAAATAAATTCAAAACAATTATAAGTATCACAAACTAAGTATATCAAAACAATTCTAAAAAAGTTGAAATTTTGAGAATGTAATCCATCATAGATACAACTCTAAAAATTAGAATTAAAACAAATCAATTAAAAAGTCAATACAATATTAATTAATAGATTATTTAATTTTTCATACTAATTTTTTGTCTCATCATTATACTATTATCTTCATAAATTCAGCACTAAAAATATCCATCCAACCAAATTCTTTATAAAATATCACCCCAACCAAATTCTTTATAAAATATCCATCCAAGGTCAAATTCTTTATAAAAATAAGATCATTGTTAATCACTGTCTTAAAAAAATGTTATGGCTCTCTGCTGCATCTCTTCATTTCTTTGTGTTTTCCTTTTCAGAATAGGACTGTAGTGCCCCTCAGTTTGCTTTCTTCTTCTGATAGTTAATTAGTTATACTTGGAAATTATGATACTGTTTAGTGATACTGGGACATTATGATACTGCTTGATGACACTTGCATACTGTGATACTTTGATGCCTAGTTATGATGTGTAACATCTCGCTACACAACCCCTAAGGGTAAGAGCCAAAAGAGGACAAGATAATTTTTTTTGAAAACATAAAGAATAACTTACACATAAAACAATTTACAATACAATAAATCGACATCTTACATGGCTAAGCATGGCCGAACTTAACCCCAAGGAGAGGACTAATCCACCCTCTAGAGAAAAAACTAAATAGAACAAATATATGAGCTCCAGGGAAGATGCTCCGGAACCCTAGCAACGCTGCTCTGGAACCTTAACAGCGCTGCTCCAGAACTTGTAGCGCAGCTCCAGAATTTCCAGCTCGGCTCCAGAACTTCCAGCTCGGTGCCGAAACTTCCAGCTCGGCGCTGAAACCTTTGGTAGCATTGCTCTGGAACTTGAACAATGCTGCTCCGAAACTTGCAGTGCTACTCCGAAACCTTAGCAACATTGCTCCAGAACTAAAGCAGCAACAACATAGACCAAAAAATAGAAAGCGGTGATGCTCCAGAACTTTTGCAGCCGCAACACAAGACATTAACAAAGGGTGGCGATGCTTTGGAACCTTTGCAGCCCATAACATGAACGAAAAATACAACTAAAACTCAGATTTTGTGTAGGAAAATCCATTATGATCATCCAAAATACATGCAAGTCTGAAACCAACACTGGAGCTCGTAAATTAAATGGAAAACATCACATTTCTTCTCATTAATTTATATGATTAGTTTTTCGCTCTCAAGCGAGTACAATATACATAAAAGAATATACATGAGTACAATATACATAAAAGAATATACATGAGTACAATATACATAAATAAATGTACATGAAATAAAAGTTATAGCCATGAAATAAAATACATCAACATATAAGATGAGAACAAGACGGATCAACTTTGACTGGTGCTCTAGTAACTTGTACGTCGGTCCCCAATGGTGGTGGCAATGCCTCCCTACCATGTGGACTCAAAAGAGGCCACCCCACTATGCCCGGAGGTAGTCACAAGGCCCAAGCAACAAACAAGGCAAGGGTAACAAAAAGGCCAACTCTCACATCAGACACAAAGCAGACATGGAATACATTGCATTGAAGTCAATATCACAACATGAATATGCTCAAACAATAATAGGCCGGTTACTACTCATAACTGCAAGGTATGAAGCACAAGGGTAAAGACCAGATGAAATATCATCGTGTGAACTCAAAGGGGACGACACCACATGGAACTTGGTACCCCTCTCATATAGACGATGAGACTCAATCATGCCCGTATCAACGTCATGTAGACGAATAACTCAATGCCTTGCAGACAGATGGCCTTCTTGTTTAACCAAACGAGGAATCCCAAAAGAAAAAATGAAACAATGAAGAGAAGCCACAATATTCAGTCATAGAAACCATTTAAAATAATCAAACTTATATTGCTGAAAAGACAAGTTTAATGGTTGTAAATCCGCATGAAGAGAAGGCACAAAAATCAAGTGAAATTTCAAAGTGCCCAGATTAAAATTCTAGACCTGACCCAATTCATATTTCGGCATTCCAAGTTGGAATCCACCATCAATTTTCAATTTTCAGACCCATAATGAAGTGCTGTTTGTATTGGAAAATGCCATTTAAAGCAACGCTGGACAAATACTTAAAAAATGAAAGTGTTCGGATTGAAAATCGGACAAAGACCCAGTTTGTATTTTAACATTTCTACATGGAATCCAATTTTATTTTACATTTTTAACAAGTGGTAAAAGAGAAGCAATTAAAAACATCATTTTACAAGTAGGCACAAAATTGGGCAAAAATGAAAGTGCCCGAATCATGAATCTAATCACAACCCAGTTCGGATTTGGGCGATTCAAGTCAAAATACACCTTTGATTTTTGATTTTAGGGCCAGGAAGAAGTGTTGTTCAGAAAAAATGTCATTTTTAAAACTAGGCAAACAAAAAGCACATAAAAATAAAAATGCCTAGATTTCAAATTCACGAAAACCTAGTTGAGGTATTGACATCCCAAAATGAATTCCACCCCCAATTCTCATTTTTAACCACAGGGTAAAGAGCAGCAATAGAAAACACAGTTTTCTCATACAAATTGGGCAATCGAAAAATAATAAGAAAGTACTCAAAACAGATCTTATTTCCTTAAACCCAATTCAAGTTTGTTGGGGATCTACAAAATCAGCCACACAGAAACCCCCCCACATAGCAGCAATAATCAATTAAAACAAACCAACATTCAATTCCAACAATGCAAAACAAAGACAAAAAAATTTCCTCAAATTTGCATGGGACAACAATAACCCAGATTTGAAAGAAGATTTACCAGCCAAGCATCAAAGAAGAACAATAGAAAAATTACCTCAAACTGCCTCAAACTAAAATAGAAGATTTGCTCAATGAAGAAGGCGCGGTCGAGCTCCAAAAAAAAACTGCAAACAAGAGCTAGCGCGCTGGTTTTAACAATTTACTGCCCACAATCTTCTTCTCCCAAATATTTCACAATCACACCACGCAATCACCCCAAATTCATAGGGTTTCTCTTCTCCTTCCCAAAAATAGAAAAATTACTTATCTTCCTCCAAAGAATGCTCCTCAAAATAATTTTTTTCCCCCTTTTATATTTTCTTCACAAAAAGATAACTCTCCCCAAAACAAAAAGAATAAAATATATTTTCCAAAGACAAGGCTTCCCCTTAATAAATTTTCTCCCCAAAACAATAAAATGAAATAAAGCATTTAAATAAACAAGCTATTAAAGCTCCCAAAAACCATTAATTAAAATCACAAAATGCAACATTAAAATGCACATGGCTCCTCCAAAAGGATTAGTAAATATTAAATAGAATATTTAAAATCTCAAGAAAATAATAATTCAAATCCCCCAAATCATTTCCCACCATAAAATACCATATTTAAAATCACAAAAGATGCCAACGAAAATGCATTGTAACACCAACAACCAAAATAAATAGCCATATAAAAGATTCACGAAAACCATAACAATGACATACTGGTAACCCACATATAGTAGAAAGGTGCGCCAAAACTTACAGCGGAAAGGTGCTCCGGAAGTTACCGTTAGGTATCTAGACGGTAAGACACCAATAAAGAAAGCACTGCCCTAACAAGGTACAGTGGGCTAGGGTAGGGGACATTTGGCCTGTGACTACCTCTAGTAACCACTATCGGGGATATGAGTACGCTTAGGCCTGTGGATCTAGGCGGAGTCGATACTCAGTACCTACATCACTTCCAATTACACGTCAAAGTACATGTGCATATAACATATATCATATAGCCAAAGTAACATCATTCATTTGAAAGGGAGTCATGATATCGTAAGCCTCTCAAATATGAGTGTTACGACATCATCCCTTTCTTGTCCCTTATTACACAAAATCAATGATAACAATATGTAAGCATTTAAGCATGTAATCCAGAATGTTAACTAATCATGATAACCTTTCACTAAGTCATCAATATCTAACCTCATTATAATAACATTTAACATTTAAACTATCAAATCAAGAATTAAAATACTATCTTACCAGCCTGGGTTTAGAGAGGTGTTACATGATGATACTTGATGAAACTGTTATATCTGATGTTTTATGCTTATATCATGTTAGTAGATCAATTTAATTATTTATGTGGGTTATTACTGATATGAGTATAATGTGATTATTAGATGTATGTTCTCATCATGATTTGATATCTAATTATTGTGTTTTGATATTTTGGTGAAGGGGAATAGTGTCGCATCACTCGCTTGTGAGCGCCCTGCAACTCTGCAATTTTCCCTTCACGGTGTGAATGCTTGTTTGTCTTTGCACACGTTTGACTGTGTGGTTTGTTGCAGGTTGCAGGTACTAGGCACCGACTCCACCTGAATTGTTAGGTTTGAGCGTGTCTTAATCCCAATGGAGGTTGTTGTTTCAGAGATAGCATCAGTTTCCCCCACATTGAGGCATTATCCTTGAAAAGGTTAAGTATCCAGTTGGTCACCCCGTCAATGTTGTCCGTCGTTTTCAGTCAGTTAGTTCCATTTTGATCTAGCCTATGTTTTGGTATTGCTACTGTTATGTGGTGGTTTAACTTAGTTTTTGCTTCATAAATGATTTGATTAATTAATGAATTAAATAAATTGTTTTGTGGAAACATAATGATAATAGTTGTAAATCTTGTTGATTAAATTATTTAATTAAATTAATAATTTAAAAGTAAAGTGGTTACTAAAATACAAGCATAAATATATTTATTGAGGGGTGGCTTATAATAAATTAAAAGTAATAAATATTGTAATATAAAAATCAAAACATTCTATTTCAAGTTGCAACAAACCAATGGTTAAATAAATAATAATATAAATAAATAATAAAAGTGGGTATTGTTGAAGCATTAAATGGAAATTCCCATTTGGGGACTCCTCTTTACAATCCATTGACCATGCAGCTCCATGCAACTCAAGTGGTCTCTAGAAATTTAATTATTTGGCTAAAAATGAATAAAAAGGTAGGGAATCTTCTTCTATTTTATTTTTGAAAATAGTTGCCTTTTGGAAGACTTTTAATGAATATTAGTGGGGGAGTTTTAAGAAGGAAAAAGGAGTTTTTATTTTGGGGATTTTCCCATGAAAATTTATGTTGGTTCTAAAAATTTTTCATCTTTGGGGGAAAAGTTTTGGAATGGGTTTTTCTGAAAATTGCTTGGGGATTTTGATTGGCATTTTTTGAAATATTCCTGGAGCTTTTGAAGAATTGGAGCTGCAAATCGAAGAGTTGTATCTCAGCATTGAAATCTTCAGCTGTGCTTTTGTCTAAACCAGGTTCTATTCATCTAAATTCGATTATTTGTAATTTGAAGCAAAAGTTTGTATGAAATACTGAAAAGAAATCAGACGTTTCCTTGTTTACTCCATTTCCCTTTACTTCATCACTTTGTTTATTTCCTTGAAAGTTTTGATCATTCAATCCATTTATTTAAATAGTTGTAGTCATTGCATTCAATACTCCCCTGCGTCCCTTCATTCTTGATTTGAGTTGTTTGCTGATTTGTATTGTGTAGAAACCAATTATTATGGGGATATGGCATCCTTTCTTTAGCTTAATTGAATATCTGAGTTGTTGTGCTCATCTCTTGCAAACATCCGTTGGACTCTTAGATGTGATTATTTCCTTGTATTAAAGCCATCACTCAGTTGCATGCCCTTCCGATTATGAAGCATTCACTGGTTATATGATTTGGTTTCTGATTCTATATCTTTCATTGTTGCAAACTCTCACCCAGGTGCGGCTAGCAGTATTTACTTTTATATTTGTTCTAAAATTTTGAATGGTGTGATTTATGGTCTCTTCCTTGTTTCTTTATTTAAAACATCCCATACATTAGATTGGTTTCTTTCTTTTATCACACATGCCTTCATCTTGTTGAATGTTTGTATTTCTTTTTCTAAGAATACCCCTATTTGTAAATTTTTAGAGCCCGAAGCAATGCATCCCTCTCTTCCTTATTAGCAGCCTTGCCATTTGTAGGAAACTCCAATCATCATTGTTTGGATTAACACGCCATAGCAATGCTTTATTCGTTGTTATTAAGTTTGATTAGTTTATGGTATGTGCTTGTATTCGCATTTTTTGGATCTTTAATCTTTCCAAAGAAAACCGTTGGCTTAGAATTTTCCCTTTGATCCATGAGAAACCCTAGTGTAGAAATGTGAGAATAAGAGTAACTCCATCCAAAACATAATGTCTGTGTGTATATTAAAATTGGCATTGAGTCCCATACTTGGTACATTGTATGTTAGTCTAGATTGAAATGGAATTTATATTATAACTCGCACTCTATTCACTGCCTTAAGGTTATCAGTCTGGGCCTTATTATCCATTGCTATGAATTTATGAATCTAAATATAGTGTATCAAAAAATAAATATGTATTGAAGTATGTATGCATTTGTTTGAGCTTATGTTTTTACATTATACTGCAAATCTAACTCTTCTAGTTCGATGTTTTGTTAAATGTTGAAATCAATGCTCAAGCCTTCCAAATAGACATTTTTTCTTAATGGTTCGTTGTGGCTATAGAAGGCACGATTTGTATTGTGATTGTTCTAATTCAATGTATTATATGTGCAATTACATATATATGTCTATGTTGTGTTGTTTTTGTGTTACTTTAATATAGATTTGCCTAAATTTATAGTTGAAGAAACAACATATTGAAAATATTTAATCCTCATATATATACATATATTAGATAGATGTTTTAATATAAAAATCTGATTTTTAATTGGATATAGCATTTTGTCTTTAGTATTTATGGGAATGCTTCTATTTTAACATAAGAAAGTACATCTATACACAATGTTTGTAAGAAAAGAAGCATCGTAATTTAAACACTTTTAGAATATTATTATATGTACATATGTAAATATGTATGTATATATATATATATATATATATATATATATATATATATATATATATATATCATAGTTATAGAACGAGAATAATGAAAGGAAGTTGACTTTCTTGGTTTAAATGAATGGAAATTTGACTCTTAATAAATCTTTTGGGGTGAGCTAAATCTATCATGACACTAGTCTCAAGAACAATTGTGTTTGTGAAAATAATGTGTTTGTGGCAATTATGGATTGGTTACTTGTGTTTAAATTGTGTCGAAGTTAAGTGGAGTGGTTGAGTGTGGTTAAAGTGGGCAAGTGTCTTCCAAAGGCTTGGGAAATGTACCTAGTATGAGTATTTTATGTTGTCTCTTTTTGGAGTAGTTTGAATGGTGGATTTTATGTTTCTTTATTTCGAAATGGTTGATTATGTCTTGGAGATGGATTCACGAGGGTCTTAGCCATGCACTACTGATTCATTTATATGATTGGGATTTGTGTGTGAGATGGGTTATGCCTCACCTTGTTGTATTTGTAATGTGATTTTAGTATTTGTGCAAGTGGCTTCGCTCTTGTTTTATTGGGGTCTTCTTGTTATTAGTAGGGGAGTGGCTCTCAATGGGGGTCAACACGCAAAGTGGCACCTAGGTAACCCATGTGAGAGTTTTGTAATCAAGTGATAACCTAAAATGAACTAGGGGTTGGGTAGTAATAACACTAATCAAGATAAGTTAATGCCTTGCTCATGGCTCAAGTGCTCGTATAGGCTTGAGATGAGACTAGAAGGCCTAGAATGGCAAGATCAACTACCTTGTCCTCACGAGAGGTATGTTGATTCCACATAGGGCTGCATGAGGTGCTAGAGATCGATAGAGGCTACTAGGGTAACCCAGGATGGGGGTTGGGGCCTAGGAAGATCTGCCTGGGTAACCCATGCAAACTATGTGATTACACTCCTCCTGTGGCAAGTTGGTATCCCTTTGTCTCTTGTTTTTCCTTGTTTTTTTGTGTGCCTCTAGAAGGGATGTTACTATCATTGATGTTGTAATTTACTTGTTCATTGATGTCATGTTAGCCTTGTGTTGTATTTTTCCTTTTGTCTACTTGTGAAGGTGAGACCCTTTGCTATCTGTTAGCATGGGGGGTGGACCTTTGGGTTCCACATGGTTGGGTGGAAAGTGCATTGTACTCCATTGGGTTTCCTCTCCATGTTCATGACTGTGGTGACTTCTCCTGGATTGAAGACTTCTACATTGTACCAACTCAAGTGGATTGCTACTCTTGTACTTGTAATGGATCATAACTTGATGTATCATGTATCATACTTTGATGTACACTCCTCACTTGTATATGAGGAGATATTGTTGTTCAAATGTATAAATGTAATGATGAAAAAAAAACTAATATTGGACTCTGTATGTGATGGACTTGAAATAGATATTATTGTATATGTAATTAAATGGTTTGATTCAATTGATCTCCTTTGAATACATGTTATGGTTGTATTATATTGATGGTTCAATTAAATGGAATGTTTAGATGTAATTCCATATTGTTACTAGAATTTATTTAATGTGATGAATTACAGTTTCTTGCTTAGTTAGCTAATGGGTATCAAGTAGCGTAGTCATAGACCCTAGAGGACTTAGATTAGGAAACTAGATAATATTTCTCTTGCAATCATGTGAATGCTTCTCTTTTCAAAAAAAAAAATTCTGCTTTAGGTGTTAGTGTTTTGTCCTCTAGGTTTTTGTGGCAAGGCATTGCACATGGTAAAAGAGCCCAAGTTCAAACACTGGGTGCTCTGGGTATATACAAGAGCCCATTAAGTTGTATTAGTCGCATAGAATTTGAAGTTTACATTTTCCCTTGTTGACCTCATTTAATACCCTGAACTTGTCTTTGGTGGTGTCTATGTAGGATAATTCCTAGAGGTCGAGGTCGAGGTCGAGGGTGTGGTAGAGGTTGTGGTGGTGGTTGTGGGGCCAACCGTCAAGACTCTCTTCTGTAGAGTTTCGACAAGTCTGATAGTGAGGAACAAAAGGGTTCCCAGAACAATTAGGGAGATGGAGGACAAAATCCGAATCAGCAAGGGTTGGAGGACGCACAGTTGCGTCACTTACTTCAAGAGGTTCTTGCCTGTCTTGGTCCGAGACAAGAGGATGAATAGTTGGTGAATAGAGATAGGAAGAGGTATCCCAGGAGGAGAGAGATTGTAGTAGAGTAGGATGCTATATTGGTTGGACATATGAGGGACCTTCTTCGAGCATGTCCTCTGACATTTAATGGGACTGTGCAGTGGTTTAGAGGCAGATGCCTGGTTAATTGATCTGAACAGGTGTTTCACTATGCATCCATATGGTAGCAACACCAAGGCTAGGTGTGTTATCATGCATTTCTGAGGTTTTTCTTTCATGTGGTGGAATTTGGAGGAGCAGAAGCTCCATTTGGAGATAGATTCAGTATCATGGGAGATGTTTTTAGAGAGATTTAGAGCCTAGTTCTTGTTCGATCATTGCTGACAACATCATGCAAACGAGTTCCATGAGCTACAACAGATGGCCATGATAGTTGAGCAGTATGAGCGAAGATTTTATGAACTTAAGTAGTGTTTTGGCATAGGAGATGATGAGGGTATGTTAGTATAACACTTTATCAGGGGCTTGAATTCCCATATCAGTGGAGGTGTTTGGGTGTTTGAGCCAAAAACCATGGAGGTAATTGTGGAGAAGGCGTGGATAGCTGAGTAGAATTTGGCTATGGCTTTAGGCGGTTAGACTGGTGTACAGATTGGCAGTTCACCTCCAGTAGGTTTCAGTTCTCGAGGTGGCCAAACTCAGGGAGTAGGTCCTTTTAGGAGCCACCATGCACCCACTCAAAGTGGTTAGCAATAGTACTAGCATTCTTAGTCCAAACATAAGAACTCTTAGTCACGACAGGGTGATAGATTTCAGTTCGGGAAAGATAGGAATTGGAGGCGAAACAAGTGTTATTGCTTTGATCTACTAGGCCAAACTTAGCAATCTACAGTTAATAAGGGTAGTGTTTAGCATTCTAGTGTACCTCTTGGTGGTAGAGGTTTTGACAGAGGTAGCAGGTGCTTCTCTTATGGTAAGTGGGGTCACATTGCTAGAGAGTGTCCTCAAAAGGGCACATTTGGATTTACTCAGAGACTAGCGGCTTCAGAGCCGACAATAGGGGATGCAGGTAGCTCACATAGATTTTTTGCTATGATTGATAACCGCTAGGTTGAGCACCATGGTATAGTGGTTGAGATTTCAAATGAGTTATAGGGTAGTAGAGTATTTATTCTCTTTGATTCAGGTGCTTCAGATTCCTTTGTTTCTCCTTCCGTAGTAGTGTGGTGTGGACTAGTTGCAGC
Organism: Sequoia sempervirens; assembly: GCA_007258455.2. Lineage (NCBI taxonomy): Eukaryota > Viridiplantae > Streptophyta > Pinopsida > Cupressales > Cupressaceae > Sequoia > Sequoia sempervirens. The sequence goes on along the minus strand of VDFB02252616.1, from coordinate 228,012,621 downwards.
GAAGCAGGACAATAGGTGGCAGGTTGAATTAGCCTCCAGTACTAAGGTCGTAGTTGAGTCTCTTGTTCGTGGTTGTAGTTTGAGGATTGAGTCTCTTGACACCATAGTTGACCTTTGTATTATTCTCCTTGGGTCTTATGATATTGTTTTGGGCATGGATTGGTTAGAGGCTCATAAAGAAATCATAGATTGTTGTCGTAAGTTGATGTAGTGTGTAGATGATTCTGGTAGTGAGATTGAGGTAGTTGGGGTTTAGAGGCCTATTTCCTTGAGAATGATCTCAGCTATGCAATTGAGGAGGTGTATGTGGCAGGGTTGTCAGTTATTTGCAGTGATGGCTAATGATTTGGAGTTAGGAGAGAGTTAGGAGGAGGTGTCACTTGATAGTCATCCCATCCTTAGATAGTATGTAGATGTATTTCCTAACAAGATTCCAGGGATGCCACCTAAGCGTGACATTGATTTTAAGATAGATCTTGTACTTGGAGTTGATCCCATTTCACGAACTCCATACCAAATGACCACACAAGAGCTTAAGGAGCTCTTGTTACCGGTTGAGGAGTTGTTAGTGAAGGGATTTATTTGTCCTAGTGTCTCTCCTTGGGGAGTACCAATTATTTTTGTGAAGAAGGATGGGTCCCTTTGATTGTGCATTGATTACTGGCAATTAAACAAGGTGACAGTGAGAAACAAGTATCCATTGCTGAGGATCGATGATCTATTTGATCAGATCAAGGGTGCTAGGGTATTTTCAAAGATTGATCTTAACTTACGATATCATTAGTTGTGCATCTTCGATGAAGATATCCATAAGAACACATTTTGTACTCGTTATGGACACTACGAGTTTATAGCCGTGTCATTCAGGTTAACGCACGTGCCATCTGTGTTCATGAGTTTGATGAATGGTGTGTTTCGCACCTATCTCAACAAGTTTGTCCTAGTGTTTTTAGATGATATTTTGATCTATTCAAGGACCATGGAGGAACATGAGGAGCATCTGAGGCAGGCGTTACAGTGTTTGAGGGAGAATCAGTTGTATGCAAATTTGGCAAAATGTAAATTCTTCTAGACCGAGGTGAAGTATTTAGGTCATGTTATCTCTGGTGAGGGAATTATCGTGGATCCTTCAAAGATCCAAGCTATTATCGATTGGCTTGCACCACTAATGTTGTAGAGGTTCGCAGTTTCATGGGGTTAGCAAGTTACTACCGACAGTTTGTATAGGGTTTCTCAAGGATAGCCTACCCCATCACTTCTCTTTAGAGGAAAGGGAAGAAATTTATTTGGTCGGAGCAGTGCTAGGAAAATTTTTAGACTCTTAAGGAGAGATTGACTAGTACACCTATCTGAGTAGTTCCTGATCCTACTAGGGACTTGTGGTTTGTATAGATGCTTCCTTGGAGGGTTTAGGAGCTGTGTTGATGCTGGATGGTCGCACGATTGCCTATGAGTCTTGCAAACTCAAGGATCACGAGTTGAATTATCCCACACATGATTTGGAGTTAGCTATTGTGGTTCATGCTTTGACGAGATGGAGGCACTTTCTTTTAGGGCATCGGTTTGAGCTGCACATTGATCACCACAGTTTGTAGTATATTTTCACACAACCTAATCTAAATGTGAGATAGAGATGATGGATGGAGTTTCTGTGTGAGTATGATTTTGAGGTGAAATTCATTTAGGGAAATGAGAATGTGGTGGTGGATGTGCTTAGTCACCAAAAACACAAGCTTTCGGTAGTGACTCTTGGAGTGGACTTGAGGAGTTAGATCATTTCAAGACTTCCTTTAGATAGTTGGTATCAAGAGGCGAGGTTTGAGGTGGAGTTAGGCAGAGTTTTAAAGGGAAGATTTGCAAGATATTCCCTTGAGTCAGATGGCCTTTTGAGGCACTTGGGTCGTATTTATGTTCCTTCTTCAGGAGATCTTCGTACCTTGATCATGTTTAAGGCACATCAAGCACCTTATTCAACTCATCCAGGTGTCAAAAAGATGCACACAGATCTTTGACAACTATACTTTTGGGCTGGAATGAGGAGAGATATTGCTGATTTTGTGTCGAGATGTCTGGAGTGTCAGAGAGTGAAGGTAGAACACTAGCATCCTGTAGGACTTTTGCAACCTCATCTAGTTCCAGAGTGGAAATGGGATATCATCTCATTAGATTTTATTGTTGGATTTCCTGTTTCATCCCATTAGCATGATGCCATTATGGTCATTGTGGATAGGTTGACGACGGTGGCACACTTCTCTCCTATCTGATCCTCATACAATGCTTCATCTGTGGCTAGATTTTTCATGGAGGACATTGTCAGGTTGCACGGTATTCCTCGCAAGATTATTTCAGACAAAGATCCAGTGTTTACATCAGCTCTTTGGACATCCCTGCAGCATGCATTAGGGACTCACACTATTGTATTCAACTCCATTTTCTGATGAACGTTTTTTGAAATTTTGACAAACTATTGTCAGAACACCGACTAACCACTGCAATAATTTTCATCGAAACCTTTTCATCGCTTTCCCGAAAAACCTTGAAACGTCGAACTCACGACATGACTTCGTTGGTAGTCGCCATGGTAAAGGTGATCAGGTGTTCGTCGAACTTTCGATGAACCATGTGTCAATCTAACAATGAAAATTAGCTAGAAAACAAGCGGGACAAATCAGCCAAAATGTCAAAACACCAAAAAATCATCGAAATAGCAACGAAAGGGGCATGTCATAATGTCAATTTTTTTTTCAAAGGTACAACAATTCTGTCGGTCGTTTTTGAAGTTTCGTTGGATGTGTTCATTGAAATTTTGACAAAACTGTGCAATTTTTTTTTTTTTTTAAATTATTCCATTTGCAAACATGCTAGTCTAGAAAAATGTAATTGGACGATGTAAAGCCAAATTCGACAAATTTTTCCAACATCCTCCTTCCTATGCCAAAGGGAGAGCTTTGTAATAGGGTATGGACATCCATCAAAACATTAAGGATAGAGGATTTTCATCAGCTGTAGTTGCAACTGCCCTATTAGACATGTATGCAAAATGTCAAAGCATAGACAAGGCACATGAACTGTTTGACTGAATGCCTCAAAGAAATTTTGTCTCATGGACTGCAATGATTGCAAGATATGCACAAAATAGATTTGTTCAAAAGGCTTTAGAAATTTTAAATCAAATGTATTTGGCTGGTGTAAAGCCAAATTCGACAACCTTTGTGAGCATCCTCTCTTCTTGTGCCAAAAGGGGATCTTTGGAACAGGGTATGGAAATCCATCATAACATAATGGAAGGGGGAGTTTTGTCAAATATTATAGTTGGAAATGCTCTAGTAGACATGTATTCAAAATGTGGAAGTATAGATAATGCACATGAACTATTTGATGGAATGGCTCAAAGAGATGTCATCTCTTGGAATGCAATGATTGTAGGATATGATAATGATGCAATTGACATGTGGTTATTTTTGTTATCTCTTATGTTCATAAACAACTATTTTGCATGTGTGTACTTCAAAAGAAAATAATGATAAAATTACCAAGTTTAAAAGTTACTACACAAGGGTTGCAAATGACAATAATAATAATGGTGGTTGTATTTGAGAAGGCATTAGGGAAGAAATTTACTCTAAAATTTGTTGATAAACCTAAAGATTTTGAAACTCTGTATGCATTTATAGAGAAGGTTGAGAAGGAATTTAAGTGGAAAAGCAATACATGGAAGATCTATTTATTTAGTGGCATTGGAATGTTGACTTCCCTAATATATGACCTCAAGAATCAATTATAAATCAATAACATATTGAAAAGCTATATATTCTCTTTTTTTTAAGAGGATGGAATTTTGGGATAGAAAACTTTTGGGTTCTTTCACATTGTACAACAACAAAAGACTGAGTTTTCTCTCCTCATCATATAACAAAAGATATACTAGGAAAAATACATAACTAATGTTGTGATCTAGCTAAAGATGCCCAAATGAGATATAAAGCTTCCTAATGGTTATAATTCAGGAGTTAATGCATAGTAACATGGCATTTAGACAAAGGAGCAAACAAGGTTTGTTGACCAAATCACTGCAACCAAATATTTGCTTCTAAACAAAAATGGAGGATGACAAGAATTGGAGGTGATTGCTTCTATCCCAAAATTAATTTCTATGAAGCATATAAAGTAGATTACAAAAAATGCATAAAACACAAAAAGAGTGTGTATTAAGCACTTGAGTTACCCCCTTGCTGCATATCCTATTATGAATTCCCTAAAGTACTTGGATCTTATACAATTTTATGTGCATCTTCAGTTATTATAAGTCACAAATAAATTCTTTATTAACTAATCAGACAAATTTTCTACCTTTGTTTGTACTTTAGAAATGATAAGTTTTTCAAAAAAGTAAATGATCTACATACCTATAATCTCACAATGCTACTTATTTGTTCACGGTCCAAAGATTGGAAGACAATATACTCATCAATACGATTTATGAACTCAGGTCTGAAGGTGGCCTGTGCTGCTTCAATACAAAATAAGAATCCAAAAGCTTGATTACCCTTGTTGAACCACTTAACTTTAGCACTTTCATCTGTACATTTTTTTTCTACCCCCATTGTAACTCTATATAACCTCTTGTTCTTTAGTATTAGTTGAACCTTAGTTTTCCATTGATGGCAGTTAAATGGAATTATAACATTTGAATCATTCTTGTCAATTGTTGCAACAAATTTAGAAGTGCAAAAAAGAAAAGATAGGAGGAAGAAGTACACACAACATAAGGCTATCCACAAGATAGTCATCTGTCTTGTTGTAGCCAACCAATTAGGCCTCTTGGAGCAGTGTTGTTTTGGTCCATTTCTCTTTTTTATATTCATTGTCATGACGGAAGGTTTTGAGGCCTTGTAGGGGCATATAATACCTATCTAAGTTTAGTGGTTTGGGCCTGGAATAGGCTTGTATGTGGATTTTATTCTAATTATCCTACCAGGCAGGGCTACAAGGGTTAAAAGGGTAAAGAGGCCTAAAGGTTAAAGCAATGAGAAAATGGAGTTTCCTAAGTGCAAATTAGGGTGTTAAGTTTTGGTTTGGTCCTATTTGACATGATCTAAGTGGTTACAAACTCTCTTGGTTGTGAGAGTACAAGAACCCTAGGCGAGTTGGGTCTTTTCCTTGAAGGAATAGTGGATTGGAAAGGTCCACTTAAAGAGTATTTGAGAGAGTTGTGCTAAGTTGGTAGTTTGATCATCTAGTTGATCATCTAAAGAAGCTTCCCTTGCTCACTCTCAATCACTTATTCCTACATAGTTTACTATCCTTGGTCTGTCAATCACTTAATGTATTCTTTCCATGTCACAAAACAAGAATCTTCTATCATGAACAAGGTTGTAGCATGAAGGCATGTAGCATACTCTGGGATCTACTCATTTAATATCAAATTGCCCCATAATAACCCTTGTTATTTTCATGATGGACATAAGCTAATGCATTATTCTTCAATTGTGACAAAAACTTTATGGAGTTACCCTCTCAAATGACACATGAATGCATAAATTTGAGAGGAAGACAATAAGTTGAATGAATGTAAGTAAAGAAATTTTTGCATACCTGTAGATGGTACAAAATTTCATGGTTAAGTGGAAGCCTCCCATCAACAACAAGATCCAAATATCCATGTATCTATCTCAATCGAGCCTCTAAACCTTCAGAGCTGTCAATTTTTCCACTAACTTGTTATGCACAAAAAGTCAAATTTTAGAGTCATGTCACCACTAAAAACAAAAGAAACAGAGCTTTGAAACCAAATCCACACACAACACAATGTGGTATTCATACAAAGCCATACAAACATACTAAACTCAGAACATTGGAATGGAAACAACTTGAAATTATGATGTAGAGCATGGATTCAGTTTACTCAACTGGAGGCACACTTCACAATAATGGGTTCTTCATGTAAAACATTTGTACGAGGTTCAAATAGTAAAGAGATTGATGAAAGATAGAGGAATTAAAAAGATACTTGAATGTAGTTGGATTGAGCTTCTCTTTGTTTCGAGAATAGTTTAATATTCTCTACTTAACAGGGCCAACCACATGACGGTGGAAACTAATTTGGCCCCTCCCCCCCCTCACATCACTCTCAATTCCCCATACCTGATCATATAACATTAATCATTCATTCATCCATTAATAACATATAACATTCATTCATTAACATATTCACATTCATTCATTCATCCATTAATAACATATAACATTCATTCATTCGGTTTTTACATATTATAAAAAATATGGTTGTCATAATATGATTACAATCACTTTTTTTTTTGTTTCTTTAATTTTGAAGCTAAAAAAAGCTGAAGTGGAGTATCATTTTCTAAATCATATGTCCCCCCTTCAGTTGTTCTTCCCTCTACTCATGATCTTAATGTACGCCTAGTCGTGTACTAATCATGACATGGAGGCCGCTTCAAGGGGGGTCTACTGCAATAACAAAGAAATGTTAAATTGATATATTTTTTTATTATTGTTACAAGTATTTTATTAATTAAAAGAACATTAGAGTGGCACTCTTTACCTGATGGGGCCACATCATTTTCCTAATCTTGTCATATAGCCTCATGCTCAACATGCTGAACACCCTCTAAATCCTGATTTGGAGTTGAAACAGGAAAGGTTACATTAATGAATACACCAATTGCAATTAAATATGTTTAAAAGAACATTAGAGTGGTCCTCTTTACCTGATGGGGCCACATCATGTTCGTGATCTTCTCTAGCCTAATCATGCTCAACATGTTGGTCATGTTCTACATGCTCTAAAGTTGAAACACGAAAGGTTACATTAATTAATAGACCAATTGCAATTAAATATGTTTAATTGTATTAATCTATATTGTGTTTTTTATAGCACATGAATACATCCAGTACTGGGATGCACACTATGACCTTCATCTGCAGGTTGTGCTCCACCCTCACCAAGCTACATTCCAATGTTAGGTGCAGTATTATCATTGTCTGTCTATTTAAAACAAATAGGCACATAATTACTTTATGGTGGAAATTAATATTGAATAGATTACACAAGTATTCAATTTTAAATAAACTTTATTGATTTTATTTATCTGCGTGTTGGATCCAATGGAAGATTGTGTTTTTCCAATCAAGACTCTTAGGCATTCAGCCATGACTTCATAGCCATGCTGGAAGGCAATCTTCATTTCCTCTTTTGTGGGAACTCTATTGAATTCAAAGCCCTGCATTTTTGCATAAGATTATGAATTTTGCTTCTATGGTGTGATAAAACCAAAATTGTTTGCAATTTATTATTTGGATGCAATATTTCATTTATTGATACTTACAATTCTCGCAGCTAATTTCATATAACCACTAGAGCCAAGTTTGTTCTGCCCGTGTTTTTCTAGTCTTTCCTTTGTTTCCTTCGATGTGTCGAGCAGCCTCTGAAAAGTTTGAAATACGTTAGATTATGTAAAAAGAAAGAGTAATTAGTATATAATTACATTGTTGATACTATCACATACCTTCCTTGGCCTGGTGGTGTCTTTCCTTTCTTCTTTTTAGCCTTCTCCTTTCCATCCAACATCAGGTCCTTCCACTCCCTCTCTTGAATCATGGGGGGATGCTCGTACTTTTTATTCTCTAAATGTGACCTATATTGGTCCCTCACATACTTTAGATATGTACCAGCTTTCTTAAGGACCTTTATTTGGTTGAATGTTTTATCACCGAAAAGCATAGCTAAACGGTTAATGAGCTCATCCTTTAAATCTTGATTTTGGGCATTCCACCATGTACGTATGGTGGGCCCGAAGAGCTCCAATGTTATATCACCTAGATGTTTATAAAAAACATCATTTCCTGCAAAATTATCATGGGATCATTAGTCTAACAAGAGTGATCAATAAGTAAATTTCAATTGGATTATATATAATAATAATTTTTTTTAAAAATTACCTGGGACCTTCTTTATCTTTATGGGAACGAAATCCTTGGTCACCACAAATGTGACCGGTAATGTTCTTGTACTAGTAATATGACAAGATCCAAGAAATGCTGCTAAAACATCACTAGTACTAGTGGCCTCTGCATCACCAGTACTACCTGATGCATGCATGCTATGTGTTGCCAACATTTTAGTCGACAATATAGGCATGAATGATGGGGTTAGATGATCATGTGATGTATGTGCAGGAAGATCGGGATGGACACTTGTACCAACCCCTACTCCACGGGCAGCACCTGCAGTACCCTGATAATGGGCAACAACATCATGAGGACACAAAAAATCCTATAAAAACAACACATATTTAGTTCATGACATAAAAGATTACAAATTATAAAACCATGAATGAACTTATATTATAATTAAAGACCTCATGACAACTTACTTGCAAGTTTTTTACTCTCTCAGTCAATATTTTAACCCTCTCTCTTATCTCATCTGTTTGAGGCACTATGAATAACAATTGAAGGATTTATTCATTGCATTTTTTTGTGTCTTCCTTATCATATCGAGAGGGTTTGTTGAATATTTGATGTCATCATCCAATAAAAGTGACTGCACCTCAACCCTATGGATTCTCTCCTCTACTACTAGTGCCTTTCTTCGATCAGTTGTCTACAACAAGAATATTTAAAACATTATCAAAATTAACCCAATAAACTTATGGAAAAAACATAATAATAAAACATTTTTCTAGTATCTAATTTGTACAATTACAATGAGGTAAACCTGTTGGGTAGAAGTGCCTGAAGATGCATCGCGATTTGTGGTCTGGGCCGGAGCCTTCCCCATACAATCAATGTCCCGCTGTGACAAAAATTAAATATAAAAAAACATTACTAAAATGAAACCAATAGACATACGAAAAAAAAACATAATAATAAAATGGTATATTGGAGTCATTAATTGGAGGTTGGGTAAAATGGTATATAGTATGTACCACCCCCATAGTAACTGTGTTTGTATCTAAGTGATTCAAATTGTAATCGATTAGCAACTCTTCCCCTACAGTTATTGATTTTATCACACATATGAATACATGGTTTCCCTCGCGCGCCTCAAATATGAAATTGGGTTGCTTATTTGTTGACCCAGGTCATGTACTATTTATAAACCTTGCAATATTCCCTAATGCTTTTGGCCTTCCGTCAATGTACATAGCCACTCCTTTATTTTGATCCTTATCTTTTAGCTGTATATAATTTGCTAACAATGCATACCTACGCATACTTCATGTATATCGAACCAGCTGCATCCAATCTTTGTAACTGGAACAGGGTCCGACATACTCCATCAATTTAGTAACTTTTTTGTAATAGGCCTTTATGTCGTCCATGCAAAATAGGCCCAAACCATGTAATGACGATGGTGCTATGCGATATATCCTCTCATTGACACAAAAATCAGTGTTTATTGGAGGAAGTTCCCTAGGTACCCATTGTTTTCGTAGATGTTTGTACCTCAAGGGCACCTCAATGTCGCCTATTCTCTCATCATCATAAGAACATGACCCCCCTTCAGCAAGAAAAAATTCCACATTTTTATGGAATTTTCTTCTAATCTTTTGACCTCTAGTTGTTCTCCCTCTTTTAGACCTACTACATGTCTCGCTTTCCTCTTCTCTTCCTGAATTTTCCTTGCTCGAGGAAGACAGATCTGAAAAATACCTATTTGGTGGTACCTGCACTCATAAGGATGTTTGATGAAGTTCTTTCATGGTGATGTGATCCCAAGGTGACATTATGATTAATCTATCATTTCATCACTAGAATTTGACTGGTTATAAGGTAATCAAGTCTTGATAGATTGCAAGTTATTGTTACTACTGTCCAAATGTGTCCATCACAAATCATGATCAATGTATGAAGGAGACTGTCCCTTGCAATTAATGGCTTTAAAATTTATAACAAGTGTTAAATGTGACTATGGTCCACCAGTTACACAACCAAGGCCTCAAATGTATTGTGCAGAAGAATGGTTTCACCATACATAATATTTTGGTTTAAGTTGTCTTGAAAAAGATGAAATAGAACACTAAGAGACATAATTCAGGTGCACGTGTGAGGTGGTTCAACTGTCCATTGATAAAATCCATATGTCTAAGTGGTTAACAGGGAGGGAGTGTGTACTAGGACTGGTTAAGTCATCATAAGTTTATGCTTTGTCAATAAAAATTGTTTAAGTCATCTTAAATCTTCCTATGTCTAATTGCTTGGAGACTTTTGGTATGTTTTAAGGTAGGATGAGTGGTTACATCAATGTTCTAGTTCCCTATGACAAGGTTTCAACATCTTCAAATAGTGAAAGTTAGTGCTCATAGTCATTTGAAACAACATTTTGATTCTTCAAAGGCTTGTAGTAGGTTTTGAGTCTTGGTGATAAGTTTCAAAGTAATCACAAGGTCTCCATCCTCACTTTGTAAGCTTAGTGCACCTTGGAAAATTAAAGAATAAAAATTCCATGATGCAACCAGGTGCTTGAGGGGAGTTTCCTTGCTGTTTTGAAATGGTTTTGATGCCTTTTGACACCTCTTGAAGGCTCTTTGTATTCAGGCTTGTGGAAGTTGTATTAGCTTGCCTTAACTAGGCAATTAGGTGTCTAAATGATATTTTGTTAGTTCCCAATGTACAACCAATTCAAATTTCAATTGTGGGACATCAAGAAGGTTGGTTGAAGATAGAAATAAGCCTCTCTTGGTCGAGGCATGTGGGTTGATGAATCATTTTGAAGTTCTAATGCAAAAGCTTGTTGTTTTCTAGAAAATCTGTGTGTAAATTTTCTATTCTACTACGTGGTACGGCCTTTGTATGTACTATATAGGTAAATTCCTATTATGGTTGGATAGAGGGAAGACCTGGCTTTCTTTTGGAGGTGATTTGACAAGTTTTCATTGAGTATAAAAGAAGATATTTGCATTTTAGTAGGAACTGGTCTGAAAACCCTCAAAACTAGGGTTTTGATTGAAGAATGGCTCTTTCTTCCATCTCCATGTTGTAATAATGCTAATTCTTGGTGGGATGGAAGATATTTGTGTATATTTTCATATTTTTAGGGTTATAGAGAATGGTATGCTGTGTGGAGGAAGTTTTGTAATGTTCTAGTCTTGGCATCCTCATGTGATAGGCCTAGATTGTGAAGCAAAAAGTTGAGTTTTTCTTGTTTAGGGTGATTTTAACTATGAAGGCACTTCAGAGTGATAGACATGGGTGTAACTAGCTTGTAAAAACCTATTTCAAGGATTTGGTGTGAAGGGGAGAGCCTAGATAGTCAACTATCCTATTGTATCCTGCCAATTAGGCCTCTTGGAGCAACGTTGTTTTGGTCCATTTCTCTTTTACTGTCCACTATCAAGAAAGAAGGTTTTGAGACTTTGTAGGGGCATATATTACTTGTCTACATTCAGTGGTTTGGTCCTAATAGAAGCTTATGTGTGGATTTTTTTTTGACTATCCTACCGGGCAGCGCTACAAGCCTTTTAGTGGTAAAGAGGCCTAGTGGTTAGAGCGATGATAAAATGTAGTTTCCTAAGTGAAAACTTGAGTGTCATGGTTTGGTTTAGTCCTATTTGACATGATCCAAGTGGATACAAGCCATCTTGATTGTTTGAGTATAATAACCCTAGTTGGGGGGGTCTTTTCCTTGAAGGAATAGTGGATTGGAAAGGTCCACTTGAAGAGTATTTGAGAGAGTTGTGCTAAGATGGTGGTAAAGAGGCGTAGTGGTTAGAGCGATGAGAAAATGGAGTTTCCTAAGTGAAAACTTGAGTGTCATGGTTTGGTTTAGTACTATTTGACATGATCCAAGTGGATACAAGCCCTCTTGATTGTTTGAGTACAACAACCCTAGTTGGGGGGGTCTTTTCCTTGAAGGAATAGTGGATTGGAAAGGTCCACTTAAAGAGTATTTGAGAGAGTTGTGCTAAGTTGGTGGTAAAGAGGCCTAATGGTTAGAGTGATGAGAAAATGGAGTTTCCTAAGTGCAAACTTGAGTGTCATGGTTTGGTTTAGTCCTATTTGACATGATCCAAGTGGATACAAGCCCTCTTGATTATTTGAGTACAACAACCCTAGTTGGGGGGGTCTTTTCCTTGAAGGAATAGTGGATTGGAAAGGTACACTTAAAGAGTATTTGAGAGAGTTGTGCTAAGTTGGTGGTTTGATCATCTAGTTGATCATCTAAAGAAGCTTCCCCTACTCACCCTACATCATGGTTGAAGGTAGTTGGGGTTTGAGATGGTTTAAAAAGCCTTCCAAGGATCAAGAAAAGGTTGTTGGAGGAGTTGATACCAAAATTTCATATCAAATACCATATTCTTGAAGCAATTTTCTATGTTTTCATTGTTTTTCTAAATTTCTTTTGTGTTGTATGGATCTGTACAAGCTTGAAATGCTCTGAGATCATTGGTGTAGATAAATATATGTGTTCCCTTTCATTTTCATTTGTTTTGAAGTTCTAAATCACTATTTTGTGGGAGAAAACAATCAAATACAGGGACTGCCCTATTTTTCCTGTGCAAGGGTTTGAGGGCTAAATAGAAATGACATCCACCAATCCACCCACTGTCTTGGGACTGCCTTGTTTTTCCTGCGTAAGGGTTTGAGGGTCTAAGAAATGATTTTTTTTGGGGTTTATTGTTGTAATTCAGAATATGTGCCATTTAGTTCCTTTGAAAATTGATATTGATTAGTTGTTGTCGCCCTTTTTTTAATTAAGGATTTTATATCATTCTAGAGCTCACTTTATTATTGAATATGAGAACACGAGTCTATGTTGATATCTTTTTCATTGAAAGCTAAAGACTGAGAGGTACCTATTCCGCCAAAATCATTTGAGACACGATCCCATCCTCATCCCTTATATCATATCTTTGGAAGTGTAAACCTTGATAAATGAACAAAATGAAACACACTTAGTTTTTTTGAGGTTGTGAGTGGCATGGATGAAACTGAAGCTATGGACAACCCAAATTGTTGTGTGGAGTATGCTTGCACTACAATCTTAAGATTTTAGTTGTGAACCTAACTAAAATAGATCTTATGGATGTTACAAACTTATGACACAAACCTTTAAACCTAGTTTAGAAAGATACATTTTAACTTTGAGTTTGGTTTTTGAATTTAGATTTGAGCAAGGTTTTACATAATTAGATATTTTGGAGCACACAAAGATTTCTTGTTAATTGTTACTATTCAATTGTTTGATTCATTGCTTATAGTTACCATAAAAATTATACAAATAGCTTGTTCTCATGTTATTTTGGATTGGGATTAAACAAGGCATTTCAGAATCAGCAAGTGTCATGCAAGTTTTGTTCCGATTGGGGTGATTTAAAAAATATATCAATGCTGGAATCATGGGTTGCAGTTTGGTTTTGAAGTTTGGCTTAATATTCTATGACACTATTCCTTTGGCCAATCATGTATTCTTGTCAGGATTTTTTTGTATGGATATGTGTTTTTTGTTTTGTGTTATGTGTTTTAGGAAAATTTGAAACCCTTGTTCGAGGCATGAAGCTCCTATTATCCCTATTATGCATGTGTAAAGATTGCATCTAAATTGGAAACTAGGCATGAAAAACATAGGTTAAAGAGAATGGGGGTACCAAACTTATAGTACTCATTGTCCCTTGGTCATGGATTTTCCCTAAATGCCCTCAACCTCATCCCTGGCGCTGGTATTGACCTTGTTTTCACTCCTCCAAACTCTTCCTCGGCATTGGTATTCACCTTGTTTTCACTCCACCAAACTCTTCATCAACACTGGTATTGACCTTAAAACAATTCCAATCTCTTCCTTGGCACTGGTATGGACCTATCTCTCACTCCTTGAAACTCTTCCTCTCTTCCTCGGTGCTGTTATGGACCTATCTCTCACTCCTCGTAACTCCTTTCTTCCTCGATGCTAGTATTGACCTTTCACTTCTCCAATTTGATGAGCTAGGTTTTAATTAGAGTATGTTAATTAAATTGAAATTTTTGGTGCCATTTAGCTAGGTTTTAATAATAAATTAGCTATATTTACATAATAAATTATATAATTATTCGACTTATTATAATTATATATTATATTCTTTAACAAAATTATTAAATACATATAAAATTATTATAATTAATAATTAATAATAAGTATATTTTTATATAATACAAATTATAATTAATATAATATATATATTAATATAATAGTATATTAGATTAAATTATATAATATAATATAATTATATTTATTATTATATAATAGTATATATAGGCTTTTACCTAGTATAAAGAGATAAGGATGAATAGATAGAGATATAGGGAGGTGATTGATATCTCTCTCCCTGTCGCTCTCTATCTCTCTATATCTCCCACTATCTATGTCACTCCCTCTTCCCCCTCTATCTATTGAGCTATCTCTCCCTCTCCCCCCTTTCTCTCTCATTCAGTCCATCTCTCCCTCCATATCTCCTACTCTATATATCTATATCTATTTCTCTTTTTATCTCCCTCTCACTCCTCTCTCTATCTCTCTCTCTTTCACCATCCCCCTATATCTCTCTATATCACCCCATTTCTATGTTTCTTCTCTCCCTCTCTCCTATCTTCTTCTCTCTCTCCTTTCTACATGTTGCTCTCCCTCTCCCCTCTTCTGCCCTTTTCTGCCTATCTATCTCCCTCTCTTCTCTCTTTTCCTCTTCACCCTATCTCTCCTCTTTCTCACCCTCTTCTCTATCTCTCCTCCTCTACCCTATCCATCGACTCTCTATCTCCACCTCTCTTCCTTTCTCTTCCATATGTCTCTCTCTATCTCTTTCACCATCCCCCTCTATCTCTCTATATCACCCCCTTTATATGTCTCTCCCTCTCCATCTATATATATTGAGCTATCTCATCTCTCCCTCTCTCCCCTATCTTCTTCTCTCTCTCCCTCTCTACATATCGCTCTCCCTCTCTCCCCTCTTCTTTCTCTCCCTTTTCTACCTATCTATCTCCCTCTCTTCTCTCTCTTCCTCTTCAACCTATATCTCCTCTCCCTCTTCTCTATCTCTCCTCCTCTATCTATCAATATCCTTTCTCTCCCTTCTCAGCTATCTCTAGGCCCCTCTCTATCTCTCACCATCTCTCCTCCTATCCTATCCATCAACTCTCTATCTCCACCTCTCTTCCTTTCTCTTCCCATATATATCCATCTCTCTTTCTCTTCCTATATATCTCTATCTCTCTCTCTCTCTCTCTCACCATCCCCCTCTATCTCTCTATATCACCCCCTTTCTATGTCTCTCCTTCTCCCTCTATATATATTGAGCTATTTCTCCCTCTCTCCCCTATCTTCTTCTTTCTCTCCCTTTCTACATATCGCTTTCCCTAGTCTCCCCCTCTTCTTTCTCTCCCTTTTCTATGTCCTATCTATCTCCATCTCTTCTCTCTCCTCCTCTTCAACCTATCTCTCCCTCTCTCCCCCTCTCTCCCCCCCTTCTCTATCTCTCTAATGTCAAGCCTTCTAAAAATAGTGTTTTATTAAACTATAAGTAGATTATTGTCACCACCCTTCATTCCACATGAAATGCCAAATGTAGCAATTGTTTTGTTGCTTTTGTCAAGTTTCATTAACCAAGATATTTAGTGGGTTGAATAAAGTTGTGTTATGACCCTTGGTCTCTTTAAAATAATTAGACAATATTAGGGAGATCAAGAAGGGGAGAAAACTAAACTCCTTCAAAATAGGGGTAGTTGTGGGTTTGTTCATTTTCTTTGTATACTATATACTTAGTTTCTCTAGGATAAATAAGTCACTATAGAAATGAAATATGTTTGATTATCTACCTAATATTGTTTGTGTTTTTGAAATTATTAGACTATTTAGATCATTTTCTTAGTTGTGTATCCTAACTAATATAGAGTAGGCTTTTTCATTTTAATTGACTACTACATAATAGTTTATGTGTTGAAAGAATTGTTTCCATTCTTTGTAGTTTTTACATTGGAATACAAATCATATTTAATTTCACACCAATATACTTCTTTCATAAATCATATTTGTTTAATATCTTAAAAGATGTTAGTTAAATTGGAAAAGTTGTTTGAGTTAATTACTAAATTTGATCTAAAAATGTTCAACACTTTAGATATATTCAATTAGATATATATAGTTAAATTGGAGGTGTCATTTGAGTTAATAATTAAATAACGTAATAATCAATTAAAGCAAGGGACATAATTTTGGATGTATTTGAATTTAATAAATTACAAATTAAAATAGACATAAATTACTTGAAATAAGTGCTTCATAACCCATATAATCAAATCATAACCTATCAAAAAGGAAATAGGAATTTTCTAAAGAAAAGAACACTTGACCCAATCATAAGTGTATGGCCTTCGCAGAAAGGAGTGATCCACCTTAGCAATAGCAAGTACCCCATCCAAAATTTTCTCACATTACGCAAAGCCATAGTGTTCCTCCAAGATAAGCCAATCAAATCGAACCTTATGTGTCCTAGTAATCAAATTGGAGATGATCCTAAAAATGACATTACGAAGGGTGATTGGTCTAAAAAATTTAAACGACTTGGAAATTATTTCACTACTATGATCAATGTGTCATCTTTCATGAAATTTCTCAAAACACTATTCATTATGATCATATGAAAATTTCTAGGAGAACTACAATAGTTGTAACATCATGAATTAAAATTAAACATTAAAAAGTAAATCATAAATTAATTATGTAATGGCATAAAAATTAAAAACACCATGAATTAATTATGTAACCACACAACTCAAATATAATTCTATCAAGAAATGAATATCAAATAGATAATACAATCACATAACTCATACATTTCAATGTCATTGATCTTCTTCTTCACCCAACTCTTTGTCTGTATCATCCGATCTAGATTCGACATTGTAAGGATTGGTCATATCATCATCGTCATCATTGATATCAGTTTTGATAATGCCATCATCCACACAGATATCATCTTCATGAACATTAACTCCTACATCATCATGATCTAGTTCCTCCTCTTCGACATCTTCGTCAAGCACATCATTAACTAATTGTTGATCCTGATCATCATGTACATCATCTTCTAGTTCTTCGGCATCTTCTTCTTCCACCACATTATACTTTACCGGCCTTCCTCTTGGATCATGTCTAACAACAAATAACCAACCCGGTTTACCTAGAACCTCTGAGTAAAATATCTGCTCACATTGGATTGGAAGTACATAGGGCCCATTTCTAGCTTACTTGATCAACCTTGTATTAACCATGGTAAATCCATTATCATGTTCAATAATAGTTCTCTCGAGATCATTTTCATTCAATCATAGTCTGTACCATAGAACAACAAACATAACTAATTTGAAGGACTTAAAGTCACACTCAAGTATATCCAAAATCCCATAGTATTGATTTTCTAAGACTTTTAGATGTATGTCACTTCTAGATGAAACATTAGTCACCTGAAACACTGCAGTTATCCCAGAATCACAAGTTTTCTTCGTGTCATCCAACTTTTTGATTCAAAATTTATGACCATTGCACCACATAGCCTTGTGGTGTTTCACCTGTAATATGTCAAACATGAAAAAATTATTGCAATATCGTCAGTTGATAAACATATTTATTCTTGGCCGAATGTATGCAAAGAAAAAAATATCAACATATATATACATCAATATAAATGAAAATAATTAAATAATATGGGTGATTAATATATTTATATGTACCTATTTATCTCTTAAACCATATGCTAAATCAATTTCCTTTTGTGTAATATTGGAATCTCCATTACGATGAGCTTCTTTAACCAATGAAGCCACACCTTCCCATGTTAATGCGCGACCAGATTGTTGACATCGTTCAATCCATATCATCGTCCAATCAATATTTTTTGAGATTTAAAAATGTAGTACATCCCACTCTCAACCAACTATATAAAAAAAAATTGAAATTCACAAACGACGTTAACAAATTCAAAAAATTAAAACATTTCAATAGTGATGTTAACAACCTTGAAATTAGTGTGTTTTATGTTCATGTGATCATAAAAGATTAAAAAGTCAGTTGTAGAGGTGATTGTTCGGTAGTTGAGGTGTAAAGGGCTTTAAAAGGCATAAAGTTATCATTGTAAACCCTCATAGGATGAGAAATAAAGAAGGTATAGCTGTTGTCCTCAAGAGTTTTGTGAGGAAAAACATGTGAAATGAGAGGTTCAAGCTTAGGTATCAAAAAAATATGTATAGGAGATATGATTATATGAATTTTTACCCATGTGCAAACCTAATGGGTTGTGTCTGAGTTGTTTTTGAGGTCTAGGAGGTCGTGGAAGTACGAGATTGAATAAACCCTCATGATTTTGGCCTAAAACAAGGGTTTTTGGGTTTGGCAAGAATCTGGTCGTATAAGTGGAATATTTTTGTGGATTTTGAGGTTTGGAGGCATAAAAATTATTTCCCCAAGATTTCATGGGCATATGACAAGTATAAAGACTAGTTTCTTTGTAAAATAGGCCTAATCAGCCTAATTAACACAACTTAGAAAGGGTGATTTTGGTGATTTGGTCCAAAGGACTTGTACTTTCATTTGAATTATTTTTAATAACGCCAAGATGGGTGTCTAAAACTATCAAGGTTTTTTCTAGTGTTTTGGGAAAGTTTTGAGTTATTGGGAAAAACTAGGTTTGCACTGCTATAAGGATTCAAGGAGTCAAAGTGTGAAATTTGACTTTTGCTATTTGTCAGGCTTTAAGAGTTGTTTGGATTATTTAAAGTGGTTATTCTAAATTTGTTGGAATCCTCTTAAAGGCAGGTTGATAGGTTGGTTGAGTTGATCCTTCTAGGTCTACATCAATTAGTTAATTACCACGGTATACAACCTTAATTTATAATTGATGTATATTGAAGATTAATAATTAAATAAGTACAATATACATAAAAAACAAATGTAAAATTTATTATAATTACCTCTCATTTTCCTCAATCTATCTTTCCCCATTAGGTACTCCCCTTCGAATTTGTTAATGGAGTTGGATCCCAAATGCAATCTACATGGATCTTTGTTGCAAACTTAGGAAGATATTCAGTAATGTACACCATGGTCTAGTATACCATATATCCCTCCACCATAGAACCCTCAAGATGTGCTCTTTGTCTAACCAAAACCTTTAAAAATTTTAAGTGTCTCTCAACCATCCACATTGACCTTGTGTGTACAGGTCCACACAATTCAATCTCCTCAACTTGGTGTATGAGGTAGTGTTCTTGTGCATTGAAAAATGTCAAAGGTAGACACTTTTGCATTTCACACATTAAATAAGAAATTTTTCTCTTCCAATAATTTATATCTTCTTTATGAATTTCTTTAGATAACAACCATCTATAAGTGATTCAAAGTGCAAATATATTAATAAGATTTAACAACAATATACAATATATTACATAACAAGTAAAACAAATGGAAATTATAAGATCTATACAATGAATTGAACAAATATCGCTACTTACCTCATGTATTTTCCAAGATCATATATAACTTGCTTGACATTGTTGTCGAAGTTGTATGGGAGAATAGAGGTAGAACACACTGCAACAATTATAAAATGATCTTTTCATTATTTTCCCAAAAGTAGTAAACATAATACACTGAAAAGTACATGCAGTATACAAATATATATATATATAATATACCAGAATAATTACCTTAATGAAGGTATGCCAATCATACATTTTCATCCCTAACCCAAATTCAACTTTCTTTGTTATGATATTGTTTATGTTCGCAGCAAATCCTATGGGAAATCAAATTTTTTGTATGACTTCTTTTATAGCATTGCTTTGCTGCTTCATTAATAACCAAGGAAGGGCACTTATATAATTTGGTCTTCATCGCTATTTAATTGAATGAAATTTTTCATTGCATGATTGGCTTCCTAAATGTTACTACAAATTTTGACAATTTTTTCTTTGTCATGTCTTCCATCTAATATTTTCCATAACGTTTATGTTATATTCTTTTTGATATGCATTGTATCAAATAAATGCACAATTTGTAGCTGCTCATAGTACGACAACCTACTAAATTGTCTGGGATAATTTTTCATTCCCTATAGAAGCTAGTCATTAATGCCTTGATGACCTTCATGAAGCATATAAGTTAAACAAATTAATAATGACAATCATTGTCAATTACAACATGAACAAACAAAATACAATATAAAAATATAAATTCCAAACATATCATATATGATAGATAAACAATTTGATTTGATTTATAACCTTGACAATTAATTCTATTAAATTCCAACTTTCATAGGCAAGGTGTAATTCTTCGTGGTTTTGATGTAGTCTCTTCTTTCCCATTGAAAAGATGTTTTCTAGTAGCTCGATACTTATGATTTCTGTGGAGGAAGTGTCTATACTCATCAAACACCCGCTTTCCCAAACTTGTTAAACAACAAGATTTCATCTTTGGACCATAAATTGGACATGCAAATTTTCCCTTTGTTTGAAGACCTGCAAGATCATATATAATTGGATTAAATATGTCAATTTTTATAATTATATATAATGAATAGATTATTTAAAAAACATGCATGATATCTACTTCATAAAATTAAATATCGTTAAAGTGCAGTCGAACATTATAACATACCACAAAAATGTGTTAGCCCTGGGGCATCATGAATTATCCATACAAGCATTGCATGGAATTGAAATTGTAATTGTCCTATTGGTCTAGAGACGTCATACATAGTGACGCCATTCCATAACTTTAGTAACTTGTCAATAAGAGGATCGATATATACATTCATATCTTTAACTTGGTACTTACCTAGTTGAATGAACATAAACATTACATAATTATTATAACCATTTTATTGCAATATATATAAATAGATGTACATGACTATTAAATAAAAAAATATAAGTCATAATGCAACAAATAAGACAAATGAGATGCTACTATGTTAAAGAAAATTGATGTAAACAAATACCTGAAACAATCATTGCCAACATTATGTGCTCCCTCTTTATTGACATCTATGAAAGAATGTTATTTTGATAACAAAAATGTCATGACCCTCTTTTTGTTAAAACTTTAGACATATTATAATTTTGTGTGGTAATATTATGTAAGTGGTTTTATACAATTAATTTATGTGTGAAGAAGGTAGAGACTAAATAAAACAATTTTTTTTTATTAAATACACACTCCTAGAAAAGAACAAATAAAAGTTAACAATATTAATAAATAAGTGTTTCATTAATAATTTTAGTACATGGTGTTGGAGAAATGGAAAAATAAGGAATAAAATAATTTTGAATAAAAATTAAGTCACTATGTGATGAGTGTCCCCATCCTATCCTAAGTATTATTAATTAGCACAATCTATCATTATATTTAATTAATAAAATTAGCCACTTTCTTAAATCACATTTAATATAATACATCATGATTAGGGAAATGCTACTATCCTCCATAATCCATTAATCAATTAATTTTAAATTAATTGATTAATTAATCTCCATTATCATTTTCTCAAATTTAAAATTTATTCTAATCTCCCTCATATGTGACTTGCATGCACAAGTCACTATCACCTTGCAACTCATCCCCACTTACCCTTGAATGGGAGTTTACACTATGCATGTGACCTTTCCTCTTTGAGCCATTTGGCTTCCCCATGTGTGTTCACACATGGTCAAACCCCCCTCTCTTACATGTCATAAACATGTCATTATCAAGCCACCCTCTCTCTTAAATGTCATAGACATGTCAATATCTCCTCTACCCAAGGTGTGTTCACAAATCAAAATTTGTATTTTAAAATTAGAATTCTCTTGCATAAGGTTATTTGGGCTTGTTTTATTTACTTTAAGGTAAAAACTAACTCTTAGGGTGAGTACCTATGGGGTGGAAATTTATTGAGAACATAATATGACCTTTTGGGAAAAGTATGATCCCTTAAAAAGTAACTTAAAGAGGAGTGACAATTTTTATGGTCTTGGGGAAGGTGTGAGGACTTGTCATATCCACTTCTCCCAAGATGTGCTCACACATGTATGAGCACCCTTGGCTTGTCTTCCCATGTCGTGTGGGCCTATTTTTAAAGTCTTCTCCTTATAACACTTGTCACAAGGTGAGGCTATCGAATCCAAACCCCATCTTCTCAAACAATCATAGCCATTGAATCAATATCTTCGATCTTGGCCCTCCATTTACCTCCCCTCAAGTCTATAAATTGAGGCCATTCCTTCTCTCATCAACACATGAATGTTATCTTTATGCTATCACTTTGAAGAATGATAGGATTGAAAGAAGGAGAATCAAGTTGAAGAAGGCACAAGGAGAAGATTTGGAAGAAGATATTATTGTCCTTACCATTCTTTGTTTTCCCAAACTAAATCTAGAATGAAATTAATTTTCCTATTTTTTTAATCTTTAAATCAATATATTTAAAAATAAATAAATAAATAAATTTATTCTCATCTATATTTATTTACAAAGAAATAATTTTTCTTTTAATTAAATTATTATTTTATTATTGTTAAAATAAAATAAAATAAAATATATCTAGATACATATGTTTTATAATATGGGTTTTTATATTAAAGTCCTTTATAACATTTATTCTTTTAATTTAGTTAAGTCATAAATAAAAAAGTGTATTTTTGTTTTTAGTATAAATCAATTGATAGAATTTTCAAAAAGGGTATCAATTGGATAGATTAAATAATAAATTATTTGGTCTAATTAACAATCAAGGATGGGCTTATTCATTAAATGAATTCAAGTTATTAAAGAAATTCCATGAATTTCTTAATTTTAATAGTGTTACCTTAATTTAGTAAGACAACAAATTAACTAATATCTATGATTGATGAAGATTTGGTCCAAACCATGGTTTTATGAGATAGTATTTAATTTTCTTTAAATAAGAGATGGAAATAATTACTAGCTATTGTTGAATATAATAAATGAACTTAGAATATACCTTTATTCTTCATAAAATGGTGATAAACTATGAGTATGGACCTAGTTATAGAAGATTTTAAAATAGAGGAATGACAAATTTTTTATCTTATAACAACATTATAACTTTATGACAATATTTACAATTCTATGATAACAATTATGACTATTAGACATTAAATTTTAAGCTTAAATTTATGTTTCATTAAATGAGAAGTTCATTGTTTTACCGAAAGGTAAGTAGTAAAATTGAATTCATGCAAACAAAATACCATCTAACTTAAGGCATTAATAATATCTCTTTAATAAAATTGTTTTTTTGTTATGCCATAAACTTAACTCTTAGATTTATTGCTATTCTTCAAATAAACTTTCTTTCCATGCAATAAATTTATTTCCTTGGGATTCAAGGTTTATAACACAACATCATAGTTATCATTTAATAGATTTGCAATAAACTTAATTATTCAACATCATGGTTATTCTTTAAATTAATTTTCTCCCTCAATATGCAAGTAGATTCAATTCTTTTTAAAAAAAGGTTGATTCATTTAATTACAACAAGGTCATAGTGTATAAATCATTATGTAATCATTAGAATATTATCAAGAATAAACTTATGCAAATTAATGCAAACCTACTTTAGATAGATCATCAATATTGAGGCATTCGTAGTATAATTTATACAATTAAAATCAATGCTCTTATTAGATTAAGACATTGTATTAGTTTATTTATTTTAAGACATTAGTGTAAATAACTTATAAAATCAAGTCTTCTTTAGTTGGATTATTTATTCATAAAATTCAATCAAAATTAATAAACCTTTTTTTCTTGAAACAATAGTTTATGCCATGAACTCTCCTTGAGTTGGAATTATATATGGTTTCTTAGATGGACATTTATCTTGAAAATATTAGTGTTATGCAATTTAAATTAAAACTCCTTTAATTAGATTACTCTATGAAATAGATTATGCAAATAGATTCAAGTTTCTTTTTCTAGGAAATACTAACATTGCAATATAATTAGATTCATACCATCTTTGAATTAGATCGCCCATCTTGAAGAATATAGCATTATGTATAAGTGTTTTTATTTCACAAATGGATTTGACTATTTTCATGATTCAGTTCATTGTCACAAAAAAATTACTTTCATAGGATGTAAGTAGATGCAATACTTCTTTCTAGCAAATGTACTTTGAATAAATAGTTTTTCTTTTTAGTAAGTTCATTTAATTTTACTTCCTGAGCAAGAAGGTATAAAGTTTTTATATCACCATTTAGTTTATGTGCACAAGCAACTTTTCTTATTGTTGATAATGCATTTAGTTTCCTTATTAGATAGAAAACTTAAATAAGAGGAGGAAAACAAAAAAAATAGTAGCATTTGGTATTAATGGTGTCTTTGAATCACGTTTATGGGTAATGTCATTGGGCTTGAGTTACTGCACTTATAGCCTAATAAAGATGCAATAACGGCGTCTGTGGCATTGTCCCTATAAATCGTCGGGAAGTAATAAGGAACATTTTTGGAGTTAAAATCCAAGGGGTGGGAAATCCCTCTTGGATCGATAATCTAAAAAGATAATACTATAATCAACTTCCATCCACTAGTGAAAACCATAGAAAACCCCAATAGGATTTGGGCGTGTAAATTGAATCTTAACTCTTTTATCTTTGATGATTTGTTATTTAACGGGGAAAGGGTGACATGACTTATAGGAATTTAGGACATAGATGAATTAGGAAACAAGCAAAAAATCACCATGAATCTTTATGCTTTATATGCTCCCTTATGTGGGTAGCAACCAAAGAGAAACTGTTTGGGGCAATGGCCCTAGAAAGGGTCGCATACCCACAAAATAGTTTACATCAAAAAATAGATTAGAAAATAGAACTACATATTATACGCCTTGATCTCGTGCTAAAATGGTGTATGTAGGCAGTTTAGGGATGGAGTTGTCTCTAGTATGTAGGCGCTCGGAAAGGGGATATAGGATTGGTTAAGGATGTTTTCCTTGCTAGTCTTGTTAAGATACCTTGAGATAAAGAAAGATAAATGAATGTTAATATTGAAGGTGGAAATTACCTGTTATACTCAAAAGGAATCTTGTATAGATTCACTTGATTCCTTGAGGCTTTAGGCCAAATTTTGAGGTGGGACTCAAGCTTTTATTATTATCTCACATACTCCTAAGGACGTCGACCTCGGTGCACTCCTAGCAGGGGAGTGTAGTCTTTAGAGAGTGACTTAGAACTCAGATCATCCTGATGAGTATAAGTCTCTGGCTAGAGCATTTTCTAACCCATGTGGTTAGATGTCTACCTTATTTGGATAGATAAATCTTGGTCTTGTATGGACATTAACCTAACTCAAATGGTTAGATGCCTATCTCAGATGGATAGATGAGTCTTGGTATCGTATGGACATTAACCTAACCTGTATGGTTAGATGCCTATCCCGGATGGATAGATGCCTATCCCATATGGATAGAAGTTCCTAAGTATAAAACTAATTGAGCAAGACATTAAGAGATTTACCTTGTATAAAAAAGAAAAAAAAATAGTGAATTTTGGATTAAGAAAGTTTTGGTCTCTTACATGTGGTATTAGAGCCAAGGTTCAAGGACTAGGCCTTGAGCTCACTACAACTTGATTAACATAAAATTATTTTGTGTAAGTTGGAGAGTATTTTGATATAAATTTTTTAATCCAATTTTGATTTTAGGAATTTGAATTTCCCAAGAAATTATAGATGGAAAGAAGAAGGGTAACCCGAGCTAGGATTTCCCAAGAGTGGGAGTAAAGAAATAATGAAACAGGGGTGGAGGCCATAATAAATTTGCTAACTGAACAAAGGGATAATATCAACAACTTGGAACAATCCATAGAAGACCTTAGGACAAGGAAAAACAATATTGAAAATAGGGGTGAACAAGAAATGGAGAATCTTGGGAGAAATCAAGGAAATGAAGTAGAAGTAAGAAAGGGGAATGAAATAATGGAATTATCAAAGGATCTAAAGAAAATCACTCCACCAAAATTTGATGGGAAACAAATAGGTGAAGGGGCAGAAAATTGGTTGAATGAAATGGAAAAATACTTTGAGTTAAGATATTTTAGTGAAACCACTAAGGCTTTATGGGGAACTTATCAACTTATTGGGGAGGCAGCCAGTTGGTGGACCAATGCTAAGGAACAAAAGGGATACAATAAGGACACAATCACATGGGAACAATTTGTTCATATTTTTTGTAAAAGGTGGTTACCACAATTATTCTTTGATGAGAAAATGGCATAATTCCACAACTTCCGACAAGGGACCCTAACAATTCAACAATATTGGGATAGGTTTGCCAAATTATTGAAATATGTGCCAATGTATCAGAAAGATGAAAGAGCCAAGCAATGAAATTCATATTAGGACTAAATACCAACATAGGGGAAGAGGTTGATATGCATGGACCTGAGAACATTAATGAGGTATTAGAAAAGTCTCTTAAACAAGAAAGGAAGTTGCAAGCCTTAGCAACAACAAGACCAAACTTTAACAATAAGAGGAAACATGAGTTCAAGGGAAACCCCAATGTCAACAAAAACCAAAGGAATAATGCATCGGAAAGGAGACCACCACCAAATCAGAATCAAAGGAATGGATACAATAATAACAAGGACAACTATAATATGAATAATCAACCAAATTTTAACAAGGCAACTTATCCACCAAGGAAAAATGAAGCAAGGAATAATCCTCCTAGGAGTCAAGTTAAGCGAGGACCACCGAGTGGGTTTTTTATGTGTGGAGGAAATCATTATGCTAGAGATTTCCCAAGGATGCAAGGTCAAATTAGAAAAAACCAACCCAGCAAGGACCACAACAAAGGATTCATGTAGCAGTTAGAAATTGAAGGACAAGATTCCAGAATGTTCCCATAGAAACCACAAGTACCCTCTTCAACCAACTAATTTCAATTCTTGTCGACACTGGGTCATCTAAATGTTTCATTTCGCCAGAATTAGTAAAGAAGTTAACACTAAGAGTTAACCATATGGAATCATCATGGATGGTTCAGTATGGGGATAAGGCAACTAGGCAAGTAACCAAATATTTATCAAAGGAAATGGTGCAATTTCCTGAATTTGAAACAAGGATAGATCTTTATGTGGCTCCTCTAGGAGTATATGATGTAATTATTGGGATGAGTTGGCTAACACATCACCAAGATAATGTAGATTGTTACAATAAAGTGGTTGAGTGTTACAATGATGAGGGAAGAAGGATCAAAATACAAGGAAAATTCAAACCTATAAATGTAGAAACCATCTCAGCAATGCAATTAAAGAAGGAAAGAAGAAGAGGAGCTCAAATATAATTAGTAAGATTTGATGAGAATGAAGAAGAAAATACTCCAACCTTTGAAAACTTCCCCTTTTTGCAAGAATATAAGGATGTATTTCTAGAAGAATTACTAGGATTACCCCCAAAAAGGAAGTTTGATTTATCCACTGACATCTTACCTGGGGTTGAACCAGTGTCAAGGGCACCCTACAGAATGAACACTGTAGAATTACAGGAATTTAAAATGCAATTGGAAGAACTTTTTGGGAAGGGATTAATTAGGCCAAGTGTGTCCCCTTAGGGAGCACTAGTCTTGTTCGTTAAGAAGAAGGATGAAACTCTAAGGTTTTGTATTGATTATAGAATGCTAAATAAGGTCACAATAAAGAATAGGTATTCATTACCCCTAATTAAAGACCTTTTTGACCAAATGAAGGGAGCAACAATATTCTCCAAGATAGATTTACAATCAGGCTATCATAAATTAAGAATTAAGGAGGAGGATATCCCAAAAACAACCTTTAGAACAAGATATGGGCATTAAGAATTCATAGTTGTACCTTTTGGTGTAACCAATGCCCCGACTGCTTTCATGAACCTAATGAATAGTGTGCTCCATGATTTCTTGGACAAATTTGTCTTGGTGTTTTTGGATGACATATTAATTTATTTTGGAAATGAAGAACATTTGGCTCACCTACAACTAGTCTTGCAAAGATTGAAGGAACATAAATTATATGGGAAATTGTCAAAATGAGCCTTCTTTGAAAGGAAAATCCATTATCTTAGTCACATTATATCTAAAGAAGGAATCACAGTTGATCCAGAAAAGATTAAGGCAATAGTGGAATGGCCAATTCCTAAAAATGTGTCAAAAGTGAGAAGTTTTATGGGTTTAGTAGGGTACTATAGAAGGTTTGTAGAGGGATTCTCTAAGATTGCAAATCCTATCACATCATTACAAAGGAAGAATAAAATGTTTATGTGGATAGAACAAAGTGATAAGGCATTTCAAATTTCAAAGGAAAACTTAACTACATCACCTATCTTAAGGGTTCCAGATCCAAGTGGAAATTTCATAGTGGTAACAGATGCATCTATCGAAGGATTAGGGGGAGTGCTTATTCAAGATGAAGGAGTAGTAGCATATGAATCTAGAAAGTTGAAAACCCATGAAGTAAACTATTCCCCCCATGATTTAGAGTTAGCAACTGTTGTTCATGCCTTACAAAAATGGAGGCACTTTTTGCTTGGGAAGCCCTTTGAGCTAAAAATAGATAATCAACGACTTAAATATATTTTTACTCAACCTCACTTGAATGCATGGCAAAGGAGATGGCTAGAATTTCTAAGTGAATATGACTTTGAAATAGAATATATTAAGGGAAAGGAAAATAGGATAGTAGATGATTTAAGTAGAAGGAGACACTTGTTGACCATGACTACTTTCAAGAATTCATTCAAGGACCAAGTAAAGGAAGAGAAAAAACATGACCCATGGTATGAATGAGTCAAGCTAATCTTGGAAAATGATTCAACAAATTCTAAGGTTGAAGGGTACACTCTTGATCAAGAAGGGCTACTGTGGTATAGTAAAAGAATCTATGTTCCCAACTAAAGTGATTTAAGAAATATAGTTCTAGTTGAGGCTCACAACACTCCTTATTCAGGACACCCCGAAGTTAATAAACTTTATTCAGATCTAAAGAAGTTGTATTTTTGGCAAGGGATGACAAATGACATTGTTCATTTTGTGGCTAAATGTTTAGAATGTCAAAGGGTAAAATCATAACATAACCATCCAACAGGTCTATTGTACCCACATGATATACCCCACCATAAATGGCAAGTTATTAGCATGTATTTTATACAAGGGCTACCAATGACACCTTATAGACATGATGCAATAATGGTGGTAATTGAAAAACTCACCAAGGTGGCCCACTTTATACTAGGGGATTTAATTAATGATGCTCCTACCTTAGCAAGATGATTTGTGAAGGAATTCTTTAGGTTACATGGAATACCTGAGAAGATCATATCAGATAGAGATGCAAGGTTCACTTCAAGGTTTTGGACAACTCTCCAGTTAGCTTTGGGAACTCAATTGAACTTTAGTTCAACATATCATCCTGAAATTGATGGGAAAATAGAAAGGACAAATCAAATTGTAGAGGAATTACTTAGGATGTATTGTATGGACCAACAGAGGAAATGGGAAGAGTACCTACCACTTGTAGAGTTTTCTTACAACAATACCTTCCAAACTACTTTGGGAATGACTCCTTTTGAAGCTCTTTATGGTAGACCTTGTCATACACCTTTGAGTTGGGATAGTCTTGAAGACAAAATAATAATTGGTCCACACATGTTAAAGGAAATGGAAAGAAAAACTAAGGAAATAAGGCAAAGGTTAAAGGAGGCCTCTGATAGACAATGTTGGGCCTTTTGAAATATTGGAAAAAATAAATCCAGATGCTTACCGATTGGCCTTACCTCCCCAACTAAACTAAATCCATGATGTATTCCACATCTCTCTTCTTAAAAAATACATACCTGATGAAAAGCATATTTTGGATTGGAATTCCTTATAGGTCCAAGAAACAGGGGAATAATGATAGAGCCATACAAAGTCTTGCAGAGGCGCCAATACTGATTGCACAATAGAGAAATTAGTCAATGCAAAGTACAATGGGATCAGTATGATGAGGGGAATGCTACATGGGAAGATACAAATGAAATGCAACAGTTATTTCCTTTCTTGTTTTGAAACTTTTAACATTAAACTTCTTATGTTGTTAGTACATGCATTGAGACGATGCACTAATTAAGGGGGGAAGGATGTCATAACCCTCTTTTTGTTAAAACTTTAGACATATTATAATTTTGTGTGGTAATGTTATGTAAGTGGTTTTATACAATTAATTTATGTGTGAAGAAGGTAGAGACTAAATAAAACAAAAAAATGAAAAAAAAATTAAATACGCACTCCTAAAAAAGAACAAATAAAAGTTAACAATATTAATAAATAAGTGTTTCATTAATAATTTCAGCACATTGTGTTGGAGAAATGGAAAAATAAGGAATAAAATAATTTTGAATAAAAATTAAGTCATTATGTGACAAGTGTCCCCATCCTATCCTAAGTATTATTAATTAGCACAATCTATCATTATATTTAATTAATAAAATTATCCACTTTCCTAAGTCACATTAATTAATATAATACATCATTTAATCTAATTAATCATGATTAGGGAAATGTCACTATCCTCCACAATCCATTAATCAATTAATGTTAGATTAATTGATTAATTAATCTTCATTATCATTTTCTCAAATTTAAAATTTATTATAATCTCCCTTACATGTCACTTGCATACACAAGTCACTATCACCTTACAACTCATCCCCACTTACCCTTGTGTGTGAGTTCACACCATACATATGACGTTTCCTCTTTGAGTCATTTGGCTTTCCCATGTGTACTCACACATGTGTGAGCACACATGGTCAAACCCCCCTCTCTTACATATCATAAACATGTCATTATCAAGCCACCCTCTCTCTTACATGTCATAGACATGTCAACATCTCCTCTACCCAAGGTGTGCTCACAAATCAAAATTTGTATTTTAAAATTAGAATTATCTTGCATAGAGTTATTTGGAATTGTTTTATTGACTTTAGGGTAAAAATAAACCCCTAGGGTGAGTACCTATGGAGTGAAAGTTTATTGAAAACATAATATGACCTTTTAGGAAAAGTATGAACCCCTAAAAAGTAACTTAAAGAGTGACAATTTTTATGGTTTTGGGGAAGGTGTGGGGACTTGTCATATCCACTTCTCCCAAGGTGTGCTCACATATGTATGAGCACCCTTAGATCCTTTATTCATGCCATGCGGGCCTATTTTTAAAGCTTTCTCCTTATGAAACTTGTCACAAGGTGAGACTATCAATCCAAACCCCATCTTCTCAAACAATCATAGCCATTGAATCAATATCTTCAATCTTGGCCCTCCATTTACCTCCCCTCAAGTCTCTAAATTGAGGCCATTTCTTCTCTCATCAACAACACATGCATGTTATCTTTATGCTATCACTTTGAAGAAGGATAGGATTGAAGGCAGGAGAATCAAGTTGAAGAAGGAACAAGGAGAATTGAAAGAAGATTTGTTGCAACTCCATCAACATTCAGGTTCCCTTTATTTTGATTTTCTTTTAGAATAACTAATTAAATCTAGAAAATTAGTTAGAATCAAGCTATTACTCTTTTTCCTATCCTTGTTTGTGGAAATCAAATTTTTAGAATCAATCTATTATTATTGTCCTTACCATTCTTTGTTTTTCCAAACTAAATCTAGAATGAAATTAATTTTCCTATTTTTTTTAATCTTTAAATCAATATATTTAAAAATAAATAAATAAATAAATTTATTCTCATCTATGTTTATTTACAAAGAAATAATTTTTCTTTTAATTAAATTATTATTTTATTATTGTTAAAATGAAATATATTTAAATATATATGTTATATAATATGGGTTTTTATATTAAAGTCCTTTATAACATTTATTCTTTTAATTTAGTTAAGTCATAAATATATATATATATATATATATATATATATTTAGTATAAATAAATTGATAGAATTTTCAAAAAAGGTATCAATTGGATAGATTAAATAATAAACTATTTGGTCTAATTAACAATCAAGGATGGGCTTATTCGTTAAATGAATTCAAGTTATTAAAGAAATTCCATGAATTTCTTAATTTTAATAGTGTTACCCTAATTTAGTAAGACAACAAATTAACTAATATCTATGATTGATGAAGATTTGGTCCAAACCATGGTTTTATGAGATAGTATTTAATTTCCTTTGAATAAAAGATGAAAATGATTACTAGCTATTGTTGAATATAATAAATGAACTTAGAATATACCTCTCTTCTTCATAAAATGATGATAAACTATGAGTATGGACCTAATTATAGAAGATTTTAAAATAGAGGAATGACAAAATTTATATATTATGACAACACTATAACTTTATGACAATAATTACAATTCTATGATAACAATTATGACTATTAGACATTAAATTTTAAGCTTAAATTTATGTTTCATTAAATGAGAAGTTCATTGTTTTACCGAAAGGTAAGTAGTAAAATTGAATTCATGCAAACAAAATACCATCTAACTTAAGGCATTAATAATATCTCTTTAATAAAATTGTTTTTTTGTTATGCCATAAACTTAACTCTTAGATTTATTGTTATTCTTCAAATAAACTTTCTCTCCATGCAATAAATTTATTTCCTTGGGGATTCAAGGTTTATAACACAACATCACAGTTATCATTTAATAGATTTGCAATAAACTTAATTATTCAACATCATGGTTATTCTTTAAATTAATTTTCTCCCTCAATATGCAAGTAGATTCAATTCTTTTTAAAAAAAGGTTGATTCATTTAATTACAACAAGGTCATAGTGTATAAATCATTATGTAATCATTAAAATATTATCAAGAATAAATTTATGCAAATTAATACAAACCTACTTTAGATAGATCATCAATATTGAGGCATTAGTAGTATAACTTATACAATTAAAATCAATGCTCTTATTAGATTAAGACATTGTATTGGTTTATTTATTTTAAGACATTAGTGTAAATAACTTATAAAATCAAGTCTTCTTTAGTTGGATTATTTATTCATACAATTCAATCAAAATTAATAAACCTTTTTTTCTTGAAACAATAGATTATGCCATGAACTCTCCTTGAGTTGGAATTATTTATGCTTTCTTAGATGGATATTTATCTTGGAAATATTTGTGTTATGCAATTTAAATTAAAACTCCTTTAATTAGATTACTCTATGAAATAGATTATACAAATAGATTCACGTTTCTTTTTCTAGGAAATACTAACATTGCAATACAACTAGATTCATACCATCTCTGAATTAAATCGCCCATCTTGAAGAATATAACATTATGTATAAGTGTTTTTATTTCACAAATGGATTTGACTATTTTCATGATTCAGTTCATTGTCACAAAAAAATTTACTTTCATAGGATGTAAGTAGATGCAATACTTCTTTCTAGCAAATGTACTTTGAATAAATAGTTTTTCTTTTTAGTAAGTTCATTTAATTTTACTTCCTAGGCAAGAAGGTATAAAGTTTTTATATCACCATTTAGTTTATGTGCACAAGCAACTTTTCTTATTGTTGATAATGCATTTAATTTCCTTATTAGAAAGAAAACTTAAATAAGAGGAGGAAAACAAAAAAAATAGTAGCATTTGGTATTAATGGTGTCTTTGAATCACGTTTACGGGTAATGTCATTGGGCTTGAGTTACTGCACTTATAGCCTAATGAAGATGCAATAACGGTGTCTGTGGCATTGTCCCTATAAATCGTTGGGAAGTAATAAGGAACATTTTTGGAGTTAAAATCCAAGGGGTGGGAAATCCCTCTTGGATCGATAATCTAAAAAGATAATACTATAATCGACTTACAATCGCTAGTGAAAATCATAGAAAACCCCAATAGGGTTTGGGCATGTAAATTGACTTTTAACTCTTTTATCTTTGATGATTTGTTATTTAACGAGCAAGGGTGACACGACTTATAGGAATTTAGGACATAGATGAATTAGGAAACAAGCAAAAGATCACCATAAATCTTTATGCTTTATATGCTCCTTTATGTGGGTAGCAACCAAAGAGAAACTGTTTGGGGCAATGGCCCTAGAAAGGGTCGTGTACCCACAAAACAGTTTACATCAAACAATAGATTAGAAAACATAACTACATATTATACGCCTTGATCTTGTGCTAAAACGGTGTATGTAGGCAGTCTAGGGATGGAGTTGTCCCTAGTATGCAGGCGCTCAGGAAGGGGATTTAGGATTGGTTAAGGGTGTTTTCCTTGCTAGTCTTGTTAAGATACCTTGAGATAAAGAAATATAAATGAATGTTAATATTGAAGTTGGAAATTATTTGTTATACTTAGAAGGAATCCCAGATGGATTTGCTTGATTCCCTAAGGCTTTAGGCCAAATTCTGAGGTGAGACTCAAGCTCTTATTATTATCTCACATACTCCTAAGGACGTCGACCTCGATGCACTCCTAGTAGGGGAGTGTAGTCTTTAGAGAGTGACTCAAGAATCAGATGGTCCCAATGAGTCTAAGTCTCTGGCTAGAGCATTTTCTAACCCATGTAGTTAGACATCTACCTTATTTGGATAGATAACTCTTGGTCTCATATGTGCATTAACCTAACTCGAATGGTTAGATGCCTATCTCAGATGGATAGATGAGTCTTGGTATCGTATGGACATTAACCTAACCTATATGGTTAGATGCCTATCCCAGATGGATAGATGCCTATCCTGTATGGATAGAAGTTCTTGAGTATACAACTAATTGAGCAAGACATTAAGAGATTTACCTTGTAAAAAAAAGAAAAAAAATAATAGTGAATTTTGGATTAAGAAAGTTTTGGTCGTTTACAAAAAATAGGCCACACTGAGTAAATAGATCTCAGCTCTCCAAATGGATTGACACCGTCCACTGCCAATAAAAGCTTGAGATTACGAGGTTCTTCTTTAAAGTGTGGTCATTTTTCCTCCATGTCCTTAAATGCAGAACCATCTGCAGGCATTTGAAGAATGCCATCTCCACTTCTATTATGTGCATGGTAATCCATAAATTGCACTAAGCTTTCACACCTAAATAATCATTGCATACGTGGAATAATGGGAATGTAATGAAGAACCTTGTGAGACACCTTTTTTGTTAGTTGATTTGTTTGATATCTACTAATATGACATTCTAGGCATTCTGTTGCAAATTCATGTTTTTAATGATATATAATATGATGATTGGGACATGCATCTATTGCTTGATACTCCATTCCAATATCTTTCATAATGAAAGATAAATCTTGGTATGAGCGAGGTAAAATATTTGATAGTGATAACAAAAATTCACCAATCAATCTACAACAAAAAATAATTTGTTAATATAAAGAATATTAATGGTATATATTTCATCTTTTATT
This sequence comes from Sequoia sempervirens, assembly GCA_007258455.2. Lineage (NCBI taxonomy): Eukaryota > Viridiplantae > Streptophyta > Pinopsida > Cupressales > Cupressaceae > Sequoia > Sequoia sempervirens. The sequence goes on along the minus strand of VDFB02252616.1, from coordinate 227,977,219 downwards.
TACTAATGATGAACTAACAACAATTAAAATAGATGAAAAAGGATGACATATATGACATATCTTAACATTTGTGACATTGCTATGTTGGATAAACCATTCATAACCTTCAAGTTCACCATCAACAATACAACAGAAAGAAGAGTTGTTTCAGAGCCTTCATAAAGGGGCTCGTGTGCCTTCTCAAGTACACAAAAATCATGAACATCATCAAAGTCATCTCGATCATCATGATCAGTTGCGCCACTAAATGTGTCATGGATCAATGTATTTTTACCACCATCTTCAACTGTGTTTTCTAGCACATGATCATCTTCTTCCATAGGATCATTAACTTCATCTTCGATATTCACAGCTCCATATTCCTCCACTTGCAAAACCACATTCTTCGGGGCATGATAATTCATATCTTGTGCCTTAGGGCACCCCACCTTTATAATAATGATTGACACAAATAAACCATGATCATGATCAAGTGATTTTTTATATATATAGAAATGTTAAAACGATATAAACATTTACAAATTCAATCAATATAAAGACATATAATGAACAACTTACTAATGGATGATAATCATGCCCCCCTTCAACGTGACCATGTTGCCTACAATGTTTCTCAACTGTTGTGATTAAAAGTCTTCTCATTTTTAAGCCTTTGCAATTATTGCAAGGACAATAACATTTCCCATCACTCTTTTCTTTTCAATCTAGCCCACATTCTAGAAACTATCTCTTCATTTTGTTCTGCACTAATATTATCTGACATGATTTTTCTTTACCAAGCTTGAATATTTAGATCATAAAAAAGTATCAAACTCAAACTCTAATAATTTTTAATCATAGACAGGTAAAAAAATCTAATAATTATGATATTTTTCACCAAAAAAATTGGCATGCAACCACCCTTGCAAAAGAGAAGATAGTCTGAAGTTAATGAACCCAAAAAACACTCTAAAATGCTAATTCTAGAACTTATTAAATTCTGATTTTACTATGATTTCCAACCATTAGACTCCTAAAATTAGAATATTGAACTTGCACAACAAAATTTGGAAATGAAATTCTCAAAATGCACAAGTCTAAAAATGAAATTTGATGAGATGTTGCTTTAAAATATGATTTTCAAACTCGGAAGTACAAATTTGACTTCACAAACAAATTCTGGAAAAAGACAATGACTACCCTCAACCTCGCGATATCTTCTTGAATTTCTTTTGATTTTTCCCAAGAAAATTGTCCTTAGTTCTCCACAAACTATCACAAGTAGATAAAATTTGCAAGTATAGCAAAACACTGTCACAATAAATAGGCAAAATCACTTTATTTATGTTGGCCATAATTTGATTTTTTTCTAATTTTCCATGTTTGTCAAAATTTTGACGAATGTCAAGGATAAAATTTTAAAAAATTGAAAATTACACATCAAATATCACAAACAACTGACAATACATCGAATTATACATATTTCATTAGAAATTTTCGTCAGCTTTTGTAGTCAAATGAGTTAGTGTTAGTTGAACTTGTAAGAATTGGCTATGAAGGTAGCCACCCAAGATCTAGAGGCCTAATAGAAAGCACAAAAGAGAGAGAATAGAATATGACAAGAATAAACTGTATTCAATGTCAATAATAGGAGATGCAGTGCTATCAATACATAGAGGACCCCTTGGTAATATAGCCAAGGTGAGAACATAGGAGGGCATAAGATTATGACAAGTGTTGTAATCTTATGACATGAGACAACAATGAAGAGTTATCACTCCATCTAAAGTGGAAAAGGATAATGTGATAATCTCCACAAAAGGTGGATCACCCACAAAAGGTGGAGAGATGATCACATGATGTGTCCACAAAAGGTGGAAGTGATGAGGTAGACATGTCAAGTCCACCAAAAGTGGAAAATCTCCAACAACCTCCTATGTGGTCCCTAAGTAAACTTAACTAAGGTGTAATCATGACCTAGGACAAGGTACACGACATTTAATTACACCAATACCCCCCCTTAAGTGCAACTTAGGGAGAATGTACACAAATGCAAACAATGCAAGATGGGTCCCAGCTACTAAGCCATGTTAGGTACCCATGTACAAATGCAATGAAATCTCTTACAAGTGGAGTAAAGATAGAAAAACCCAGTGGGAAAAAAACTACCCCCCAAAAGAGAGATGAAATACAAAGGCCTATTAACATAGCATGATAAAGATAAAACCCCATGTGAGGAAAAAGTCCCCCCCATACAAGAGAAGAAGAGAGACAAGGTAGCCCCCCCTCAATGTACAATGATCACCCATGGAAGATGCTCGAGAAGGAATGAAGAAGCTGCTCCAAAACTGTCGAACAACATTCCTCCCCTTAGGAAGAAACAATACCAAAGGTGTATGAATGAAGTCTCCCCAATCCACAAGTGAAGAAGGAAGAACCCTGAAAATGTAAGAAGTCTTTAAAATTTGTTCAAAGTTCCCTGTGTTGATGTTGAAAGATGCCTTCCCCAAACCATGTGAAGCTGTAATGTAGTCACCTCCTAGAATCTGTGAGAAACCCTTTGCAACAACACTCCCATTTGCTGAAAAAGACAACTCAAGATCTAGCAAGGATGAAGGTAGAACATACTCCAAAGATGATGTCTCCTCAAAAGAGAAGGTGGCCTCCTCCAACTGTTGTAAAGATGTATCCACAATCACATCAACCTCGAAAGACTGATCATGTAGAGGAGGGTCAGAGTGTTCCCTTACAACAACTAAAGAAGAATCACCTTCATCAAAGAGAAGATGTAAGTAATCAAGTGTGTCTCCCAAGTCTGCAATGTAGGAATCCACAAACAAACTGCCAATGTCTGTCAAGTAGTCATCCCATGAAGCTATTGTTGGAAGACAAGGTATGCACTGTTGCACTGAATCACAAGGTACTGAAATTGTTGGAACACAAGTATCATCAGGTACATCAGTCAATGTAGGAGATGGAGTATCAACAATAGGTTCAAGAACCTCAGGACTAGTGAGCACTCCAAGATTCAAGTAACCATACTCAATCTCCTCAAGCGTGTCCACACTAGGGTGAACTGAATCATCAATAGGAGCAAAATATGAGAAGGTGTAGAACTGAGAATGATTATCAACCTCTCCAACTGCAACAAGAGCCCTGCTATGCAAATCCCGAACAATGATAGAATCTGGTGTGAACTCTACACTCTTTCCTGTACGACTATGTGTAATATGATAGATGGAAAGGATGTTCCTTGACAAAGTAGGCACACATAGAACATCATTAAATGCTCCACCTTCAACGTCAATAGAACCCTTCCCACAAACTACCAAAGATGTGTTGTTGGCCATCATAATGGGTGGTGATGAACAAGAATCAAATGAAGAGAACATATCCTTGGATGAAGTCATATGATGCGAAGCTCCTGAATCAAGGATCCACCTATCTGAATTGGAATCTACAACTACAAGAAATGCTTGCACCTTATGTTTCTCATATTGAGATGATGAAGAAGGATAAGAGCTTGATGTTGTTGCCATGAGAGTTGTTCCTTTTCCCTTAGAAGAAGTGGAAGGGGATGAGTCCTTCTCTTGATATGCAGCTGGCAAGTTGATTTTGTTCTTCTTAAGGATGTTTTTCAACTCATCAATTTGCTTAACATGACAACGATGCTCTTCATGACCAATCCTTTTTCAATATGCACATGTTGGTTGCTCCCTCTTGTTTGAATTATTGTACTTCTTTGAAGAAGATGAAGTTGAGCTTTGTTTTGGAGGAGTGGATTGTTTGTTCTCTCCTTGTGGCTTTGGTGAAGATTGCTTTTGGTCCTTTCCTTTGCTTTGCTTATTGTTTCCATGATTGACCACCAATGCTCTTGAAGTTGAAGACTTGAGAATACCCATTTTCAACAACTTATTTTGCTCAAGAATCAAAAGATCTATGAGAACCTCAAAAGATGGTGTTGTGAAGTTACTTATTGTCAATCTTTGAGTCTGAAAACTTGAAACAAAGGTTGCATACTCAACTAGAAGTTTGTCCAACAAGTTGAAAACCAATTGATCATCTTCTTTTTCAATACCACAATCTTTTAGTTGTGCTCTTAGTTCATTTGCCTTAGTGACATAATCCTAAATTGTATCAAAATCCTTGGGATCAAGGCTTAAGAGATCATGCTCAAGCTTGTATCCTTTAACCTTATCAACCTTGCCATACAAAGCAGCAAGCTTATCCCAAGCTTCCTTAGCTGTGGTACATTTATCAACATGGAAAATGAGATCATCTGAAATGAACTTTCTTAGTGTACCCAATGCCATAGAAGTTTTAGTGAGCTAATCCATATATGCAATTGGATCTGCCTTAGGATCTGAAGGTGCAATTATGGTTCCATCAATGTAGTAAATTAAACCTTTTTCCATTAGTTTACTCCATGTACCATAATTATGTGCAGTTAAGAGTGGAACTTTAGATGAACCCATGATGGAATGAAAGAGCACAAGAGAGAAAATATGCACAATCACACAAGAGATACCCCCCAAATTCACTCAATCAAAGTACCCCCCACAAATAGATGATTTTGGCACTTTATAATGTAGTGCGTGTACAATAGGCCACTTGCAACTTGGCTAAGTGGGCTTATGATTTATAATTTACAACTTTCCAATAAAGAGGCTGATAATAGACTAGAACAAATAAGCAAAGACCTAAATTCAGATCTATGGAATACAAGTGCCAAATAGGCCAAAAAGGACCATATGCTAAAAGTACAAAATCCACTCAAGATTGCATCAAACTGATCATAGATTCAAGAAGTAGACCAAAAATCATGCACTTTCAAAAAAAATGACACCTGAAAAGGAGTTCATATGAGCCTGAACGAAGCCTCAGAAGTTGCAAAAATTGTGACAAGACAGGTATAGTGATGAGAAACTAAAAATTCTGGAAAATCTGTTCACCAAAATTAGAAATCGAGTACACCACTATGAAGTACATGAAAAATTAGCTCAAATAAAAAAAAAATTCTCCAAAAAAGGAGCAAAAATGAGTGAGATATGGCCTTCCAAAGTTGAATTGCAAATTCAAAAAGCCCATTGGTGAGGGGGGCAATTTTTTTTTGATAATGAGTGACATTGTGCTGACGTCATCAATTCAATGGCATAAATTTGATGGTCCCATGCCCGTCATAAGTAGATCTTGGTTAAATTTGACGGCCATTTGAGTGTTACCGTCGCCATTGCATGTTGCCGGAATATTCTTTGGAACCGCTGACAGAATATTCTCTTCATTGGAAATTTGCCGCCAATATTTACTGCTGTCGGATTGAGTGAATAGTGGATGTGGTTAGGATTTTTGCTAGAATTTGCTCATAATTTTCTATCGGCTGCCGGGAAATTTTTGCGTGCTGAAATATTTGAACCTGCCGGTATTTATTAGCACCAGATTTCTCTTGCCGTCGGTCGTTGGTGGACGAAGATGGTTGCCGGTTTTCATCGAAGCCGGCCAGGGTGAGAAATGGGGCCCACCGGGAATGAATGGGAGATAGTCGCGTGTCTCATTTGATGCTCGGTACCTGCGGGTGCAGACTGTACCGTCTGCGGGTACGTTTGTACAGAGTACCCTGTGTACTCTTAAATATTTCCGCAGCTTTTTTTTTGAATATTTTGATTTAAAAAAAAACGATTTACAAAACTTATAAAATAATAATCATTAAATAAATTGATATTTCTTAAAAATTCGTAGAAATTATTATTTTTTATTTATACAAAATCTGAAATCCCCAAAAACAATTTATATGGGGTTTTAATTTTTCTAAAAAAAATTTCAAAAATATTTTTACGAATTTTTTTTGCAGAAATATTTTTTCAAAACTATAGAAAAATTCAGAAAATAGAAAAAATACCCAAATTTGCGAAATTTTCAGATTTGGAGCTCCTGATATCCGATTTGGATGAAACAAAAGACTATCTTGACTAAAAATAGCCTCCTGAATGCAATGGTGGGCTAAGATTTGGCGTAAGATGCTCCAAAATGCTGCTGCAACATAGATCTGAAAATACACCATTCTTCAAATGACTAACCAAAGGCACTCCAGCAACTCTAATACCATGTAAGAATTGGCTATGAAGGTAGCCACCCAAGATCTAGAGGCCTAATATAAAGCACAAAAGAGAGAGAATAGAATATGACAAGAATAAACTGTATTCAATGTCAATAATATGAGATGCAGTACTATCAATACATAGAGGACCCCTTGGTAATATAGCCAAGGTGAGAACATAGGAGGGCATAAGATTATGTCAAGTGTCGTAATCTTATGACATGAGACAACAATGAAGAGTTATCACTCTATATAAAGTGGAAAAGGATAATGTGATAATCTCCACAAAAGGTGGATCACCCACAAAAGATGGAGAGATGATCACATGATGTGTCCACAAAAGGTGGAAGTGATGAGGTATGACATGTCAAGTCCACCAAAAGTGGAAAATCTCCAACAACCTCCTATGTGGTCCCTAAGTAAACTTAACTAAGGTGTAATCATGACCTAGGACAAGGTACAAGACATTTAATTACACCAACAGAACTTAAGTTCAGCTTATCATCCAGAGACTAATGGGAAACCGAGAGGGTCAATCAGGTCCTTAAGGATATGCTTCAGATGTACGACATGGATCAGTAGTCTCGTTGGGAGGACTACCTGTATCTGGTGGAGTTTGCTTACAATAATAGTTATCATAGCTCTATCGACATGCCTCCTTTCCAGGCGTTGTATGGTCATCCTTGTCAGACCTTGTTGAGTTGGGATCATTTGGAGGATAGAGTTATTCTTGGTCTGGAGATGTTGCAAGAGATGGAGCGGCAAGTATTTCATATTAGGGAGCATTTGGTGGCAGCCAAGGACAGATAGAAGAAATATGTCGATACTCATAGGGTGGACCATCAATTCAGTATTGGAGACTGGGTATTCTTGCGGGTGCATCCGTGAAAGAGTCTGATATGTTATAGAAAAGGCTCTAAGCTCGCACCACACTTTTTTAGGACTTTTGAGATTTTGGAGAGGATTGGTCCTGTAGCATGCCATTTTTTCTTTATTTTCTAGTCTCTCGCACATTCATGATGTGTTTCACATTTCAGTTCATAGACCTTAATATCCAGATATATCGCATGTACTTGATTGGAATGCATTATAGGTAGAGGACGAGCAACTGGCTTTGGAGCCTGTGGGTGTCATAGAGCACAGGAGACTCACACTCAAGGGACGAGACATTGAGCAGGTTAGGGTCCAGTTGGATTTGAATGATGAGTCTTCGGCGACCTGGGAGGATGCTTCTAGGATGAGAGAGTTATATCCATATCTATTTGCAGGCTTCCAGGAGTAAGCCTGGTCCTAGGGGGTAGGATGTAGTGCCCCTCAGTTTGCTTTCCGCTTCTAACAGTTACTTAGTTATACTTGGACATTATGATACTATTTGGTGATACTTGGACATTATGATACTATTTGATGACGCTTGAATACTGTGATACTTTGATGCCTCGTTATGATGATGACACTGTTATATCTAATGTTTTATTCTTATATCATGTTAATAGATCAGTTTAATCGTTTATGTGGGTTATTACTGATATGAATATAATGTGATTATTAGATGTATGTTCTCATCATGATTTGATATTTGATTATTGTGTGTTGATGTTTTGGTGAAGGGGAACAGTGTCACATCACTCGCTTGCGAGCGCCCTATGACTCTGTGATTTTCCCTTCATGGTGTGAATACTTGTTTGTCTATGCACATGTTTGACAGTGTGGTTTGTTGCAGGTTGCAGGTACCAAGCATCAACTCCATCTAAATTACCAGGTTTGAGCATGCCTTAATCCCAATGGAGGTTGTTGTTTCAGAGATAGCATCGGTTTCCCCCACATTGAGGCATTATCCTTGAAAAGGATAAGTATCCAATTGGTCACCCCATCAATGTTGTCTGTCATTTTTGGTTAGTTAGTTATGTTTTGATCTGTCCTATGTTTTGGTATTGCTATTGTTATGTGGTCGTTTAAGTTAGTTTTTGCTTGATAAATGATTTGATTCTCTAATGAATTAAATAAATTGTTTCGTGGAAACATAATGATAATAGTTGTAATTCTTGTTGATTAAATTATTTAATTAAATTAATAATTTAAATGTAAAGTGGTAACTAAAATACAAGCATAAATATATTTATTGAGAGGTGGCTTATAATAAATTAGAATTGATAAATATTGTAATATAAAAATAAAAACATTCTATTTCAAGTTGCAACAACAAATGGTTAAATAAATAGTAATATAAATAAATAATAAAAGTGGATATTGTTGGAGCATTAAATGGAAATTCCCTTTTGGGGATTGCTCTTTATAGTCCATTGACCATGCAGCCCCATGCAACTCAAGTGGTATCTAGAAATTTAATTATTTGGCTAAAAATGAATAAAAAGGCAGGCAATCTTCTTCTATTTTCTTTTTGAAAATAGTTGCCTTTTGGAAGACTTTTAATGCATATTAATGGGGAAGTTTTAAGAAAGGAAAAATATATATTTTTATTTTGGGGGGATTTTCCCATGAAAATTTCTATTGGTTTTGAATACTTTTCATCTTTGGGGGAAAAGTTTTGGAATGGGTTTTTCTAAAAATTGCTTAGGGATTTTGATTGGTATTTTCTAAAATATTGTTGGAGCTTTTGAAGAATTGGAGCTGCAAAACGAAGAGTTGGATCTTGGCATCAAAATCTTCAGTTGTGCTTTTGTCTAAATTAGGTTCCATTCTTTGCAATTTGAAGCAAAATTTTGTATGAAATGCTGAAAATAAATCAAACGTTTCCTTGTCTACTCCATTTCCCTTTACTTCATCAATTTGTTTATTTCCCTCAAGGTTTAGATCATTAAATCTGTTAATTTAAATAGTTGCAACCATTGCATTCGATACTCCGCTACATCCCTTCATTCTTGATTTGAGTTGTTTGCTGATTTGTATTGTGTAGAAACCAATTATTATGGGGATATGGCATCCTTTCTTTAGCTTTATTGAATATATGTTGTTGTGCTCATCTCTTGCAAACATCCGTTGGACTCTTAGATGCAATTATTTCCTTGTATTAAAGCCATTACTCAGCTGCATGCCCTTCCAATTATGAAGCATTCACTAGTTATATGTTTTGGTTTTTGATTCTATATATTTCATTGTTGCAAACTCTCACCCAGGCACGACTGGCAGTATTTCCTTTTATATTTGTTCTAAAATTTTGAATGGTGTGATTTATGGTCTCTTCCTTGTTTCTTTATTTAAAATGTCCCATACATTAGATTGGTTTCTTTCTTTTATCGTGTGTGCCTTCATATTGTTGAATGTTTGTATTTCTTTGTCTAAGAATACCCATGTTTGTAAACTTCTAGTGCCCAAAGTAGTGCGCCCCTCTCTTCCTTATTAGTAGCCTTGTCATTTGTAGGAAACTCCAATCATTATCATTTGGATTAACATGCCATAGCAATGCTTTAGTCGTTGTTATTAAGTTTGATTAGTTTATGGTATGCGCCTATTTTCACATTTTCTGGATCTTTAATCTTTCCAAAGAAAATTTTTGGCTTAGAATTTGGCCTATGATCCATGAGAAACCCTAGTGTAGAAATGTGAGAATAAGAGTAACTCCAATTGAAATATAATGTCTATGTGTACATTAAAATTGGCATCGAATCCCATACTTGGTATGTTGTATGTTAGTCTAAATTGAAATGGAATTTATATTATAACTCGCACCTTGTTCGCTACCTTGAGGTTATCAGTTCGGGCCTTAGTATCCATCGCTGCAAATTTATGCATCTAAATATAGTATATCAATAAAGAAATATGTATTGAAGTATGTATGCATTTTTTTGAGCTCATGTTTTTACATTATGCTGCAAATCAAACTCTTTTAGTTCATTGTTTTGGTAAATATTGAAATCGATGCTCAAGCCTTCCAAATAGATTTTTTTTCTTAATGGTTCGATGTGGTTGTAGAAGGCACGATTTGTATTGTGGTTGTTTTAATTCGATGTATTATATGTGCAATTACATATATATGTCTATGTTGTGTTGTTTGTGTCTTACTTTAATATAGATTTACCTAAATTTACAGTTGAAGAAACAAGAGATTGAAAACATTTAATCCTCATATATATACATATATATTGGATAGATGTTTTAATATAAAATTTTAATTTTTAATTGGATATAGAATTTTTTCTTTAGTATTTATGGGAATTCTTCTATTTTAACATAAGAATGTATATCTATACATAATGTTTGTAAGAAAAGAAGCATCGTAATTTAAACAACTTTTATAATATTATTATATGTACATATGTAAATATGTAAATATATATATATATATATATATATATATATATATATATATATATATATATATATATATATATATATATATATATATATATGGGTGTATATGTAAATATGTGTGTGTGTGTGTGTGTATCATAGTTATAGAGTGAGAATAGCGAAAGGAAGTTGACTTTCTTGGTTTAAATGAATGGAAATTTTACTCTAAATAAATGTTTTGGGGTGAGCTAAATCTACCATGACACTAGTATCGAGAACAATTGTGTTTGTGAAAATAATCTATTTGTGGAAATTATGGATTGGTTACTTGTGTTTAAATTGTGTCAAAGTTAAGTGGAGTGGTTGAATGTGGTTAAAGTGGGAAAGTGTCTTCCAAAGGCTTGGGAAATGTACCTGGTATGAGGATTTTATGTTGTCTCTTTTTGGAATAGTTTGAATGGTGGATTTTATGTTTCTTTATTTTGAAATGGTTAATTATGTCTTGGAGATGGATTCACGAGGGTCTTATCCATGCACTACTGATTCATTTTTATGATTGGGATTTGTGTGCGAGATGAGTTATGCCTCGCCTTGTTGTATTTGTAATGTGATTTTAGTATTTGTACAAGTGGCTTTGCTCTTGTTTTATTGGGGTCTTCTTGTTGTCAGTAGGGGAGTGGCTCTCAATGAGGGTTGGCGCACAAAGTGGCACTTGGGTAACCCATGTGAGACTTTTGTAATCAAGTGATAACCTAAAATGAATTAACGGGTCAAGGGTAGTAATAACACTAATCAAGATAAGTTAATGCCTCACTCATGGCTCAAATGCTTGTATAGGCTTGAGATGAGATGAGAAGGCCTGGAATAGCAATATCAACTACCTCGTCCTCACGAGAGGTATGTTGATTTTGTATAGGGTTGCATGAGGGGCTGAAGCTCGGTAGAGGCTATCAGGGTAACCCAGGATGGGGGTCGGGGCTTAGGAAGATCTGCCTGGGTAACCCATGAAAACTATGTGATGACACTCCAACTCCGACAAGCTGGTATCCCTTTGTCACTTATTTTTCCTTGGATGTTTATGTGCCTCTTGAAGGGATGTTACTGTCATTGATTTTGTACTTTACTTCATTGATGTCATGTTAGGCTTGTGTTGTTTTTTTCCTTTTGTCTACTTGTGATGGCGAGACCCTATGCTATCTCCTAGCACAGGGGGTGGACCTTTGGGTTCCACATGGTTGAGTGGAAAGTGCATTGTACTTCATTGGGTTCCCTCTCCATGTTCGTGACTGTGGTGACATCTCCTGGATTGAAGACTTCTACATTATACCAGCTCATGTGGATTGCTACTCTTGTACTTGTAATGGATCATAACTTGATGTATCATGTATCGTACTTTTATGTACACTCCTCACTTGTATACGGGGAGATATTGTTGTTCAGGTGTATAAATGTAATCATGAAAAAAACCTAATGTTAGACTTTGTATGTGATGGACTTGAAACAAATGTTATTGTATATGTAATCAAATGGTTTGATTCAATTGATCTCCTTTGAATACATGTTATGGTTGTATTATATTGATGGTTCAATTAAATGGAATGTTTAGATATAATTCCATATTGTTGCTAGAATTTATTTAATGTGATGAATTATAGTTTCTTGCTTAGTTAGCTAATGGGTATCGAGTAGCATAGTCGTGGACCCTAGAGGACTTAGATTAGGAAACTAGATAATATTTCTCTTGCAATCGTGTGAATGTTTCTCTTTTAAAAAAAAAATTGTTTCATTTTAGGTGTTAGTGTGTTGTCCTCTAGGGTTTTGTGGCAGGGAATTACAAGGATTGTCTCCTCTCCTCTAGCCATCATTGATGCTCATGTAATTCCACGTCAATGGACCTAACAACATCAACAACATTTTGCATCGTAGATGTAAAACACCTCAAATGTGGTGGAATGCATTCTTCATTCTGAATAGCGTTTATATGATCCTGAATGTATCTAACATTCACATTGATTCATTCTCACAATCGAGCACCATAGGATGCAGGTGGTGGAGGTGGGCGGTTAAGAGGTGGAGTGGGTGGAGGTGTTGCATCTCTTCATTTCTTTGTGTTTTCCTTTTCAGAATAGGAATTTCTCCTCTCCTCTAGCCATCATTGATGCTCATCTAAGTCCACATCATGGACCTAACGACATCAACAACGTTTTGAATCGTAGATGCAAATCACCTCAAATGTGGTGGAATACATTATTCATTTTGAATAGTGTTGATTTGATCCTAAATTGATCTAACATTCACATTGATTAGTGCTTGCAAGTGAGCACCATTGGATGCAGGTGGTGGAGGTGGGGGGTTATAAGGTGGAGTGGGTGGAGGTGGAGGTAGAGGGGGTGGAGATGGAGTGTGTGGAGGTGGATTATAAATATCATCAATATGGAATTGATCTATGATCTAGATATAAGTGAACCTGCATTAAATTTGTAATTTCAAAATGTAAGATACATGTTTAAAAATCCCCTTAAACCATTCAATATAAATGACCTAATTGAATACAAATAAAAAAAATGCGTGGGGCTCATTTATGTCTAAGGCATGTAAATGAAAAAGCAAATAATTGTTAATGTGATGTGAAATATCATTAAAATTTACATTAAATTAGGAGAAATTATTGTGGCTTAAGGGGTCCTCGTAGGATGGCTTAAGGGGATCTATGAATTAAGGTCCTAGAACAAAATGATGGCTTAAGGGAATACAATTTGGTGAAGTTTCCCAAGGCAACCAAATTTCATTAAGGTCCTAGGATAAAATGATGGCTTTAGGGTTTAGGGTTTAGGGTTTAGGGTAATAGGATGGCTTAACGGGGTCTATAATTAAGGTCCTAGGACAAAATGATGGATTTAGGGTTTAGGGTTTAGGGTACTGTGCAATGACATTGAATCATTTAGCAAACCATTTTTTCTTCACATAACAACATTTTCTTGTGGAACAGTTGATTGAGATAGCTCTTGTTTTGACTGACCAACCTCTCATGAAATATCATTCATATTATAATATTGTACAATATTATCATGAGAAGCCTTCATCCTAAACTAGTTACATTATTCTTGGGAACAAGGTCAAGAAAACCCTTGAGAGGCGAGAAATGTAGGGATTAATTTTAAGTCATTGGAAACCATTCTTAAATTTTTGATTGACTCTATATTACTAATGTCACCATTTTGATTTGGTTTTGAAATGTTCCTTGCATATGCCAATAGACAAATTGGTTCAATTGTTGGCTAAGAAGGTGGGAAGTTTTTTTCTAAATTCAACTTTTATCTTCAACAAGTTATATTGATTGGTTTGTTTCCAAATTGATCGATTTGATCAAATTTTAGGTGAACCTTGTGAGTTTTTTGAACCTAAATCATAAACCTGAGCTTCAAGGATTACTTCAGTAAAAAAATATATGTATGTTAATATGTTAGAGACTAGGTGTTTGTTAATATGCAAATATATAATTAATAAATAAAATGTTGATCTTGATGAATATATACATAATCATGTAATGAAAATGTTATAGAGTCCAAGAATATAGAAAGACAATATAAATTTATTTAAATAATCTATACACCTCAATGGAAATAAATAAGAACATAATCGGAAAGTATGAAAACATCCCAAGCATATACAAATCCACATATATGAATCCTAAGTACATGATTCCTACAACTTGATGGTAATTTACAAAAATAACATCATTAGAAAGAATGATATAGTATAAAATACAAAATGCGTATCAAAATAAGGTATAAATTCCTAGAGCCTTATAATATGTACAAAATAGGGTTATTTAACATATCTAATATAGGGGATCTCTAATTGTGTAATCATTATCTACCATAGATGGTAGGTGTTGAAAGTCCCTATATAGTTCTTTGTCAAAGAACATCTCACTAACATTAGTTATTGGGTAGAGAAAATGTTATGATTGATTTGTTTGTATTCATATTAAATCTACCCACTACACATTAATAGAAGTTGTTCTAGGGTACATGTCCAAATAACAAATAATGATAATATTTTGAATGTGACAAAATAAGGTTCTCTAATAGGTGTCTTAGACTATTATAGAATAAGGTGATTTTTTTTCTCACCTAGTAGATGAGGAAAAAGTTTCTCTATGTTTCTTGAGGATGTGGTCATCCTTAATGGGCCTAAAGAGTAAATCTAACAAAGAGTTATAACTTGTGAATATTAAATTTTCTTGGATGTTTCATATGAATGAAAATAAAAATATGGTAAATCAATGATTCATATAGCATAGGGGTAGAGATAAGTGAAGGATAAAGTAGGATATCCTACATGGTATCAAGTGTAATGAGAAATGGATTGGTAATATTGATGTCATTAAATCCAAAGGTATCAAGGTGAGGAAAGGGTAAGGAAAGGATAAAAAATGATCCTTAGTAATATTCTCATTTAGAGAAAACTCAATAAAGAAAATGCAAGTTATGATATCAATGAGGGGAACATGGTTTATGAATGTAGGTGTATGAATGGGGGTAATAATGTTGGGATAATAATTAATGAATAAGTGTAAAATGGGACTAGTTATGGAAAAGGGAGACACATTTCAAAGTGATAAAGGGAGTGTATTTTCTTAGAAAGTTGAGGACGTGGGTAAGGGCTTGAGGTTTGGTGGAAATTAACTTGTAATTTTAAAGTTACCTATTCTACATCAAACATGGAGCTTCTACATGTTATCTCTTAATGTAATCAAATATTGCATACCATTATCCTCTAAGTTTTTAACATTTATCTAAAATAATAATTTAATGTTCAATGACAAAAAGATATATACATATACCTATATGCATATCTACATATCTACATATATACAAATACACATACTTACATGCATACATACATACATATACGCATGTACATACATACATACATTATTAATTATATGTATACACACATACATACATATATGTATGTATGTATGTGTGTATACACATAATTAATGATGTATGCATGTATGTATGTACATGCGTATATGTATGTATGTACACATGTATGTATGCATGCATGTATATATGCATGTATATATAAGAATGTATGTATGTACTTGTATATATGTATTTTGAAATAATCTTTTAATGGTTTCAAAATAGCTATTAAGGGTTTTTATTTCATATTTTAGAGTTGAAAAATATATACATACATACATATGTACATATATATAATTTTTTTTATTTGATTAGGGTTTATTGTTCAATTTTATGTTTGTTTTCCACTAATGAGGGTTCAATTTTTTTGTTTGATTAGGGTTTAGGGTTCATTTTTTTTGTTTGATGTAACTTTCTATTTGTTTTCCATTGATGAGGATTTCATTTTTTTGCAGGTCTAGATCGAAATGAAAAAATTCAATAAAAATACAAAGAATGCAAAAAACCTAAATGAATCACTAATAACCAAAAAAATGAAAAAAAATGCAAAGAAAAAGGTTGAATCACATCGTTGGAGGTCGCTGGAGGTCAATGTCGTTGCTCAATAGGGATCCTAAATCCTTAACTATTAAAATGTGGTCAAGTTCATTTTTTCTTTTAAATAAATACCTTTAAGAAATGGGATCCCGTTTTTTACAAATCGAGATCTTGATTTTTACAAATCAAGAGCCCGTTTTGTAAAAAGTAGGATCCTATTTCCTTCAGGGTGGCTCAAGACACTGAAATGAAACAAGATCCAGAGTTTTAAAAATCGAGATCCCATTTTAATTTTTGGCTCAGTACCCTGAACCTAAACGGGATCCCATTTTGCTGAGGTTGATTCCAAGATTTTGGCTAAGGCTGAAACTTCCACCTTAAGTGGACTCAAATTCATGCTTTTACCCATTTACTATTGTTTATAATTGCGGGTTTGTAGATATGTGCTTATTCAATTATTCAAATGACATGTTTGATGTGAATTTATGGATGCTTAAGTGGATTTCAAATTTATTGAGATGGTTTTATAGGTTTTACATAACAAAAATATGTGGTATGTAGGTCTATGATAAGACTGTATTTAGAGTGTTTTGGATGAATAAAGCTATAAGTTTTCATAGCTTCTTGGAGGGTTATTATTGATCTATAGTTACTCTTATGTCTAGGTTTGTTTGGAAAATCAGATCTAGCATTGATCTTGGGGTTTGAATCTTGGAAATCCACATGTTATACTTGATTATATCTATTTTGCATGTTACTAATGTAGGGTTGAATCTTTTTCAATTATTTGAGATTGGAGCACTGATTATGTATTTTTGCTTTGAGATGTTACATATGTGAAAATCTTGTAAAATTGTCTAGTGTGGATTCTATTTGGTAGGCCATATTCTTGGTCACCATTATTATATTGGTATGCTTATTGTAGTGAGAGATGGTTATTGAGAGTAACTAATATAGTTGTTCATTTGAATCTATACCAGTAGTTTATGATGCATGAGAAGGTTTGTTCACTTTCAATAGAGTGTTTGCAATGATATTGGTCATGGTGCCATGTATAACATAGTATTATGTTTAGTGGGAGTTGTATGCAGTTACAAAATGTGTTATATCTTCTTTGTTTTAAGATTTTGGTTCTAAGTTGATGTAGTAGTGTGTAGTGATTCATGGATAACATTTTATTAAAACATGGATGGTCTTTTGCAATGGTTTTTGATGTCTTAATTAGCTCTTGGATTCTACCTTTAGATAGAAATGAGAGTTTAATGACATCTTTAGTTCTATTGACAAAGGATGTGTAGCATTTGTATCTTCCTGGTTTGGATATCATGATTTGACTTTATCTTTTGGGAGCTTGTGGTGTTGAGTTCTTTGAATGTATTGGTGCCATATAGAGGATATTTAGTTAGGAAATGGTTATCATGATTCCTAGAGAGCTTGGTAACATGATTCAGTTAGAGCTTGGGTAGTGATGTTGACTCATCATTTGATGATGGATGGTTATCTTCATGTCATCTCCTAGGAGGAGATGTTAGATCATGATGTCATGATATCTTCTTGATTCTATAGTTGGAACTTTTATAATGGTCTTTTTTGTTCTCTTTGGTTTTGAGTATTAATCATTTTCTTGGAGCTTCATGAATTTGTAGGGTTGCATTTGAAGTTAGAATGGATTGATTAGTGGATGCTCACGGATACTAGGGAGACTTGGGTAAGGTAAAGGGATATCTTAGTTATGGAGATTACATATTGATATGGTTACTCTTTGATGAGGATTTTAGCATAAAGACCGAGAAGCCTAAACTTGGTTATGGATGTGAATCCACTATGGACCTGAAGAGAAGGTTTTCATTTATTATATTCTCTTATTGCTTGGGGTTGTGTGCACAAGACAATCGTGTACCTACTCTTGGTCTACCTGGTAGGTGAATGATCTGAGAGGTATTTCCCACTTGAATATTATATGTATCTTTTATTTTTTATCTTGTCTTCTCATATGAGTTAGTCTTGAATATAGAAATTATGAGGACTTGTTAAGAAGAAGACACATAGTTATATGGATTTCCATTGTTCTCGTTATTTTGGTCTTGGGCTATGGATCTAGTTCTGCGACAAGCTATGTAGTTGTGCGAGTTGATCATCCATTTGATTGTAGTGGGATGATTTGTTGGAAAGTTATCTATATGTTGTCATTGATGTCACCATGTTGGTAGCTTGGTCCAGTACTCTAAATCGGTGCATACAACTGACTTATCTTCTCTGGTGGTAGATCCAATATTTCTGGTCTGGTATTTTTTTGGTACCTCTATGGTATTCTTGTCTGCATTTCTTTGCAATTGCAAGTTTTTGTTTGTGGTTTTGGGAAATCATTTATGAATGATAAATGCATGCATGATCAGGATATTTCATGCTCCAGTGTTCATGCGATGAAGTGACATTATTCTATTGGTTGCATTAAAGACTATTCCTGGCCGACTTGTTAAGTTAATTTTGATATGATATGAAAATTTATGTGCGATCTATTTCTTGGATTGAGCCAACATAATGTAGCATGCTGAAGGTTAAATTGAAAATATTCCTTTTGTGATTTATTTGGAGCTGACAATTGATATCTTTTATAAATAAGAATTGTATCTAATTAGGTCGACCTAATTGATGGTTGCGACGGAGATTGGATATAAATATGTGGTGAACAATTTTTGAAGAAGTATTGAATGGAAGGAACAAGTGATGTGGCAGTAATCAGGAAGGAAGCAAAGAAGAGATAGAAGATCTAGTGAGCGAGTAATGAATGTGAAGGTGTAATCAGTATGGCAACAATTGATGTGAAACTGAGCGAAGAATGAAGGGTGTAAAGTCAGAATACTGAATATCACTGAAACTATTCAGCACAAGATAGGTACATCTTTTCAGTACATTTTTTGTTATAAAGCCTCATTCTATTTTTGTAAAATCCTTTGTAGGAAGTGCGCCTCTTTGTTGGACAATGAGTCCTTTTTGTAGGCAGTGAGCCTTTGTACTTGGACAGTGAGTCCTCTTTCTTTTGGAAGTGAGCCTATTTTAAAAGACTATATAGTGTGAGTTAACCCTCACCGTGGTTTTTCCATTATTGGATATTCCACGTAAAAATCTGGTGTTCATTGTGTTGATTTACTTTTTTTTATTTGTGTTTCATGCTCATACTTAATAAGAGAATAGTGTGGTTAAGGAATTGATAAGTGATAAAGTTTTAAGTTTGAATTTGTGTGACAACTGATTCAGCCCCCCCTCTTAGTTGTCTTGTGCCTGTTTAACAATTGGTATCAGAGCTTTGGTTCCTTTTATAGAGCTTAACTGCTTGAGGAGGATCTTGAAGGCTGCTTGAATGGATGATAAAGGAGAGCTCTGGACTGCTCTTGAAGATCTTGATAAAGTGGAAAGAGAGAACAAAGATCTGAAGGAGAATCTTGATGAAGCAAATGAATGTGTTTAGAAACTAAAGGAACAGTTGAAGAAATTTAAAGAAATACACAGAGAAGTAAGTGAATAGTTGAAGCAGGAAATAATTGGACTGAAAGTGACAGTAGAAGAAAATAAGAGAATTGAAGAATTCCTGAATACAATGGTGTAGAACAAGTCTGATTAATGTTCTAGACTCGAGCAGGAAATAGTAAACTTGAGAGTGGAATTGGAGAAGGCTAAACTCTGTGAAAATAATTTCAGATCTAGCTCTGGTAAACTTGAAGAATTGCTTGTAGAATATAAACCTTGTAAAGACAAAGGTGGCTTAGAAGTTGAGACCTGTGAAAGTTCAAAAGATGTGAAGAAGAATCAAGACGAGAGTAAGCAGAGAAGGAATTTTGCAAGAAGACTGGTTGGCTGTGAGATATCCTAATGCACAAAGGTACCCCTCTTTTGTTGGTGTTTTTTTTTTTCTGTAACAAATATGGTCATAGAGAAAATGAATGCAGGAGCAGGACGAACCAGTTGTTTGGCCCCCCTTCCAAAAAAAAAATTGAATGTGGAAAGATTGGACATAAGGCTACAGAATGTAGAACTCCAATGAGAATGATCAGTCGGGTAATGAGGAACAAGTTTAATGAGAGCAGAATGAATCAATTCTTTAATGGCTACTACTACACCTGTAATAAATTTGGACATAGAGAAAATTAGTGTAGATCAAGGAATAGTGGAGGATAGATTAATCAGAAGAATGTGGTTTGTTATAACTACAAGCCTGGACATGTATCTAAAGTCTGAAAGAATAAGAAAGGAAAGAAGTCTGCTCCAAAAGAAAAGAGTGAACCGGTATAGAAGATTGACAAGGAAGAGATAAAGCAAGAGATGGATAAGATATGGAAGAAGAAAGAAGAATAAAAACTTGAGACTCCTAACATTTCTATGCCCTCATCCAGTATAGATGACTTATTTGAAATGTAGACCTAGCATGGTCTTAGGGGGAGTATTATCGGAAAATATTAAAAACCCCCTAAAATTATGGCGTGTCAGAGGCTGGCACATGGTTGGAATGTGGAAAATGGTTATTTAGAAGTTTTGGAAAAGGAACCAGAGGAAATCATATTGGCATGTGGATTTGCGAACTGAATTAGGGCTCTCTGTGATAAGAAGACAACTTTTAATAGCTTTTTGGTGTCTACTGCATTTATTGCATTTTAGAGTAAGTTCAATGGTGTATAAGATGAAAATTTGCAAGTATTTTTTGGTTAATTGTGTTCTTGAAGAACTTTTTTAACTACTTGGAGTGACCTTGTAGCAAGCGTGTAGCATTTCTGAAAGGAATTCGAAGAGATTATATCAGGTAATCTAGAAACTTTTTCTCTGAGTACAAAAGGAAAGTAGAAATTTGAAGAGGTTTTATTGAAATTCAAGGAAAGCATAAGTATGGACAGTGGATCGTGTGGTGTTACCCCTCTAAAGATCAAAAGAGTTGGATTAGATGAATTTGATCATGGAAAAATGAAAGAAATTGAACTAGGGCTGAGCGAAATTGAATTACAAAACATAAAAACCCTAGGGATGGATTTATGGAGAGAATTTTTGTGGATTACAGATAAAGAAGTTATCTTATTCTTATTGAATCATTTTAAGGATGGAAGCATTGTTTTGTACAAAGCCTATTTGATCTTGAAGAAAGCAATTGAAGTAATCACTAGATTATGCAGTGTTAGAGAGGTCCCTGGAAGGAAAACGGTGAAGTATAAAGATGTGGAGGAATTGACTAGCATCAGTAGAGATCAATGAGCGCTATTGATTGATATGCTTACTAATTCGGCTATTAGGTATGTTGCTTACAACATTTCATACAAGATTTATTTCAAAAATCATGAAAGTTCAACTTCGGCTATTGTTGTACATATTGCCCACATGATGGTTAAGGAGAACAGATAGTTTGATCTATGTAGCTTGCTACTTGAGAATTTTCTTGAAAATTTTCGAATATCATTGGTTGAAAATTATCACTTTCATTTTGGATCCTTGCTAGTGTGTTTAGTATTTTACTTTCTGAATTCTCTACTGGGAAAAGACAATGTGACATGGGAACTTGATGTCCCTATTGGAAAGCAAATCTACAGACATCTAGAGTCTCTGGAAGATAATGTAAACATGTACAAATCATATTTTTCTTCTTTGAAAGAAAACCCTTGCTCTAGTATATCTACATCGAGTCGATTTGAGGTGGGCTCTTCCTCTAGAAAAAGGGAATTGGAGGTTGTTATTAGTGATTCCCCTCCAGAATCGAAAAAGAGAAAAGAGAAAATTGAAGACATCAATGATATTTCAGATGAGAAGGAAAAAGGATCTCTGACTGGAACTGAATCCCCTAATACTAATGACATCCAGTCTATGATAGCTGAAGGAAAAATAAAGAAGATTGGTGAACTTTGGAATGCTGCCTCACCTTTTGATAAACTAAAAATTAATGATGCTATGGTAGATTATCTACTGTGGAAAGGTATTGAAGTGTCTATTGTTTTTGATTTCTTACCAGAAAATCTAACTGAGATTGCTGAAGAAAGGATGTTGCTTAAAGGTTCAGAAGGATGTAAGATGGGAATCCTGGTTGAAAAAAGATGTGAAAAAGCAAAGCAGAGATTGTGTAGATTGATTGTGGAAACAAAAGGGTGTATTAAAGAAATTTCAGATGTTTACAAGTATTGTCTTCGGTGGCCTGTTGTTGTGGACAATTTTAGAAGCAAAATTGAAGTGATTGAAGCTGAAGTAAATAACATTGGAAAGAATTTTGATATATTTGAAGACAAAGAAGGGAAGCAAAGAATAAGAGTTGGAGAACTATAGGCTGAACTAATCATTACAAAAAGACAGAGAGATGATGTGACAAAGACCTTTTGGCTTCTTAAAGAAATTGTTGAAGTCTGGTTAGAGCATCTTTCTAGAATTCTCATTGATGCTGAAGATGTTGAGAAATAATGTTATGTCATAGATTGGTCACCCTCTTTTACTTTGTTGGGTTTATTGGAAGGTACTTGCACAAAAATGGAGTCTATTATTTTCAACTAGAAGAATTTGTTTCCAGTTCTCAAGGAAAGGTATAAGAAGGTATTCCAGGTGAAGAATGTCATCTTCACTTAATTTTTGTATGCTTAAAGATCTGGATTGTTGGGAGTTTTTGAAGTTTTTGGAAATCTTTTGACATTTGTGGACACCATGTCTACAAATTTTTTTTTGGCACCCTTTTCCATTGATTTCAAAGGGGGAGAGTGTTGGAGATACTGGAGAAATTTTTGAGGAAGGAGAATTTTATTCACGTGTTGCCATCAATGACAAAGGGGGAGAGTGTTGGAGATAGTGGAGAAATTTTTAGGAAGGATAATTTTGTTCACGTATTGCCATCAATGAAAAAGGGGGAGATTGTTGGAAAGTTATGTATATGTTGTCATTGATTTCACCATGTTGGTAGCTTGGTCTTGTACTCTAAACTAGTGCATACAACTAACTTATCTTCTCCGGTGGTAGATCCGGTATTTTTGGTTCGGTATTTTTTTTGGTACCTCTCCAGTATTCTTGTCCACATTTCTCTGCAGTTGCAAGTTTTTGTTTGTGGTTTTGGGAAAACACTTATGAATGATAAAGGCATGCATGATCAGGATATTTCATGCTCTGGTGTTTGTGTGATGAAGTGACATTATTCTATTGGTTGCATTAAAGATTATTCCTGACCGACTTGTTAAGTTAATTTTGATATGATATGAAAATTTATGTGCAATCTATTTCTTGGATCGAGCCGACATAATGTAGTGTGTTGAAGGTTAAATTAAAAATATTTCTTTTGTGATCTATTTGGAGCTGAAAATTGATATCTTTTATAAATAAGAATTGCATCTAATTAGGCTGACCTAATTGATGCTTGCAACGAAGATCGGATATAAATATGTGGCAAACAGTTTTTGAAGAAGTATTGAATGGAAGGAACAAGTGATGTAGCAATAAGCAGGAAGGCAGTAGAGAAGAGATAGAAGATCTAGTGAGTGAGTAATGAATGTGAAGGTGTAATCAGTATGGTAGCAGTTGATGTGAATGGGAGCGAAGAATGAAGGGTGTAAAGTTAGAATATTGAGTATCACCAGAACTATTCAGCACAAGATAGGTGCATCTTTTCAGTTCATTTTTGGCTATAAAGCCTCATTCTATTTTTGTATAATCCTTTGTAGGCAGTGAGCCTCTTTGTTGGACAGTGAGTCCTTTTTGTAGGCAATGAGCCTTTATGCTTGGATAGTGAGTCCTCTTTCTTTTGGCATGAGTCTGTTTTAAAAGACTATATAGTGTGAGTTAACCCTCACCGTGGTTTTTCCCTTATTGGGTTTTCCACGTAAAAATTTGGTGTTCATTGTGTTGATTTACTTTCTGTTATTTGTGTTTCATGTTCATACGTAATAAAAGAATAGTGTGGTTAAGGAATTGATAAGTGATAAATTTTTAAGTTTGAATTTGTGTGACAACTGATTCACCCCCCCTCTTAGTTTTCATGTGCCTGTTTAACATGATTTAGATGTGGTTTGTCTATATCCATAAGATTATTTTAGTTTTTATGTAGAATTTGTTAGTTGGCCTTTTCTGTGGTCATTTGTATATTGGTATGTTGTATTGAGATAGGAGGATGGATATACATAGAATTGATTGTAGATTTTGGATTGGTATGTTGATGGCATGAAGTTCTATCTATGATTTGTATACCCAAATTTGAGGTATGGTTAGCTTGGATGAGTTAGTTGGTATGAATATGAAAACTACTCAAATCCTTTTGTTATCATTTGAATTTGATGATTGCATTCATGTAAATATTGGTGTAGGTTTTACTGATAGTTGATATGTTTCATCTTGGAATGTTCCTTTTTCTTCTATGGGTGACATGTTGGAGGATGTAAAGGTTTTTTTCTTGATGGTGGTTATCATGGTTGCTTTTGTAGGTCTTGTTGGAGCATGAGAGCATGGTGAAGATTCAAAGGGTACATGATTGGCTAAGGGATGTTTTTCCCTTGTTTGTGATTCTTATGGGTGTATTTACTATGTATGATGTCAAGTGAGAGAATCTTAGGATTAAGGTACCATCTACCTTGTAAATCATATGACATATTGTGTGGTTCCAACATCCTTGGAAAGTGTCCCTAGACACTTATGGTGTATTGGGAAAATATTTTGTAATATTTATTCTTGCCTTTGTTTGTATTGCATTCATAAGGGGTGATGGGTTCCACTAGTAGCAATAAAGGTTACTTTTGAACATAAATATTTAATATTATTTTCCCCACATGTGGATGCCTCAAATAGGATGATAAAAGATAAAGAAAAAGATAAATGATTGACTATTGGTATTATCCAAGTGGGTGCTTGGAAAGAGGCAATAGGTATCTCTTTGTATTCCATCAATTATGGAATTTAATGTAATGTATAATTTCCAAGTTTGGATGCCCAAGTTGGAGGGAAAGTATTGGATCCAAAATTGGTGTCCTTTCAAATTTTGAGGTGGAATTCCAATGGTTGGGGACATTTGGAATGGAGATTCATCTTTGGGCACCATGTTTGGTGCATTAGACCTCTTCACAAGTCTATAAAATCAGCTCCTTGGGTGTAGAAATTAAGAGAAATAATTGAATGTAGTAAGTGAATGTATTGTAATCTCATTTATCTAAAGATAATGCATACTTGGCCTTCTTCTTGGTGGAGTTTTTCCCGCAAAGTTTTCTTGACGTAAATCTTACGTTATGTGATGTCTTATGTTGTTGATTTGTGCCTCTTTGTTTCTATTTTATGGTGATGTTATTTATTTATTACTATTATAAGTTCACATAATGTGGTGTTATTAAGCATGTTATGTTGGATAATTTTAAATATCATAAAGAAGATGGATCTAATCATGGTAATTCCATGTTAAGGAAAATTAATTTCAAATTTACTTATAAGTTTTAGATTTTCATGTTGTAGTAGTCCAAGCTTTGTATCTCATCCAATGAATTCATATTTGGATAGAGATTAATTTTCCTTTCTCATCAGTTATGATCTAGTTTAATCCACACTTAGGATTTCTACTAGGATTTTTTATCCTTTATCAAGGATAATTCATTGTATATTTTATCAATTAAAATTAATTGTATCGATAAAATTCTCAAATTTGATAAAAAAATCAATTAATTTTTCTCTCTTTTGTTTGTACATAGTACCTCACGAAGCCTTATATCTAAGATATATCCATGCATTCATCATCATTCATTTTTAGATACTCTCTAAGTTGCACTTAAGAGGGGTGTTAGAGTAAAAAAATAAATTAACTATTTAATTATTTATGGCATATTTACACTAGCATGCTTAAGATTATTGAGGTCACGTGCTTTTTATCTCAAGTCATAGGAATTTAACAAATAACATGATATGATTTAATCATTAGCTATAGTTTTTATTAGGGTTTCTTTATCCTTTTATCATATTATATTAATTATCATTAATTTTATCAATTTAGAATTCTCAAGCTTGATAGAAAATCAATTAATTTTTTTCTCTTTTACAGTGATAGGTTGTTTTGGTTGTAGGTGATCTCTAGGAGCTATGAGGTTCAATAATAAAATTTAACATTGTATCAAAGTTCTAGGTCTATGGTTTCTTATTGATTGGAAAAGATGAAGATCAACAACTAGGGATGAGAGAAAACCACTCTTGAAAGATTCTAGAAGCCTCTAGAAGGTATTAAAGGCACCAAATCTTGGTTGTGCAAGAATCACCCAATAACATATGAGTGTTATTTTTTAATACGTAAATGTATATTTTATTAATATCAAAATGGGGTGTACAAGCTCTACCATAGTGGTGTTCTGATCACTTCAATTTCAGCCCCATCCCAACATTGCCTACCAAATGATACTATCACCCAAATTGATGATACATAAGAAACCCCTACAAAGCTTCCCCATACATAATACAAAATATAGTATTGTTTCACTTACAACTGTTGCTATGCTATAATCCGACTGAAGAAAACTAGAATACCATGCACCATACCACCAAAATTTGATAACATCCTAACCTAGAACTTGCATCATCATTCAAGTAGTACACCTTCATCCAACAAGTATTCATGAAATCTTTCCTTCTAGTCCACCCCTGGTGCTACCTCCAGATACCTCCACACCTTTAGGAAGTCCACACCATGCTAAGCCCTCTCTCTATGACCTAGCTCCATGCCCTTTACATCTAGAAGGAATGGGTAATGCTTCACCCAAATATGAGGCAAAAAAACTCTAGGAAGGTCTCGTGGTCTCGGCATACCCACACCCAGCTCTACAATAATTATGATATCTTCAACCCTACCCAATAAGTCCACCATGATCAACTTTCGAGCCATAAGTAACACCAGTGCCTTTGGAAGCTACAGGTCCAAGAGAGCCACAACAAAGTGTGAGGCTATGTCAGCATTCGTGCGATACTGCTCTGTGGATACCATGAATTCTTTTCCTAGAATCAACTCCATCGCCCCAAGAACCAAAGGGTTCTAGTCTTTAAACACAAACCATAATTAGCTTTATATATTCTTCCCCAAGAATTCCTAGAGCTTGCATGTAGCCATTAGAAGGATAGGTGTCTCCATGTTCTTCGCCTAGATGCTTACCCAGACTGTTGTTAACTAATTGTATGCACAATGTCAAGCCACCACCTCCATTTTAAAACCCACAAAACCTGCTCTCATTAATGCAAATTGTCACTTTGCTGAGAGTGACCATCCTTCCATCACCTTGGATAGCCACAAGTGTTCATGGTATAATTTGAAAAGACTCCTCATTTAATATAATCCTTCCTTCATTTCCTCTCATACCATGTCAACTAGGAAATGTTGTATGCCAACCCCATCTCGCATACTGACACATAGCCACTTTCCTGACCCACCTAGTTGCCACAGGGGACTTCCCTCTTAACCTAGATCCACATTCACACCCCAAATACATGTCTTTGATGCTCCATCTGCCCCCAAGTTTTCCAATCTATCTGCCAACTCATTGGCCTCCCTATAAACATGAGTCAATGATGACTCATCAAATCCTTCCAAAAGTATGCACGCTTCCTCTAGGAGAGGTTGTAACTACCAATTCACCATCTTCCCAGATTTCATTGTTTTTATTATCACCATTGAATCCCCTTCTATTTCTAGTTTACCCAACTTCAGTCACCTACTCAGTTGAAGCCCACATATGAGTGCCTTGAGTTCAACAATTGTATTTGTCCCGAACGGTAGAGATACCACCCTTTCTGCCACCATGCTTCCTTTATCATCTTTGATGCAACACCCTACCACAAACGCTCTCGGATTCCCCCTGGAAGCCCCATCAAAATTCATTTTAAACTAGCTCACCTTTGGTGGAAGCCATTTTGCTTCACCATGATTTCCCTTACTACCTTCCTCCTTTTGTGCCCTTGGAGTGGGGATAATCAAGGCAAACCATGCCTTCCTCATCTTTCCATCCCATTCTATGAAGGTATTATCTTTCACCTTCTTTTGTGCCACCTTTTCATTCACCATTTCCACAATGGTCACCTCCAAAAAATTGATGAAAGTGGGAAAATCTCTCTCGCTTCCCATGAAAATCCTCCTATTACGCTCTTTCCATAGTTCCCAAACTACTAAAGATGGAATCACCACCCAAATTTCACAAAAGAGTGAAGACTTCTTCAAAAGTAGCCAGGAACTGAATAATGCCAGAATATTATCCAAGAGAGTGCTACTCCATCCCAGCCTAGCACACAGTCATTTCCAACAAGCCTAAGCAAACAAGAAATTCACTAAAAGATGATTTACATCCTCCTCTGCTCTCCTCCACATTACACACCTCGACGGTCCCTCATAACCCATCCTTCTAAATTTATCCGATGTTAGAATCTCGTTCTGTAGTGTTTCCCATGCAAAGGTACCCACTTTTAGAAGGCATGCACAATCCCAACATAAATGTAGAGGAAGTTAGGAAAAAATATCCTCCTGACATTTCACTTTGTATCCATCCTTGGATCTATACTGACTCGTAACCAATCCCACCCAAACAAACCTATCATCCCCTTTGCGAACCAAAATCATCCTCTTAACTAATTCCTACCTTAACCTTTTTGCATCCTTAGGAGGGATAAGTTTTGGACTAGGAACCTCCACGCAAAAACTCAATCCCCCTCTGAAGTTATTTCCTCCAAATAATCATGCACACACCAACCCCATTCCCTCTGCAAGATAGCTTTGGCTTGAACCAACCCCAAGCTGCTATCTAGACTTGGGAATCCACACCATGAGTCTTTTGAAAAGAGGGTGGTTCGACCATCATGCACATCCCATGACAAGTGATCTTGTATAAGAGAATGACATGCTCTCATAAAATTCCAAACCCTCAATCCATTCGGTAGATTCTTCGCTAGTAATATGCTCTTGGCATTATTATCATTCAGGTATTTGCACTAAAGGATCTTTTCCCATCTAAAATCATTGCATGTGTACATTCCCCAAATCAACTTTTCCCCCAAAGCTCAATTTTTTTTAATCAAATTTCCTAGCCCAACACCACCATTCTCCTTGGGTTTACATATCGTCTCACAAGCAATCATTGGATATTTCTTTTTCTCTAAAGCACCCTGCTAGAAGAATCACCTTATGCTTCGATTGATTTAAGATGCCCTGTTAGCTAGTAGTGCCAAACATGACATTAGATAGATTGAGAGGGAAGATACGACCAACTTAAGCATCACAATCCTTTTGACCCATGATATCCACTTTCCACCCCAAGCCGAAAGCTGATTATTGACTCCATCCACCAAAGGATCCCACAACACTCCCTTTTTTATCCATCTTGCAAGAGGATTTCCTAAGTACGTCATTGGGAGTTAAACAAATCTAAAGTTTAAAATTTTTTCCACATCCAACACACCCCTATGATCTGTGTTCAAAAAGATTTTTTTTGATTTGGCATCACCTACCCACTACCGTGAGACATCCCATAGCTATTCAAAATATTTTTAAAGGCCAATGCTTCCCTTTGACTGGCTACGCCAAAACACATAGTGTCATCAGTAAATTGTTGATATGCTTGTTGGAGTCAAGGAACACTGAGAGGGGGGTTGAATCAGTGTTCAACAATATTTCAATTTTAATTCAGATCTTAAACCATTTACAACATTTCAACAGAAGTAAAGATGCAAGCACAAGAAGGAAATAATCAAAACACCATAACACTAATATTTTTACGTGGAAACCCTGTTAGGGGAAAAACCACGGTGGAGGTTAATCCACAATTTATACTTTGTTAAAAGTATGAAGAAAAAGGGAATGCACATGCATTCAGGCACACTGCCTAGAGATCACTACTCAAAATTAGGAAGGCTCACTTCCTTACAATATATTTGGATTGCAACAAAAATTTGAACTAAGAAAGTAGCATCTACAAATGCCTGGTATCAGTTCTGGTGAGGCTTATAGATTAGATTCTGGACCTTTCTGATTCTGCACTTTGCTCTGCTCTTCCTTAATTTTCTTCACAAAAATCCTCTTTTGCCCAAATGAAACTGTGTCAAATCTCTCAACAACCCTTATGCTATTCGCACATTTTGAACATGCATCAACTCACACTTCAAAATGAATTAATCGATCTCTTATATATATCCGCTAGCAAGAATTCAATTGCTATATGTCGGCTTCAACACAATAAAAATATTTCCCAATAGTCGGCTCAATCCACATTAAATATTTGATGCGTACCCATCAAGGTTGGCTAATGCTATGTTGTGGCCCCAAATCAAAATGCTCAAACACAAAAATATTTAAACAATTACTCCTTATAGATCCGCGACATACCATATTTAGTGAGTCGGCCACCATGAGCTAATAAACAAAAAATCATTCTGTCGGATCTCCTAACTTAACCACCGATTGATGCAACATCACAAAACTTAACAATAAGATAAAATAGATACTTAACAACTTTCTCTGAGATCCACAACTCAAAATGATAATCCGGTGAAGCATACCGATCGACATACTAACCGGATACCTTGTTCTTCATTTTCACTTCTGGTAATACTCTGTTCATTACTCTGTTTGCCAATATGAATAAATCCTAGTCTGCGAATTGGAATAATGAATTAGGTTGCCATCAATGACAATACTAGAGGCCATATGCCAACAATCTCCCCCTTTGGCATTGATGGCAACACTTAGTGAAAAATGACTAAGTGTTAGAACCAATATGATTACACTGTCAAAGTACAGAACTCCCCCTTAGAATGATAAAGCATTTTTCACTGCTCTCTCTCCCCCTTTGACATCAATGAAAAACATATTTTGGATCTCCCCCTTTGCTAATTCAAAATTGGATCAAAATTTGAAGAAATACACCTGCTACTCAAGTTAGAAAATTATCTTGTACTTATCTTTCATTTCTGGAAGAAATTTTCTCCAAGATTCTAATAAAATCCCAATGATTAAGATCAAGTTGTTATTCTCAGATGTTTGGTTGATAATCCGGAGAAGAGATTCCAAAATTGTGATTGCCTCTTCTAATTTCTCTCCTTTCCTCAAAACTTCAATCAATTGCTCTAATCTACATTTGGTTAAATCCTTCACTTTCCAAAAGGTGTCCACAAGGTTTTCTCTAGTAAAAATAACTTTTGTATGCTCAGACTGTAATTCTTGAATCCTTTTCTTGACTACGCCATCCTGATCCTAAAACATGTTATAATCCTGACCAATCTTATTTAGCTCAGATTCAATTTGCTCCAGCTTATCTTTATATTTCCCAACTACATGAGGCCAATGAAGAAAATAGTTATAGATGTTATTGGTTGTATTTATGCATTGCCTCAACACATTCATTTTCCTTTTTAATTTGGTAAGAGATAGCCTGAACTGGTCCTTCAGATGTAGAATTATTTCTTCCTCTTTTCTGTCCTCAGACTGAGAGACCATGGCTTCCTTAATGCATTCAATCATCTCTTCAGGAAACACATTCTGCAAACTCTCCAAACCAATGTTATTGTGTACAAAAATAAGTACTTAGTGTGCTCTCGATCAAGTCCTGCTCATATGAGGGTCTGTCAGACCATATGTCATCAATTTTTACATCCCATCTTTCTCTTGAACAAGTTGCAGTATCTTTACTTTGGATAAAACACCTTCTTCTTCACTTCCTTATGCTATAACTACATCCAATTCAACTGATTTTGGTTCTTCCCTTGGAGTGTACTCATCAAATTCTTCATCTGGTAAGTCCACAATCACTAGGTCTTTACCTTTTCCTTCAATTTTTGGAGTTTTGTGTGTCGGAGGAGTGTAATCAACAATCTTTTGAACTCTTTTCTTCTTCCTCTCCATCTCACCGGAAGAGGATCCAACTTCAAGTGCTCTTACCTGAAGGGGTAATCTGCCTCCTTTGTTAGTTGAACATTTTCCATCAATTGATCTTGTAGCAATCCACACAAGTCAAAATCATGATCCTCCATTATCATTTTATGAGAGATGTAAACTATACCTACTGAAGTTGCGCCTTCCCTATTTCTAAAAAATATTTTGTATGAGATTCCATACGCAATGTACCTTGTTATCGGATCTTTGATCGTCAAAATTATCAAAGCCCTCTGATCTCCAGTTACTCCGGTTAGGGTTTCGACTTCCTTGTTCTGAATCGACTTCTTTTTTGGTATATCCCCAACATTGTATAATCCAGTTAGAGTTGTAATCACCTCTTTTGAAATGGGATAGGGTTTATCCAAAGTTAGAATGTCATCATTCAATCTGTTTAGGATAAACCTAATGACTTCCATGTTATCAAAATAGGGAAATTCACTCGAAATGTCCAAACTTTTTTGTTTCACACCTTCAAGCCATTTCAATTTATCGGTCGACAACATATTTCTCACATCCCTAATCTATTCATTGTTGTATTCATCTAAATTCACCATTCCTTTGACTTGCTTCATTTTCCTTTCCATACTGAACAAGTTTCTACCGAACACCAAATTAAGTGAGAATTCTACAAGCAACTGAAATACCTAATGAATTTGCCGCCGAATTGACTTTACTCCTTTGAAATTCTGCTACAAAGGCTCTCCTATTATTTTTCAATACAAGGTGACAAATGAGGGTTCCAAATACCCTTTTATAACTTGCACACCTAACCTTTTTATCGCATTAAATATTTTTCCCTAGGTGTTTTGAATACTCTATTTTCTTAGACAACAAAAGAAGAATTCATCTACGGACCTTCTACTTCTCAAACTTTTGCACAAGTGATCATCGATACATTTGTAAACTATTAACACAACTACTGACAACTTCCTGCATTCTGGTGCCAACTACTGACAGGGGACAAAAGATTTTCTTGAAAAAATCCCCCTAGGCCAATGGCCTAAGATCAATTTATGAAGGAATTACTAGAAACTACTTCTAGTGTGGGCTTATTTCCTTCATCAGATTCACTCTTCCTTACCCATGTTTTCTTCATTTGATCTTTTATCTCTTCCACAGTCATTTTCCCTTTCCTTTATCATCTTTCTGTGAAATTTTGCCTTTGTATACCGGACCTCTTCTATCCATGTTTTTGTTCTTATAGAATCTTACAATGTGACCAAATCTGTTGCAATTGTAACACACAAGATTTCTTTGTCTAGACCACTCATTCCATTGATTTCCTCTTGATCTGCATTGATTAGCAATATGCCCAAATCTTCCACAGGTGTAGCATTTAACATTCCTTACATTGACATACATACTTTTGCATTCAATTGATTTATGAACAAACTTATTGCAACTGAAACACTGACCAGGAAATGATGGACTGTTTGAATTCATTTTACTTCTACACTGAGAAGCCATATGACCAAATTTATTACAAGAAAATCAATGACCATTAAAATTTTGAGCATTGGGTTGTCTTACTGGATACTGTATCTAAGGGTTAAATTTTAGGTTAGATTAGATGTTAGCAAATCAACAAAGATTAATAAACCCAAAGAACAACAAAGTACAATGGAAACTAAAATAAATGAAACAATTATACCAGATAATTGTTGAAGCTTCCATGATTCCTCTTCGTAGCACCTTCTAACTTGTTGATTATCGTGTTGCCCTCAGACCGAATGTGCGAGCAATCTTTGACGAAGTCCTAAACAAGCTTTGAAGGATTTGAATCTAAATGCCTATGACAAAATGATTAAAATGCCTATGCCTAAATATGCCAAAACTTAATGGAATATGACAATAAATGCTGCAATTTCTATAAAATGTCTAACTATCTGTGTGTAATCTAAAAATGAGAGCAAAATAGCATTTTATATAAAAAAATGCAATTTTTATTGGACGGACAAGATCGACTTTTGACAGAGACCTAAAATCAGAGGACGATATTAAATCTGATAATCCCTAATCAGGGTTAGGGCGAAATCCTTAAACGAGTGGTCAAGATGTCATCTAAGAAGATCGAATCGGCGGTGGAGAATAAATGAGATAATTAATTAGAAAAATAAGGATTTTCAAAAATCAAGAAGATAAAGACTACCTGATTTGTGAGATTCAAAAAATCAAGAAGATAAGAGTTGAACTGAAGATCAGATTTGAAAAATCAATAATCTGCCCAATTACTTGATTTTTGGAGGAAAGTTACCATTTTGAATTAAATTAATTCAAAATATGGATTTTGTGAGATAATAAATAATTGATTTTCAGATTATTTACCAAAATGGACTGTCAGTTAAGAATGTGATGACATTTTAAATAATTTCATTTATTTAAAACGAGAGAACTATCAATTTTGACAATTAAATAATTAAATATAATTATTTAATTTAGAAGATATGATTAATAATTAAATAAATTAATAAATTAATTTAATTATGAGGATTAGTGACATATTAAAATAAATAAATGAAATTCATTTATTTAATAATCAGGAAGAAATAAATTAAGAAAGGTAATTAAATAAATTAAGAAATTTATTTATTTAGGGGAAGACTTAGACAATTAATGAAGTATTTAATAAATAAATAAAATTTATTTATTTAATAATCATAAAGAATAAAAGGACATGAATTAATTAAACAATTATGAATTATTTAATCAATAGTCGAATGTGGACCAAGGACATAATTAAATGTCACAATTATGCTAGGATGAAAGTGGTAAAAAATAGAGCTTGTAGGCCTAGGTCATTTTTAAGTGTCTATAGACACCTTCTGCCTTTGTTCAACTGATTTCTTTGTCTAGAATCCTTATGTTTAGATCCAAAACTTTCTCCCTTCTCATATCCAAGACCTCACTTGTCATTTGCATCTTTCTGACCTTTAGTAAGCTCACCAAGCTTAGTAGAACTGATCTTAAACTTCTCCTTGTATTAATTTGCAGTAGTGAGTTCATCTTTGAGAATAACTATCTGTCTTTCAAGTTCTTGTTCATTATTTATGGATTGTTGCAGTTCAATCTTCAGCTGAATGAATCCACTATTAACTCTGTTGCATTCTTCAGATCTTTCTTTTAAGGACTGGGCTAGATTCTCCTCATTCTTCCTTCTTTCTTCAATCTCCTTAGTTTGTCTCATCACCATAGATTCCATCTTAAGCTTTAGAGCAACATTGTCTCTAGCAAGATTTTCACATTCTTCAGTTATTTCTTTTAAGGTCTGATTCAGGTGAACATCTTCCGAGCTTTTACTTTCTTTTTGCTTCAGCTGATCACATAGTTCCTTCCTCTTTTCTCTTGACTCATTGATTTTATCCTTCAATGATTGAATGAATTTTTCAACATCCTCAAGATTTGCTTTTAATTCCAAGACTTCTTCTTTAGACTGATCAAGATCATCAAGTGCCACCAAATTTTTTTAAAGACCACTAGAGTCAATTGCATTCCAAGATCCACCTCAAGTTGTTAAACTTCTTCAGAGGAACCTTGCTCTGATACCAAATTTTGGACTCAAGGAACACTGAGAGGGGGGTGAATCACTGTTCAACAATATTTAAATTTCAATTCAGATCTTAAACCATTTACAACATTTCAATATAAGTAAAGATGCAAGCACACGAAGGAAACAATCAAAACACCATAACACCAAGATTTTTACATGGAAACCCTGTTAAGGGAAGAACCACGGTGGAGGTTAATCCACAATTTATACTTTGTTAAAAGTATGAAGAAAAAGGGAATGCACATGCATTTAGGCACACTACCTAGAGCTCATTGCTCA
The DNA here is from genome assembly GCA_007258455.2 of Sequoia sempervirens. Taxonomy (NCBI): domain Eukaryota; kingdom Viridiplantae; phylum Streptophyta; class Pinopsida; order Cupressales; family Cupressaceae; genus Sequoia; species Sequoia sempervirens. The sequence continues at coordinate 227,941,727 of VDFB02252616.1, read as the reverse complement.
AAATTAGGAAGGCTCACTACCTTACAATATATTTGGATTACAACAAAAAGTTGATCTTAGAAAGTAGCATCTACAAATTCCTGGTATCAGTTCTGGTGAGGCTCATAGATCAAATTCTGGACCTTCTGTCTAATTCTGCACTTCGCTCTGCTCTGCCTTAATTTGCTTCACAAAAATCCTCTTTTGCCCAAATGAAACTGTGTCAAATCTCTCAACAACCCTTCTACTATTCGCACATTTCGAAGATGCATCAACTCACTTCAAAATGAATTAATCGATCTCTTATATATATCTGCTAGCAAGAATTCAATCGCTATATGTCAGCTTCAGCACAATAAAAATATTTCCCAATAGTCGGCTCAATCCACATTAAATATTTGATGCGTACCCATCAAGGTCAGCTAATGCTATGTTGTGGCCCCAAATCAAAATGCTCGAACACAAAAATATTTAAACAATTACTCCTTATACATCCGCAACATACCATATTCACTGAGTTGGCCACCATGAGCTAATAAACAAAATATCATTCTGTCGGATCTCCTAACTTAACCATTGATTGATGCAACATCACAAAACTTAACAATAAGATAAAATAGATAATTAACAACTTTCCCCGATATCCACAACTCAAAATGATAATCCGGTGAAGCATGGAAATCAACATACTAATCGAATACCCTATTCTTCATTTTCACTTCCGGTTTAATACTCTATTCATTACTCTGCCTGCCGGTATGAACAAATCCTAGTCTACAGACCGAAATAATGACTTAGGTTTCCATCAATGACAACATTAGAAGTCATATGCCAACAGTGTTACTGTCAACATCCCACTAGTCACTTGTACACCTATAAGCTGCTTACTTGAGGTTGCCCTCGACAAAGCTCTCCCCAAAGCTTCAACCATTAATACATAGAGGAAAGGCGACAAGGGATTGCCTTGTCATAATCCTCTCAAGGCTTCAAAGAAACCAACCGGTTCACCATTTACCAATACTGAATACTGCAACGTTGATATGAAGGTGAAGATCCAAGACACCCATTCCCTATCAAAACCGAAGGCTTCAAGGACCTTGCACAAGAACCTCCGATCAACCATATCGTACACCTTTTTGGTATCAAGCTTCACTAGCATCCCTTGACACTTATTTTTCTACAGCGAGTGTATTACCTCTTGAGCAATGATGACCCCATCAAAGATGGATCTTCCCAGAACAAACCCTGATTGTTCCTTTGAGATCAGCCTAGGGAGGATCATCTTTAGTTTATTGGCCATTGTTTTTGCCATGATTTTGTATATTGTGTTGCATAATACAATCGGCCTAAACTCATCAATTGTTATCAGCTTCTCTGTCTTTGGGACCAATGCCATAAATGCGTTATTGATTTCCCTTAATATTCTCTGTGAATATCATGCTTCTTCTAGAGCCTCCACACTTCCAATCTAATGATGTCCCAACAGTTCTAGAAGAAACATTCTGGGAAATCATTAGGCACTGGTGCCTTGTCTGGGTGTAGTTGGAAAGTCGCACATTTGATCTCCTCACCAGAAAGAGGTCTTGTCAGCATTTTGTTTTGTTCCTACATTACTAGAGCAAGAATTCCCTCAAGCATAAACCTTTGAGCTCGTAAATATGAACCCTCTAGATTGTTGAGGAGGTGGTGGAAGTAACCGACTGTCTCCTCCGTGATTTTCCCAGCATCTTCAATCTCCTCCCTATCCACCTTCTTCAAGCAACATATCATGTTTACTTCCCTTCTGATCCTTGTTGAGTTGTGAAAAAAATTCAAATTTTGATCTCCTTCATTGATCCAAGTATCCCTGGACTTCTAACGCCAAAATACTTCCTCACTTGCCAAGGTGTGCCTACTCCCAAGCCTTAAGTAATTCTTTCTCTTTTACAAAGAGTTCCTCATTCATGCCCTATTCCAGTACTCCTTTATTAACCTCCTCAAGATCCTTTTCCAAGTGTCGCTTCTCTTCAAATATGTTCCCAAAATGATTTTTAATCCACACCTTGATCTATTGTTTTAGCAGTTTCAATTTGCTTACAATTTTGTACAAATGATTACCTTCTGGTTGCTATCCCCCCACCATTCCTTCATGTTTTGTAGGAAATTTGGATCCTGAAACCACATCTTTTCAAAGCAGAAGGGATAGTTCATTTATCTCTCTTCTCTCCACTTATCACCAATCTGATTGGAAAATGATCCGAGCTCGAGAACGGAAATATACTCCCAAGGAAAAGGGGAACTCTGTTAGATCCCCCCTAAAAAAAAACCCATCCATATTTTCTGCTATGCTACTGAAACCCAGTCTATGATTTGTCAAGGTGAAAGATCCATTCACCAACTGAATCTACATTAAGAAATTTTGGTTTACAAAGTCTTTGAAGTCTGTTTGTGATTGATGTTTCCTACCTACTCCTCCCTTTTTGTCTTCAAAATGCAAGATTGCATTAAAGTCTCCTCCCAAGATATAGAACTAGTCCTGATTTATCAACATGAACTTCTCAATTTCCTTCTAGGCTCTCCTCTTTTGCATATAATTTGAGGGACCATAGACATTAATCATTGTGAATGCTAGACTTGATATTAAACACCTAATATTGCATGCTAGCCAATTCCTCCCGGCCACAACCTCCTCAGCTACATCCCCTGTGGATGCCACATGGTGATGATTCCTCCAAATTCCCCTTCTGCTTCCACAACTTATACTTCATTTTTTAAATTACCTAACTCTTCACTTCCCAACTTCATCTCCTAAATTAAGACCAAGTTTGCTATTTTGTCTTCTAGCAAGTGCCATAACAAATGCTTCTTGTTAGGAGCATTTAAGCCCATAACATTCTAGCTTAAGATCCTCATTGGCCCCCAAAGAAGGGTAACACCCTTCCCTGATCTTAAATGCATTGTTATTTTCTACTGCCTTGCAACCTCCCATGCCAACGACCTCTTTTCTTCATTAGTTTTCCTACCTTCTTTCTTTTTGTCACCACAATCTGGTGTATTTTTCCCATGAGCTAAAGGTTGAACCCCCAATTTTTTCTTTACTGCAGACATAATCTTCAGCCCTACCCCACTTTCTTCATCTTCTTACTTTCCCATCTCCTCCCTCTGGGGTTCTCTTGGCATCTCTTGTTGTAATTTGTGCCATCCACCTCTACCTCCCAATTCACCTCCTCAACTAGGACAATCTACTTATCATATTCTTTCCCTTCCATCTTATCCTCCCAATCTTCTACCGGATCCTCTTCACCACCCTTTATTGATGGGCTTAATTGTTTCCCCAGTTAGTTCTCTGAGTTCATTCCCAACCTCCAAAATGGTCTTCCATTCTTGATTTAATAACTTCTATTGTTTTATCTTTTTTGAAGGGTCAACCCCTTGCTCTGTCATCAAGAAATCTAGCCCATCCAATCCCAGATCTAGCTTTTGTTCATGCTTCTCCCACTCTGAAGTATACTTTTTTGAATTCTTCACACTTGTAACTTCCATTCATTTTTGCTTCCCGTCTTCAAACCTTTTTTTATCCACTTCCTTCAAAGTACCTTTGCCCATTGTCATCACACTTTTCCCTTTCTGATCTATGTTGTTATTACTCCTAAAACCCCCTCGCTTCCAAGTTTTCCACACAATTGTCTGACAGTGAGTTAAAGTCCAATCCACCTTCTGAATTCATCTTCTCCCATTGTGACCAATTTTGATCTCATCCCATAATATAATCTAGGGGCCACCTACACACACACCCTCATCATTCCTTCATTCCCCTCCTTTATTTCCTCTTCATCAACCCCCAGCACTAGCCCTAAAGCCTCACCTATACACTCAATAGCTCCTCTGTTCCATATTTTTTTGGGGAGGTTTTCCAGGTCAATCCAAATAGCCATTTTCTTGGGGGTGTGAAACTTCATATCAAAATTCCCTTCCCAGTTTTTGAAATAGAATCCTTGTCCATCCATTGTAAAATCCTTCACTGCCAGGATATCATCCTTGATTTGTACCATGGCACACTGGATCATGAGGAAACTTTTTTACATAAATTTAATGTTTACATTTTCCTTCCATTTGTCTTCCCACCATTGCTTCATTTTTTATTTGGTACATTCATCTCCCCACCATTTTACAAAGAAATTCTTGTCCTCCAACAAGAATCTTGAAAATTTAGTCAAGGATGTTGAGATTTCCTACTTTGTTCTGAGACAACCTTGTTATGCTTGATTGGTGCCCATATCCATTGACCTCCCGTTCACCACCAGATCTTTATTCCTTTCTACACCAGATAGTCCCGCTTCATTCAGATCTGCCCTCCCCGTTCCACTACCTTTCCCTGGGAAACTCTCAGCAGATGCTTTTGTTTCCATAACTCCATCCAATCTCCTTGTATTTAATTGAAACCCTAAAATATTCAAATTTGAAACCCTAAAATATTCAATTAAAACCCTATAATTTCCAATTCAAACCCTAAAATTTCTAATTAGCACCCTAAAATATCTAGCTTCTTAGATCTAAAGAGCTCTATTTCAAAGAGAAGCACATGTCATACACAAAGTAAATATGTGAGTTATACTTTCTAGCTTTGATGACACTTATAGTTCTCTTATATTCTTACATATAGACTCCATTTTAAGGGTCTTTCCTCAAATTTTTTTCATAAATAGGAATATATAAAGGGGAAAGTGTTAGTGTAATTAATTATTTATTACACTAGCATAAGTTAACTTAGGTCTTTTATTTAATTAATTAAGTCCCAATTTGCATAAATTAAGAAATCATAAATAATGGGGTGATTCCCCTTCCATGTTTGTAGGGATAAGATTCCTTCTAGAAGATGAGTTGTCCTTCTAGAACTTATCTCAATCTTTTATCATTTCCTAGGTAGGGTTCACATGTTGTCACATGTTAGATCATGACACATGGCAACATCATATTGCATCTTGCATCTCACTCATGCCTATATATTCAAGGAATTTGTACATTTGTAATCATCTAATATTCTAGAATCAATCAGATAATCTCCATTTGCATGCCCTTAGTTGCAACACTTTCTGTGTGGTTCAATTTCTTCTTGGAAAAAGTCCTCTTGAAGGTTGCAGCTTCAGGGAAATTATGCATCCATTATTTCAACATGGTATTAGAGCCATTCCATTGAGAGTTCATCCCAAGATCAAGAAAGTTGGGTGAGATAGATTCATTGCAGGCTGAAGGTTTCCATTGCAAGCTACTTAACTCCACCCGAGGACCAAGCTAATTTCTGGAGCAGGTTGAGCTAGATATAACTCGCCATTGTCTTTAGAAGGCCTCAAAACCCTAGGATCGCCTGTTCATTCATCAAAATTAGATACATCATCCTGGGAGCCATCAGAGGTATTTGGGTTTGCAAAATCAATTGGTACGATCCGTACAAATTTGCAGTAAAAAATCCTCCCGGTCAGGGGTCCTTTGAGGTAAAACTTTTTTAGTTGTAGGCATTTTTCATTTAAAAAAAAATCAGGCTAATTTCTCTATCTGTTTTGGAAAAAAATTATTATTTGGGCTATTTTATATAGTTTGCAAAAAAAATAAAAATCAAATTGATCTGCAATTTTATTTACCGATCGACATCAAATGGGTTTGATTTTTTAAATTCTGTAGCTATAATTTATCTTCGTTGACGTTCTTTTTGGGGTTTGATTTTTTCCATAAAGCTTATTTTATCGACATCGGTGCAAAGATTATTTTACAAATTAAATATTATGTTTGTTGGCTTATTTTTTTGAAAAAAGGCTTTTGATTTTTAATTGCAGAAATGCAATATTAAAAATCATTTATATCGTCCTTTCGTCGGCATTCACAATAAATAGTCTGCAGAAAGGATCTTTGACAGGGGGAGTACCATCAGTCATTCATCACTAGACCCACCTCCATCATCGTCGGCTTGATTCTATTCGTTGGCCGCTCGCCGATCACCTGCCTTTGCCGGAGTCTTCACCACCGACATCCTCCCTGCCGGTCTCAGTCTCAAACCCGCCGACAAGTTCTCCATCACTGGCGGTGTCCACATCCAAGTGGCGCCAAGAAAGGTGCTAAGTCTGCACCACCGTAGCTCAGCCTCGATGCCACCCTATCCGAGGGCCTTTTTTTTTTGCCACTCTTTCTGCCTAGGTCGTATCAGTGACTAGGTGCTAGTGCCTGGGGGCTAATCTTTTTCTCCTATTTAGCCTGCAGAGTGCCTAATCTAGGCCTTTTTTTTGTTTTATCATAACTTTCACCCACGGTATCAAAATTTGGAAAACGAGATATCGTCAGAAAGAGGATTTGGTCTACTTTCCAATGGTGACATCCATTCTATGGAATTTTGTTGCTAGAAAAATCTACAGTCAATTGAAGTCAAAACCCTAATCTGGACATAAAGGCTCTTCACAATCATTTTTCAGATTTCGGTGATTCCAGCTGTATCAGGAAGGTAATTCAAAGCTTTTTTCATTAGTTCATTCACTTTGATCAGTTTCAGCTCCAGGTACTCTTGCATTAGATTTTTTTAGTTTGGTTCATTTGATCAATAACTTGGATATTCTGAAGCTTGAGAAAAGGATTTTTGATTTGGGTAGCATCACTTTAGTTGCACATCATCCTTAGAAGTTTCTAATTACTGTTGAAGGTCAATGTCTTTGTATTTTGGAGAAATTTGATTGTGCATTATGGGGCTTGCATATTATCCTTCTCTGACTATGTTGCACAAGGGAAACTATAATCAATGGTGAGATGGGATCATCCACCATCTCCAATCACTAGATCTATTGTCACATCTGTATGGTATAGTTCCCCATCCAAGTGATGGTATTCAAGAGTTTTCTTGGATTTGTTGCAGATACATTGTCTTGGAGATCATTGCAATGCAAGTTGATTGTGATGTTTTGAGTTCTATTGATCATTTTGATTGTCCTCATATCCTTTGGACTAAGCTTTGGGAGATATATGGAGATTCAGATACTCCACCATTCCCCGATGGTCCTAATTCAGAATAGCATTCTTCAAATCACATACCCCATGATGATATTGTTATGCAGGAGGTTGATTGCTTGAATCTTCCAAAGAGGTTGACAAGGTTTCTTTAGATGCTTCTTCTCAATCAGAGATAGTTGGTATCCCTTCACATTAAGTGATTCCTTGTCTAGAGTCATTGATTGAGGCTTCCATCATTCATCAAGACACATTCAATTTTCTAGACTTGACATCACATGATGGCTTTGTTTTAGGTATCACTGACTTGGCTACTTCTATAGGTTTGGAAGACATTCTTGAGGGGATATCACTCCTCTATTCAGATCCTACTTTAGAGAGTTTTCTTGAGTCTCCTTATCCCTTTGTCTCGATCTTGATTGGGGATCCTGAGACCATCTTGGAGGCACATGTTTTCTCTTCAAAGATTTCATGTATGAGACTTCTTCCCTCTCATTTTATTCAGGAGATGGAGTTTCTTAAGTATCTGCCATTGGAACTGCTTCTTCCTAGTGGAAGACTTGTGGTTTGGACACATTTGTTGCTTCAGACTTTGTTCAGTGGTTTTGAGGACACTTCATTGTGGGGGGGCAATCTAGTCTCCATTATATTCATTGTATTGCAGTCTTTGGATCTTGTTCAGCATCAATTTTTGCATCATCCTGGTTGGTCACCCTCTTCATTAATTGTGGCATCATCTTCTTCATTAGGCAAGGAAACACATGAACATTTTTTAGAGACATCATCATCCACATTCATTCTTCTTTCTTTCAATTCCTATCCGGAATGGGAAGCATCCCTACACTTGCACTTGGTTTTGTTTCTTCCAAAAGGGAGACAAGTTGTTTGTCGACATTGGATCTTGTTTTGTCTTCAGACACTTACCATTTTTGTAGGTGATCATATGTTGCGGGGGGGCTACATAGTCTCTCTATTTCCTCCCTATGGGGGGGCCATTGATTGTATTGTATCCATGTGACGGATGGTGTCCTTGGGGGGTATTTGGGAGTCCTCCATCCTTCCCATCCTTTCTCACTTTTTTATGCATTTTCATCTCCTTTTTGGAGAGGGGTTTTGTTCCCACTGGGTTTTCCCCTTTTCTTCGCTTGTGGGAGATTAGTTGCATTTTCATTCTCATATGTAAATGGGTACCTAACATAGCCTCATAGCTGGGACCCATCATCTTTGCATAACCATTACATTTCCTCCCTAAGTTGCACTTATGGGGGGTGTTAGTGTAATTAATTATTTAGTACACTAGCATAAGTTAACTTAGGTCTTTTATTTAATTAATTAAGTCCTAGGTTGCATAAATTAGGAAATCATAAATAATGGGGTAATTCCCCCTTCCATGTTTGTAGGGATAAGAATCCTTCTAGAAGATGAGTTGTCCTTCTAGAACTTATCTCAATCTTTTATCATTTCCTAGGTAGGGTTCACATGTTAGATCATGACACATGGAAACATCATATTGCATCTTGCATCTCACTCATGCCTATATATTCAAGGAATTTGTACATTTGTAATCATCTAATATTCTAGAATCAATCAGATAAACTCCATTTGCATGCCCTTAGTTGCAACACTTTCTGTGTGGTTGAATTTCTTTTTGGAAAAGGTTGCAGCTTCAGGGACATTGTGCATCCATTATTTCAACAGAGAGTAGGGCCCCATATCTAAATTCCTTCTTGGTGTTGAGGAGATTTTTGGAGACTACATTGATTTGAATTGAGTAGGTGGCTAAAAAAATGGAGCTTGGCATCTATTTGAGCCTAGAGCCTTCCTCACACCAAATTAGGAAGTAGGCCTAATTTCCTCCATTATAAATGGCTCATAAGTTCATTATTCATAGTTCTATTATTGAACTCTCTTTATTATGGTACATATGCATCTTCATCCTTTACATGTATCACAAACCAATTAAACTAAGTTCACATGTTGTGTTAGAGTTATCACGCGTTAGCTAATAATTGATTAATCTTTAATTGATTATTAGCCTAATTTATTCTCATGCACTTAAGCTAAACTTAGGAGTGTTTTATGCTTTATTAGTTGAACTAATATTAGATCATAATGTCTCATCTCATATAATGTTGACACTTGTCATGATCTAATCCCTTTCTCAGTTAAGGTTTTTCTCTTATAAGCATTCAACCCTCATTGTAAATATCTTGAGCTTTCATATCTTCTTAAGAGTCTCTTGCTTCTATAGCTTTTTCTTGTTGAGGAATATTGCATATATTGTTTGCAGATCTCTTGTGTGGAAGGTGTGTTTATTGTTTGATCATGTGGCTCGTGGTTTTGTGCTTGTTTCACAATTCTAACATAGTATCAGAGTGTGGATTCATCGAATCCCTTCTCGATTTATGATATTTTTTTTCTTCAACAATGGTTGTAGGCTTCAGATCTAAATCCCCTTTGCCTTTTTTTGCAAATTTTGGAGGTGGACGATTTTAGGTGCATTTTGGTACAAAAATAACTTCACCATTGAATTCAGAGCTGTCAAGAAGGTCAAATTTGGCTTTCATTTTGCCTAATTTGGGTTCTTGACACAAGATCTATGATGATTTGAAGTAGTTTTTTTCCAGATCTAGAGGGTAGCTGCATTTTTGGTACATTTTGAGCCAAAACATATCTTTTCATCATGTTCAGAAGGCTTGAAAACCTTAAGATCACCTGTCAAAACACCAAAATCTATGTCAAGAGTTTCTACTTGGAAATTTTTTTTCCAAAGAGGTCATACGACCTCCCCAACACACGAATTGAGGTAATATTTTAAAGAAAAAAATCAATTTTTTTTCCTGCGATAAAAAAATCATATTGAAAAAAATATTGAAATGCCTTTTTAAAAGGCCGCAGGTTTTTGTTTAGTTTTCATTAAATTTTATTAAAAAAAAAAAATCCCCACATGGGGTGGGGTACCCAAAGAGGTACCACCGCCTACCATAATGGTAGGTCGGGGCCCCTTGGGCCCTGCCTCCACTGTGGGGGGGTACGGGGTGGTACCGCCCTTGCCACATAGTGGTAGGTGCGGCCCCACTCGACCCCCTTAAAAAAAGATTAATTTTTTTAAAATTTTTTATATATTTTTTCAAAAATATGTTAAGTTTCTTAAATGTTTTTTTAATAAAAAATATATAATTTTTTTTGAAGCTTTTTTTACTTTAAAAAAAATAAAAAAGCAAAATTGCATGCACATTATTTGCAATTTTTTTTTTCAATAATGTCACATGTAGCCTATGTGGAGGAATTTTTTCCTACACATTGAATTTGGCGGCTCTCTACATTTAGCAGAGTTTTTGACAAATTTGGTGAAGAAGTTGTTTTTTCCCTACTCAACCCCTCTTCATTGGGCTTTTCACTTTTGTACCTCAACTTCTAGAGGCCATATCTTGACCATACGGTGGGTTTTTTTAGTGCAATGTTTTTTGAAATGGGATAGAATTTTGAGCTCTTCACAGTGGTGCAGGTGTTTTCTAGTTTTGGCTTCTATTTTTTTTTTCTAGAATTTAGTTTTCTTAGTGTTGTTGTTTAGTTTTTGTTTTGGAGACTTTGACGAGCCATATCTTCTGCATCCGAACACATTTTTGGGTGCCATTTTTTTGAAAGTGCATGTTTTTTCGTGTACTTCATCATGGTGCTACTAGTTTCCTCTTTTTTATGTCAGAGAATTGTATTTTCAGCATGTAGTCCTTTTTTGGTCATTATGGGCTCCCATTGTATGCACTTCTTATTATGTAGACACATTGAGATAAAGTGTCGTTCTAGTGTATATTGTTTTTGGGGATTTTGCACATCATGTTGCCTTTTGTATTCACACTATGATATAAAGTGCCATGGGAGGGTTGATGTTTGCCTTTGGTTTTCCATCACACCTTTGTCGAGTGTCGCTTCCACGACAATAGTGAATCCCAGTGATTCTTGCCTCATGCGTGTGTGCCTTAGTTTGCACACCCTTTATTTGCAGGTTGTTTCTCCTACATGCACTTCTTAGTTTCACAAAGTTTCAGTGTTCCTGTCATGGCTCCCCCTTTTTAGCATTATGGGGGGGTTTCTATTGTTGGTGTTAATAATTCCTTGGTTTCACGTTTGAGTGATCTACATATCATTCTTGTTCCTATGTACTTTCAGATGTAGAGTACATTAGTGGCTGGTTACTTGCATTTTGGTGAGATGGATCATTTACCATATGGACATTCTTGCATTCCTATTTTTGGAGGTTCTTCATTTCAACACTATATCAGTCATCTTTTGACAACAGTCTATAGCTTTGTGCTTCTGAATGTTCTACATGTTCCTATTTTTCAAGACATTGTCTTGTTTGGAGGCTTCTTCAGTCCTTCACTTGGCTTTCATCTCTTTTTGGAGTGGAGTTTTTCCCATGAGATTTTCTTTATTTCTCCACATTATAGAGATCTTTTGTTTGTACATGGGTACCTTACATGGCCTTGTTTGCCAAGACCCATCATGCATTCTATTTTTAGGGTTTTTTGCTACTCCCTAAATTCATCTTAAGCGATGTGTTAGAGTTATCATGCATTAGCTAATAATTAATTAATCTTTAATTGATTATTAGTCTAATTTATTTTCATGCACTTAAGCTAAACTTAGGAGTGTTTTATGCTTTATTAGTTGAGCTAATATTAGATCATAATGTCTCATCTCATGTGATGTTGACACTTGTCATGATCTGATCCCTTTCTCATTTAGGGTTTTGCTCTTATAAGCACTCAACCTTCATTGTAAATATCTTGAGCTTTCATATCTTCTTGAGAGTCTCTTGCTTCTGAAGCTTTTTCTTGTTGAGGAATATTGCATATAGTGTTTGCAGATCTCTTGTGTGGAAGGTGTATTTTTTTGTTGTTTAATCATGTGGCTCGTGGTTTTGTGCTCGTTTCACAATTCTAACATGTTGTGCACCCAGTTCATTACTACTTATATAGACAATACAAAAAAAACTTCAACTTGTATCTCCTTTAAAGAATAAATTTGTATTTATATGAGAATGATGAAATGGACCATATTTGAATTTTTGTTGATTATATCTGAATTTACCACTTGATTATGTTGCCTAATTATCTATTATCGAACATCTATTATGTATATCACAAACTATAGTTTGAGAGGGGTAAGATAAAAAATATTGGGTTAGCATTTCAAACAATGTGTTGCATCTATCCAAGTCATACATGTATGAGCTTCATTATTTTATAAATGTATGTATGTATGTATGTATGTATGTATATACATATATATATACGTGTATATATATATATATATGTATATATATATAGATCTGTTGTATGTATGTATGTATGTATAAGTATATGTATGTGTGTGTTTACATGTATTCATCCTTTACATCACAAGCCTTACTAAGTTCATATGTTGTGCATCCACTCCATTACTACTTAGATAGTGGACAATTCATTACTTAGAATAGTGAGTTAAAGTTTCAAATGTAATAAATGTTGGATCTATCCACTTGTTGTACATACATATGAGCTTAATTATTGTATATATATGTGAATAGATTCATCCTTAAACATCAAAATCCTTACTAAGTTCACATGTTGCATGTACACTTCATTGCTATTACTTACATAGTATCTACAATTCATTACCAATAGTTCACTCAAGAATTTGTATCTCCAAGTTTTATCACAATTTCCTATTTATGAGAATGATGAAGTTAATCCTTTTAATATAGGTTGGATATATAGCCAAGTTATACATATACATATGTTCATATATATATATATATATAAAGACATGTATATATATATCTTAAATTGGGGTTTAAAAACAACTATTTAGGGTTTCATGTGAAGATTTTAGGGTTAAAAATAGATAATTTTCATATTAATACACATGTACACTCATATATATATGTAAGTATATACATGTACATACATATACATACATGTACATATATACATATATGCATATAAACACATATATACATACATGTAACTTTTAGGATTAAAACTAGTAGGATTTCAATTAAACATTTTAGGGTTTCAAAATTTTGCTATTTAGAGTAATTCAATTTGATATTTTAGGGCTTAAATTTAATAGGTTCATTTATATTTATGTTTGTGGATGTATTTGTATATACATCTATATATTTGACATGTGTGCATGTGGCATCCAAACATATATATTTGTATGTGTGCACATGTGTACATGTGTATGTATATACATGTATCTAGATACATACATTTACATATACTATACACACACACATACATACTTCATTATAATTGTTCTATATATATACATTTTTATGTACATACATATGCACATGTATATATATACATACATAATTTACCATGTACATGCACACATATACATACATGTTTGAATGTATGCTATATATTTAACCATGTGTTATATGTAAATGTATGCTTGTATATGTACACAAACATGTATGCATATTGTATGTACATATACATACAATATATACATATACATACCATACATACCATACATATATATATACATATACATATACAATATACATATATACATACATACAATGTATATATTGTGAACATGAATAAAATGTAGATAAAATAGACCTAGAATCAACTAAGAAACTAAGAATTCAACCTAATTAACTCATATTCCGAATGAAAATTTTGAAATGCTAATTAAGAATCCATTAAAAACATGAAATAACTTGAAATTGATCAAGGAAACCTTTAATTAAACATTCAAACCTCATCCCATTGGGGGATTAGAGATGACTTGATGTGGAAGGATCAACTCTTTCCTAACCCCATTGATGCAAAGCTTTGATTTGGTATGTTGATGAAAATTGAACCACAAAATGTCTCTCAAATGATGAAGATGGATATGAATTCAGCAACATGAGGGTGCTCAAATGCTTTGGGGAAATGAATTCCTTGTAGAATGAGGGCTTTTTATAGGATTTTTGGTTGAATCAATGGGTAAGATTGATTTGGTTAATCAATAGATGAAATTGAAAGATAGAGTATGGCATGGATCAAGGATTCCAATCTAGATGGATGAGATCAAATATTGACATGGATCAATAATTCTAATCAAGGGCTCTAATTGAATTAGAATGTGCAAGTCCCTTAATTTTAGGAAGAATATTGGAAGATATTTCCATTTGGAGGGAAATATTTGAATTTGGATTGGAGGAATATTCCATGAGAATATTCTCTTGTAAGTGGGAGAATTTGGAGGAATTAGAAGATATTAGTCAATTAAATAATTAAGATATTATTTAATTGTCCAAGATGAACATAAATATTAGTGACTTTTGAACATAAATATTTAATATTATTTTCCCCACATGTGGATGCCTAGAATAGGATGATAAAAGATAAAGGAAAAGATAAATGAGTGACTATTGGTATTCTCCAAGTGGGTGCTTGGAAAAAGGCAATAGGTATCTCTTTGTATTCCATCATTTACTGCATTTAATGTAATGTATAATTTCCATGTTTGGACACCCAAGTTGGAGGGAAAGTATTGGAGCCAAAATTGGTGTCCTTTCGCATTTTGAGGTGGCATTCCAAGGGTTGGGGACATTTGGAATAAAAGGTCATCTTTGGGCACCATGTTTGGTGCATTAGACCTCTTCACAAGACTATGGCACAACTAAAATAGGAGTTCAGGTTATAATAAAAGAATCACTTAACAACTTAGACGGAGCTTAATGTTTTAGGAAGCAGCATAAAACTTTCACAACATACCATGTTTCAAATTGTAATATATTCATGCTCTTGGCCTCCTAATTGACTAAATTTTAAAGGAGGAAAGAAGTTTGAAGAGCGGTGTAAGCAACACATCCCAGCAAGATGGACTGCATTCAACATAAACTCTTGTCCAACATTACAAATACCTATAAATTCAGAGACATTAGGTTTCCACAGTCCATAATGATAAGAGAGTGTTTTCTGGATTTAACTGTGTAATATTTTTTTTTGTATCAAATGGCACACAGTTAAATCTAGACTAGGAACTCATTTAAATTATGTACAGATAAAGTAAAGCCATAAAATCAGCACATCCTTGATGAATGGAGCAGCATAGAAAAGCCATAATCATAGCTCTGAGAGGTGAACTGAAAAGGGATTGAAGATAGGGTATAACAAACATGGTTCATCATTTCAATCATGCACAGGCATGAAAGACAAGCACATCCACTGAAATAATATGCATGGCATAAACATTCCAACATACAAGGCTCAGTGAAACATTCAAAACAACCACATGGTATAAGAGATGCTAATGCAATGAGTGAGCTTTCTCAAAATGTAAGGCATACATAATCATAAAACAAGTTCACTACCAATATCAAATAAGGCATACACAATCATAAAACAAGTTCACTACCAAACTTCAGGCACCACTTCGTCCTATTTAGCTCAGATGGAGTATGTATCAGAGAATATATTGGAAACTCTCTTATAATGAAACTGAGCTAACGCCCAGAACATTTGTAGAAGATGCCAAAAGATGTGAAGGTGAGATAACAAAATAGTGCGCCACTAGCTGCAATACATTTGAGGTGAAGGTGTGCCTGCAAACAAGTAAAAGAGTAAAGGATTTCACACAAAAATGGAAATTCCCCTCAACTAGAAAACTAAATTATTTTAACGAAATCATTAAGCTAAGAGACTGTAGGTGCGGCCAGGCTTACAATTCATTTCACTTCCTGTAAAGAGAAGAGAATGAATGATTTTATTAAATCAAAATATTGAGAGGAAACTTTTGTCTCAAAGTATATCAAAATAGAAGGGTGAATCAAATATTTTTTATTGTTACGAAATCAAAGGAAAGTCGTAACTAACATTTATAGAAGCAAATATAAAGTAAAAATTATTATAATATTATAAAAATAATATTTTAATGATTTGTTATCTTAGAGATAATAATGGAAAAAGTTATTCTGTTCTACATATCATTTTGAAGAAGTTCATGGAAAAGAGTGGATAAGCTCTCCTACATTTTGGGCCTAGCTTAGACCTGGGAGGGTATTCTTAGAGGTATCCAAAATACCTCTAAAGAATGCCACAAAATACAACAACGTAATAGTTTTGCAGTTGTATCCAATGCCAATTTGACTCCAAAGGTTGTCACCATATTAAAATTTAGCAAAATATAGCTAATAATAACATCACCTGAAGAAGTGCAAGATGATGATACAAAAATATGATTCACAAAGTATTATGTAGGTAATGTTCACAAGCAATATTCTGCCTATTTTTATAAATGAATCATGAATAATAGAGACATTAAAACTAACTTTAAACTACTCGTGAACGATTTTTTTAAAAAGGTATTTGATTGAATCATATTTTTCCAAGGATCATTGCTTATTCAATGGGTAATAGAGTCACAATTTATCAAAAGAAAGATCAATGAGATGAAGTACACAAGAATATACTTAGCATAAAATGCATCTAATAAGAGGTATCAAATAAAAAACCATACTTATTCATCCAAAACTATGCTACAATAGTCCATATGCAACATAGAAATTATTATTACCAGTCTTTTAATTATTTATAATTATGTTATAGCTATTGAATCCACCAAGTACAAACTTATACCAACAAATGTGGTATGAAGAAACCTTAACTAGGCTTTACAAGTTCTCATAAAAATACACAAACAACCTTGGAGACATTAAGTCATTGATACCATTTATAATAATTCAACCTTGACCACCTGGTTATATAGCCAAGGTGATACATAGGGTTAAACAAGATCATGCCAAGTGTCATAATCTTGTGTCATGAGAAAACTAATATTAAATGACTTAAGACAAAAGTTAATTCAAAAGATAATATCTAATGACAACTAACACCTTCTAGAAATATTCCCTCCTATGACCTAAGTATACTTAACATGTAAATAGGACCCACTAATGACTAGATAGGTAAAACACCAATTTACACCAACACCACTCCTTAAATACAACTTAGGGAGTAGATTATTATGCAAACGATACAAATATGGGTCCCAACTATGAGGCCATGTTAGGTACCCATGTACAAATGCAATCTCTCACAAACGAAGAAAAGGAGAAAACACAATGGGACAAAACTCCTCCCCAAAAGAAAGATAAAAATAAAATTCTCTCACTAAAGAATTAGAAAGACAAAACCTCATGCAACGAAAAAATACTCCCCATAAGAGAGAAGAGAGGAAGAGAGACCATGCAACTCCCCCTCAAAATTGAGTCTTCTACAATGATGGTAGATGCTTGATATTTAATGTTGAAGATGATCCAAAAGTGTCAAACAATATTCCTCCCCTTAGGAAGAAACAAAACCAAGATGGTATGCAGGATGCCTTCCCATTCTTGAAAGGAAAACACTGGAAGAAGGATGATGTGTGATATCTCTAAAGGATGCTCAAGTGTCTCCATGTTGATGTCGAAAGTTATCACACTCCAAACAAGAGTTCTAGGCCACACTGTAGAAGATGACAATCTAGAATCTCCTAGAAAAAAATGTAGAACACAATCTAAAGACAAAGTTACCTCCTCTGAAGATAAAGAAGCCTCCTCCAAATGTTATCCAAAAGAATCCACACTCATGTCAAATTGTGAAGAATTATCATGTAGAGAATGAGCAAGAGGGTTAGAATGTTCCCTCACAACAATTGAAGAAGGATCACCTCCATCAAAGAGAGATGAATGGAATCAATGATGTCTCCTGAATTTGAGATGTGGGATTGACAAAACAAACCAACAATGTCTATCAAGTACTCATCCCAATTAGCCATCTCTAGAAGATAATGTATGTCTCATTGCACTAAATCACAAGGAACCAAAACCATAGAAACACAACACTAGATGTCTGAATGTGAACATTTGTTGTATCAATAATAGGAGAAAAATGTGAGAAGCTGTAAACGTGACATTGGTGATCAACCTTATTGAACAACACAATTGAGAGGGCATTTGAATCAGTTTTAGAAAAAAATTTACTTTGCAGCTATCACCAAAGATTAATTCAACTATCATTCACAAATCCTTTATCCTACTAGTATGATTAATCATTAAGTGCAAAAGTAGAAACTGAAAGAAGCAAAAACCATTCACACAATAACACCAAATTTATGTGGAAATCCCAATGAGGGAAAAACCACGATGAGGATTAGCTCATAATATAAAGAAAATTAAAATTGAATACAAGGGCTCACTGTTAGAGAAGGATCACTGCCAAAATAGGACTCACTGTCCAGATCAAGACTCATTGTCCAACAAGGGTTAACCACTCGGAGGGCTCACTGCCACATAATTACAAAAGAAGATAGAAGAGATTTGTTACACAAAGAAAACAATCTCAATGCAATGGAGATTTCCACCACAATTCACTTACACACTTGCAGGCACACTTGAATGGTGAAGTACACCTTCAGCTCACTGCTTTTAGAACCTCACCTTTTGAACTTCACACTGATCTACTCAACCTCTCATCACACACACACACACACACTCTCTCTTATCTATCTTGCATCTATCTTGCTCTTTTGTATTCATCCACACTTCTCATCGATCTCAACTTGTATTTATGCCATCTTCAACTTTGAAACTCATCCAAAGTCAGCCACACCCCATTTGCATTTACAAAATCAAATTAGGTTAGCACCAAAAAATTCTATGATGGAATTAGAGTGAGGGCAACCCAAAAACACACTTAATGAGGACCTAAATAAGTCCCAACACGCCTCAACACGCTTTCATGAACTTCATAAGTAGTGTTAACACAAGGTTGGCCAAACCAGTGTAGAGCACATAAAACAAGTAAGCACACACATCCTTAGCACGATCCAGTATTTCTAGATAACATAATTATCTTCAACACAACCTCAATAACTTATCCT
The DNA here is from genome assembly GCA_007258455.2 of Sequoia sempervirens. Taxonomy (NCBI): domain Eukaryota; kingdom Viridiplantae; phylum Streptophyta; class Pinopsida; order Cupressales; family Cupressaceae; genus Sequoia; species Sequoia sempervirens. The sequence goes on along the minus strand of VDFB02252616.1, from coordinate 227,922,869 downwards.
AAAAATTGCAAGTCATAAGACACAAATAAGAAGAAATTTGGGGCAACCACATTTCTCCCAAAGCTTAGCCAAATACACTAAAAAACACAATTCACAACTGGTGAACATAACTCATACTGTACAATGATCTAGAAACCCAAAATCTAGATAGAGCAGCTTCCAACAACCATGATTAACATGTCTAAATCACATGAACATAGGAGTGAATCCTGGAGAAAAACCCGAAGCAAAACTCGGAGCAACCACTAAATACCTGCAACCTTTTTTCATTACAATTTTCTCAATATCCTAAACAGATACAATCTATAACCTACATCCATGACATTAATGACAACAACAACCAGTTGATAACCAGCTGACCAATTGACATCAATGAAACTTCATACTTGCAACAAAACTCCCCAAATGTAACTATATATTTTCTATATAAATCTTGGATTATGATAGAATCTGGTGTGAACTCAACACTCTTTCCTATTCCACCATGTGTGATTGATAGATGGAAAGGATATTTGTTGACAATGAAGGCACACAAAGAACATCATTAAATGCTCGATAATCCATGTCAATGGATCCCTTCCCACAAACACACATGTATATGTGTTGTTATCTATGAGGGATGTGTGGTGATGAACAAGACTCAAATAAAGACAACATACTCCTGAATGAGGCCATATGATGTGAGGCTTCTGAATCAAGTATCCACCTCTTTGACTCAAAATCTGCAATTGAACAAAGTGCTTTCCCATTATGTCTATCATACTTTGGTGAAGAAGATGATGAACCTTTTGATATTGAAGGAAAATCAATTTGATTCTTCTTAAGAAGATGCTTTAGCTCATCAATCTATTTGGATAACATTGATATTCATCACGACCTGCTTTCTTGCAATATGCACATGTAGGCTTCTCCTTCTTAGATGATTCCCATTTAGGAGGGGATTTATATTCTTTATGTGGCTTTTTCTTTTTCTTCTTTTTATTCTTATCAAGATTCCCTGATTCTTTTTGTACCTTAGACTCACTAGCCAATAATGCTTGTGACTTAGAAGACTTTATTAGACCCGTATTCATTAACTTAGCTTCCTCTTGGATTAGGAGATTTGCAAAGTCATTAAACTTAGGAACAACATATGATGCTTCCATAGAAATTTGATGGGTATTAAAGCTAGAAACAAACATTGAATACTCAGGACCAAACTTGGATAACACATTCAAAATCAATGATAAATCCTCCTTATCAATATTGCAATATTTTAGCTATGTTGTTAGTTTCTTAAGTTTGGAGATGTAGTCTTGGATGTAGTAAAAATAATTAGGATCAAGATTCATCAAATCATTATCAATCTAATATCCTTTGATCTTATTTGTTTTACTATACAATTTTTCATAGAAACTATAAGTCTCCACAACATTGCCAACACTATTTTTCCAAATCTAAAAGATGAATCTTCACAAATTACTCTAGAATAAAGTGCTAATCTAGAAGGATGGGTGACAGAAAAATATTGATCTAGAATAGTAGCTATTAGTGGTAGTGTTGTTGATCCAAAGATGGAAAGCCTTATTGCTACTTTACTTTTAGATGAATTGAGATTGAAATCCATCAATAATGACTCAAAGGATACACTCCATGTTCAAGGTAGGCCCAAGAAAAAGGTAGATCTAAAGGGGATAAGAAGAAATATAGATCCACAAAAGGATGGTAAAAACCCCAAGGAAAAATAAATTTAGATGTTGAATTGTCGAAAAAGATGACAGGTGAAGAAGGAATATAAAAATAGAAAGAAATCTATTGATTCTTATAAAAAAAATATTGTAATGATGGTTATTGTTAATTTTTTCTAACACTATTAATAATGATTCTTGGCTTATTTATTTAGGTTTCTTCTACTATATGACTCCCCATAAGGAGTGGTTTTCATCATATAAGGCTTATGATGAATATGTTTTCCTTGATGATAATATTAATTAGTAGATTGTTTATAATAGAAAGGTACAACTATGTATTGATAATGGGAGGATTTTAAATCTCTTGATAATATTTAGCATATTTGAATACTTGTGATAAAATTTCTTTATATATCTAAATTGAATGATTATAAAGTGCACAATTCTAGTTGCAAGTTGGTGAGGAAACTTGGTGGTAGCTAGAGGTTCTTAGATAGGGATATTGTTTAGAGTGAATGTCTCCACTTGTCATAATTTTCCAATACAAATGAAAATATTATAAAATTTATACGCATGTTGTGACACCACTTATTTGGTAACATAAGTGAAAAAGGTTTTAGTATCATTATTAATAAAACAAGATTAATGTTTTTTCTGATTAATTTTATGCTAAATTTGATTTTTTTAAGAATTACATGTGTTTGGAAAATAAAATAGATATATATTTCATGTTAGAAGATACATAGTAAAATGGTTATTAAGAAGCATTCATTTATATGTGTTTATTCTAGAGGATATAGGTTCTATGAAAAAATCTCATTGTTATGTTACATTCATTGATGAAGCCTCTGCATAAACCTGGATTTATTTTATGCATTCTAAATTTGAATACTTCACTAATTTTAGGGAGTTTAAAGGTTTGGTTGAAAACAAAATGTATTATTAAATAAAAATGTTGATATCTCACAATAATAGTGAATATTGTTCTTGGAACAAAGAAAAATGGGTGCCCTATGTCCTACTGTATAGAACCTAGGATTTGGGGTATTGTTGTTTTGAGGGTGTTATGGGATCTTTTTCTAAGTTTCATGAAAGAGGGAGATCAACAAAGCGAATAGATTCACTATCAACCATGAAGGTGATCCAATTAGACATAGATCTCCTTTTTTTGAGCCTTAGGAATGGACCGGAAATGATTTGTAATGATTAACCTAATTAAGCTATATGACCTAATATGAAAAATGTAATATTTTGGAAACACACAAATTGAAACAATAAACTATAGGCAAATCTAAGAAGTACTAGAAATTGTGCACCTATCATAGAGTTCAATCTGACATGCAAAGGAGGACTCAGGCGCTTACGAGTGTATGGGTCTTTGATAGAGGGTCTTGAAACTAATTTTGCAATCCTTTGATGCTAGATCTAACCTTTTGTTTCCTAATTGCAGAGTTGTCAAAATGTCGTCAAATAAATATGTAGTTGAGTTTTCATGGCTTGACAACTTGCCTCAATCCATCTTTCAATCCTCTTCAAATCTATAACCTGCACATTCAAAGAGAGGGAAAATTTTGGGCCATTTAGGGGCTTGTCTCGGTCAAACCCCATATAAGTGTTTCCACTTCCACAATGGCAATGTCAATGATGATAGTTAATTGAAAGGAAGGAATGATGAAATCATAAAATGTTGCAACTCACCACCCTTTAATGGCTTCTTTGAAGGACTAAATTAATGCACATCACCTCAAGGATTTGAATCTTTCTTACTTGAATTGCTTGAATGCTTTGGAGACCTACAACAAGGGTTAGCCTTCACAAAACATGAACACACATAAAATTTGGAATGATGTTGGATCATGAATTGCTGCAATTAATCACTGAAATGTTGCTCTTGAATTGCTCAATAGTGCTCTTGATCATAGGTTCTCTAATAATTTTCTTGTTATATTTGAAATGATGCAATAACTAGGTTTTTATATGCAATTGTGCTAATTTCTTGAAAAAATAGATCCCAAAAGCTGACACTTTAAATTTGAATTTTGAATGTTAAAATGCCACCAACAACATATTAAAAATTGGTCCCTAGCGTATGGGTCCTAGCCCTATCTTCTAGGACATTAAGTGTCGGGAGAAAAACATTAATATCCTACATTTATTCAATGCTTGCAATCCTTAAAAAAATAGTAAAAATAGGCTTTGGAATGCATAATTTAGGAAATTAGGGTCTTAATTAGGTCCAATAAATTAAGGGGGCAAAACATAATGTGAAATTGTTAAGAGTGATAATTTTTGACACTAAATTTATCCCCCACTTTAGTGTGAGCATTAACTTACACACAGACTCACACTAAAGTAGAAAATATGTCAAGAGGGATCTAATTGTCCAAATATTGAAGAGATAGGATGGAAAAGGACTGAGGGGAGTGATCAAGCCCCCATGATCTAAGATCCCATGGCAAATCAATATAAGATCCCATGGTAAATCAATATTGTGATGGTTATCCATTTTGGTTATGGTTCAATGTTGAGATTTGTTGTTGAAGTAATGTCACATTTTGCAAAAGTTGGTTTATGATAAAATCATTTGCTTGACATGTTTTGGGAATGAGGTGAATATGGTGGAAGTGTGTATGTGTTAGGTGGGCTACTATGTTGCAAATTTATGAGTAGGGATGAAACTTGAGATGTGACATGTTAAGATCCAAAAGCATAAGGATTTCTAGTGGAAAGACTTATTGTTGGAGTTATACCGATGCTTTGTTGTGTTGGTGAGGCAACAGTTGGATTTGTATATGTAGGAATATAGGCTATAGTTGTAGGGATGGAGACTTGACTTCCTCCTTGATTTTGAATGTTCATCAATTTTTTAGCATAACTAGCCATTGTAGGGATGTTATCATCAACTATATGGGCTAGGATACACAAAAATTCTAATCCTGCATCATCATTGATCAGTTTCCACATGTTATCTATTATAGGGATTGTTGCACCAACAAAATATTCAGTACTCACAAAGTCTTGAAAATTTTCTAAGTCATCCATTTTTTTCAATTTATCTTCAAGAACTTGGGAAACCATATCCTCAACATCTGTAAAGATAGGTGTTTGTAAGGTTGTGATTGGTATGGTAACGTTAGGGATAGATTCCAAAATGGGTTGAGTATTGACAACACTTTGCATGAAAGAGTTAGAAGACTCAGGATCCAGAATGGATGTAGCAACAACATAGGATTCCATAAGTCTAGAACTATGTCTCACTAAGTATTGGAAATAGGACACTAGGTTATGAAACTTGTACAAGTTCCCAAACACTAAGTGTACCCAAGATGAGCACTAAACTACACATCAAACACTCAAGAATAGAAATCAAACAACAAAAGTAAAAAAGAAACACAACAACAAAGATCTGGGAAAGAGTTTTTCTAGCCAAGAATTGAAGGAAAAAGGCACCTAAGGGCATGAAAGTCCTAGTTAGGGGTGAACTAGGAATTCAAAATCTGACTGGGTTTTGTACTGCTTAAGGATTCTACTTCTACTTGCAAATAGTTGTAACAGTAAAAAGTTTTCTAGGATTTACTTAATTTATGCCAATTTGATGTAAAATACAAGTATACAATAATGTTGAAGATGTTTGAACAAATTTGAATGCAAATTTTTAGATCTGAAATGCAATAATTGACTAATTTTGAAATGCAAAGGCCTAGAAATGATCAATTTTGAAACAAAAACAATGCACTCTCTTTCACTTTTATAAACTATATGCTAAATGCCTAAAAACATACAATTGTTGATTTTAAAACAGAGATTTGCAAGTACCTACAAACTGAGCAAATAGAGACAAACAACTGTGAAAAAGCTTGTTGTTGCACCTATAAAAGGACAAAGTCGCCTAGAGGCATCTAAGTCCTTGACAAGGGGGTTTGAAAATTGAAAAAAATGAATTTTTAAGTTGTTGCTTGAGGTTTTTGTTTCTATCTACAAACAAATTTGATAGTGACTGCTTTTTCAAAAAAATTCAATGTGATTCAAATGTAAATGTATGATAATGTGTGAACAAAAATGAATAATTATGAATGTAATTTTGAATAAAAATATGATCTGAATGACTAAAAAACACCCTAATGCAAGCTATGATGTAATATGAGGTGCAATTTTTTGGATTTTTACGAGTTTTTATGATGCAAATATGAAACCCTAAGTGAGAAATGCAAGACAATATTATGCAAAACCTAGATCTAGGGTTTGGAAGGCCATCAATTCAGAAGGTTTATGATGTTAACATGTTAGGTTCATCAAAATGAAACAAAGAAAAATGGGTGCCCTATGTCCTAATGTATAGAACCTAGGATTTGGGGGATTGTTGTTTTGGGGGTGTTATGAGATCTTTTTCTAAGTTTCATTAAAAAGAGAGATTAACAAAGTGAATAGATTGACTAGATCAACCATGAAGGTAAGCCAATCAGACTAGGATCTCCTTCTTTTGAGCCTTAGGAATGGATTGGAAATGATTTGGAATGATTAACCTAATTAAGCTATATGACCTAATATGACAAATGTAATATTCTAGAAACACACAGACTGAAATAGTAAACTATAGGTAGGTCTGAGAAGTACTGGAGATTGTGCACCTATCATAAAGAGTTGGATCTGGCATGCAAAGGAGGACTCATATGCCTGGGGGCATATGGGTCTCTGATAGGGCATCGTGAAACTTATTTTATAGTCCTCTAATGCTGGATTTGAGCTTTTGTTTATCAATTAGAGAATTGTCAGAATTCCATCAGATAAATTTGTAGTTGAGTTTCCATGGCTTGATAACTTTTGGGGCTTTGAATGCAACAATGGACAACTTTCCTTCAATCATTTTTTCAATCCTCTTCAAACCTATAACCTACACATTCAAAGAGAGGGAAAATGTTGGGCCATTTAGGGGTTTTCCTTAGTCAATCCTTGTGTAAGTGTTTCCACTTCCACAATGACAATGTCAATGATAAATGGATAATAGAAAGGAAGGATGAAATCACAAAGTGTTACAACTTACCACCCTTCAATGGCTTCCTTGAAGGACTGAAGTCATGCACATCACCTCAAGGATTTGAATCTTGCTTTTTTGAATTGCTTGAATGCTTTGGAGACCTACAACAAGGGTTGGCCTTCACAAAACATGAACACACATAGAATTTGACATGATGTTGGATCTTGAATTGTTGCAATAAATCATTGAAATATTTCTCTTGCCTTGCTCAATAGTGCTCTTGATCATAAGTCTTCCAATAGTTTTCTTGTTAGATTTGAAATGATGTAATAACTAGGTATTTATATGCAATTGTGTTGATTTCCTGAAAATTAGATCCCAAAAGCTGACACTTGAAATTTAAATTTTGAATGTTAAAATGCTACCAACATATTAAAATTGGTCCCTGACAAGATAGGGGGGCCTATTCACCCATGGGTGTATAGGTCCTAGCCCTATCTTTCAGGATATTAAGTGTCAGCTGTGAATGGTAAAAGCATTCTTCATATTAATAGAAAAACAAATTACAATATATAGAAAATACATATCACTATAAACATTTATGATGTCTACCTACCTACAGACTACTGTAGAAACAATAGTAACCTAAGCTAACTAAAACAATATATTATTGACCATTAACATACTTGATGATAATATTCTAACACCCTCCCTTAATGGTCAATCCATCAACAACACCAAGTTGCCCCCTGAATTTGACAAACTTATCCGGGCTCAGAGACTTGGTGAGAATATTTGCAGTCTGATCTGCGGTTGGAACATACTACAACTGAACTGATCCGTTTTCTACCAGCTTGCGGATGTAACAAAAATGAAGCTCAACATGCTTGGTATGTTCATGAAAGACTAGATTTTTGGCTAGATTGACCACCCCTTGATTATCGGTGTACAAGGGTGAAGAGCCTACTTGTGACATGTGCATGTCAGAAAGCATCCCGCAGAGCCAAACTACCTCACATCCTGCTTTAACAGTTCCTCGATATTCAACTTCAGTTGAGGAAAGAGCCACTACCTATTGCTTCTTGCTGGTCCATGTTACAACACCTATACCCAAACTGAATACATACCCAGAAGTGGATTTTCTGTCATCCACTGAACTTTCCCAATCAGAGTTTGTATAACCAATTAGCTTTGGATCCTTGCATCTTCCATACAGAATGCCATAGTTTGAGGTGCCCTTAACATATCTTAGCACTTGCTTCACTGCAATCCAGTGATCAACTTTTGGAGTTGTCATGAAGCGAGAAATGTAGCTCACTGCAAAACTAATGTCAGGTCTAGTGGCAATGAGGTAGATGAGACTGCCCACTAGTTGCCTGAATGTCGTTTCATCAATCGAAGGTGAATCAAAGTTGGCTGACAACTTCAACCCCTTCTCCATAGGTGTGGAGGCAAGTTTGCAATCCTGCATCCGAAATTTTTCAAGTAGACTTTTGGCATATTTAGATTAAGAGATAAAAATGCTACTAGTGGTCTGCCAAACCTCAATACCCAAACAATAATGGAGAAGCCCCAGATCTGTCATGTCAAAATCCTGACACAAATCTTGTTTGATTGTTGCAATCAAATGTGTTGAACTACCAATAACGATCAAGTCATCAACATAGATAACAAGAAACAAAATATCATCACCAGAGTGCTTGACATACAAATTACTGTCAAAAGGGTTGCGTTAAAAACCATGATCAACCAAGTACTGATCAATCTTGATGTACCATCCACGAGGAGTTTGTTTCAATCCATAGAGTGCTTTCACAAGCCTACATACCTGATGTTCTTTTCCGGCAACCTTGAAACTAGGAGGCTCCGTCATGTAGACTTCTTCCTACAACTCACTGTTGAGAAAGGCACTCTTGACATTCATCTGATGAACTGTCCATTCAAATTGAGCTGCAATAGCAAGAAAAAGATGAATTGTGCTCATCTTGGCAGTAGGAACAAAAGTATCCTCGTAGTCAATTCCCTCCCACTATGTGAATCCCCGAGCAACTAATCTGGCCTTGTATTTATCCAAAGTACCATCGGCATGATACTTGACTTTATAAACCCATTTGTAGCTGATAGGTTTCTTCCCAGGAGGAAGATTAGAAAGAACCCAAGTGTGATTCTTCAGAAGAATATGGTATTCAGTCACCATAGCCTTTTCCCACTCTAGAATTCCTTTAGCCTCTGAATACGTCTGAGGCTCATAGATTTTGTGGATGTTGGCCATAAGAGAAAAATTGACTGTGTTGCTACTTGCTCTTTCTACGAGTTGATCTACCCTCAATGAGTTCATCATCGTGAAAATCTCTGATAGTCCTAAGCCACCACTTCGGCTGATGAGTAGAAGTACCAACATCTGGAATAGGAGAAACAACATCTACTGGGATTTCTGGAACAAAGTCATCTAGATGTTAGTCCTGAGGAAAATCAGGTGGTGCAATGTCATGACTGGTAGACTCCATCTTCAGAGTCAGAATGCTCTGAAGCCCTCCCATCAAGGGAACCAAGAGGAAGACGAACACCCTAATTAGGAACCTTTATAGGCTGATCCATAGGACTGATAGTAGGAACAAATGGACTAGTAGTCTCATCAATCACAACATCACGACTGAATATGAGACAATTTGTCTCCACATCAATCAACCTGTATGCCTTATGATTATCATTGTAACCAGTAAACATAAGTGTTTGGCTCTTGGAGTCCAACTTGGCACGCTTGGTGTCTAGAATCCATACATGAGTTGTAGAACCAAAGACTTTTAGATGATGCACCTTAGGCTTACGTCCTGACCAGGCTTCTTCTGGAGTCATCTTCTTAATGGCCTATGTAGGTGACCGATTCAGGAGGTAGACTATAGTATAAATTGCTTCAACCCAATATTTCTTAGGTACATTTCTGTACTCTAGCATAGAATGAGCCATTTCAGTAATGGTGCGATTCCTACGTTCAATGACACCATTCTGTTAAGGGGTGTATGGTGTGGTAAGTTGGTGCTTAATGCCGTGTGCAGCACAAAAATTAGAGAAGTCAGCTGAACAAAACTCCCCCCATTATCTGACCTTAGAGTAACAATCTAAGAACATGATTCTTTCTCAACTAAGGCTTTGTACTGTTGAAATGTACTAAACACATCTAATTTATGTTTGAGAAAATACACCCACATTTTCTGACTAAAATCATCAACAAATAACAAAAATTACCTCGACCCAGTAATAGATGGAGTGTTCATTGGTCCACATACATCAGTGTGAACCAATTGAAGTACCTTGGAGGCTCACCAAGAATCACCATTCGAGAATGGTGTCTGATGCTGCTTCCCAGCTTGACAGGCTCCACAAACTCCATGATTTTGAGTTTGGATCTTAGGTAGACCAGCAACCAAACCCTCCCGAGAAAATTGAGAGAGATAGTGCACATTCAAGTGCCCATAATGTTGATGCCAAAGTTTGTTGATGGTTGTACTCCTGGCTACCAAAGCATGCTCTTGAGAATCACCAGAATCAACAAGTATGTATAGACCGTGATCCTCAAGCCCCATAGCTATCGTAGTATGAGTCTCCCTATCAATGATACTATAGGTGGACGAACTAAAAACAACATCCAATTGAGAAGAATGCCTCATGATCTGGATGATAGAGAGGAGATTATATTTCATGCTTGGAACATAGTAGACATCAAGAAAGAGTAAATTTCTTCCTCTTGAGTGAATCTGGATAGTTCCCTTACCAACAACTATGTACTCTTAGCCTCCTCCAAAAATGATAGAATCAGAGAATGGTTTGAATTTTGTGAACCAATGCCGACGATGAGTGAAATGTCGTGATGCCCCATAATCAATATACCAGGCAAAAGATTGTACTGGATCTGCTGTTCTTTTGGCCATAAACACATAGAATGCAAATTCTTTCTGCTCAGTGTGCTCCACAACATTTTCCTTTTGGTGAGACCCTCCCTACTTCTTTTGTTCAAAAGCCAACCGAATGTGACAGTTAGCCTTCATGTGATCGTATTTATGGTAGTAATTGCACTGAACGTTCTCTTTCTTCTTCTTGTCCTAAGAAGAACCAAAGCTTTTTGGCTGAGAGGTTTTTGCCTTCCCTTTGTTCTTAGTAGAAGATTTGGCAGATAATTCTTGCTCTATGGAGGTGGAACTGGTACTGCTTCCAAACTGTTGTCTCCAGCGATCCTATTGCACAAGGATAGTACACAACTTTGAAAACTTAAAATCAACATTAGCAGACATAATGTTGAGAGTCTCGATGAAATGCTCATAAGACTTAGGTAGAATTTTCAGAGTGATCACTACCATGTCCTCTTCCTCCATTGTGTGACCAATAGCTTCCAGCTGCTCACGAATCTCTGTTATCTTTGTTAGATGCTCCTAGAGAGGTGTCTTCTCATCCATCATTATCGAAAAGAGAATGTTCTTAAGAAAGAACACACGACTCTTATCTGATGTTTCATGTAGATCCTTCAAGTATGTCCAGACCTCAGTAGCTATTTTTCCTACCAACACTTGTGGCAGTTGTTCATCAATGACTGAAAGCTTGATGAGCATAACAACTTCCCAGTTGCATTCATTCCATTTGCCCTGGTCCTTGCCGACTATAGTGGAACGAGTTAAGTTCCCCAAAATGACCTGATTGAGACACCGATATTCAAAGATCGTAATCATGCACTGCTTCCAGGTGTTGTAATTCTTCCCGTTAGACTTTTGGCTGCCTTTGAGCATTATATTTGTCAGAGATGCCATCACATACATTGAGGTCAAACTGGTGAAGGAAAAATGAAAATTGAAATAGTACAAATTCAAAGCTAAAACCCTAGCACAAATTTTGAGGCACTTTGAAGACAAAACCCAAAAGATCTTAAAAGTACCCCAAAAAGGTTGTTGAAAACCCCAAAAAATTGTTGAATACCCAAAAAAATTCATCAGCACCCAATTGCACAAATTTTGAGGCACAAACTTTGAGACACCCAAAAAAATCTAATGAAAACCAAGTTCATCTCTCGAAAAACCCACCAAAAATCTATAATAAAAAATAATTCTAACCTAAAAATAGAGAGTTTTTCAGCAAACCTTAGGCAGACAAATTTTCTTCAAGAAAAATGTAGAAAACTCCATGAAATCATAGCAAAAGAAGGCTGAAGGTCACGTCTCAAGGAAGCACATAAACATGAGCTAAAAACATTAGAAATTGTGGCCCTTGAAAGTACAAACACACGGATCTCAACATAGAGAAATGGTGTCAAAGGATTTAAAAAAAATGTGACTTGAAATGGAGAAAACGTGTGCCCAGAGAGCCCACAAATCATGACCAAAAGGGATGGAAAAAAACCACGGCCAAAGCAACTGAAATTCATGTTAAAAAATAGAAGAAACCCACATCTAGACTCTGAAAAAAATGCGACAGATATAGGGAAAAAATCACTCCCAAAAATCTGAAAACAAGTCGCGTTTTTGGACCTTGAAAAATCACGGCAAAAAATGGAAGAACAAATTCGTGTTTTATTTTTCTTTTAAAAAACGTGATTTAAAAAACCATGAATTGAAATAAATTGTGCCAAAATGCAAGCAGAAACTAGGTTGCTTTTTTCCAGAGCCACGAACTAAGAAGAAACGCCTAGAAAAGGCAAACAATAAACTCTCCACGAATTCGCAGCTAGAGGGTCACGATTTTTAGTGAGGAATACTCACGGAAATCACAAATAGAAGCCCTCAAATTTTTGAAAACAAAGAGCTGCGAAAATCAATCTTCAAGAGCTAAAAAGTTTCATTCAGAAATTTTTAGAAGATTAATTTTTGAGTAACCAGCGCTCTGATACCATGTGAATGGTAAAAGCATTCTTCATATTAATAGAAAAACATATTACAATATATAGAAAATACATATCATTGTAGACATTTATGATGTCTACCTACCTACAGACTACTGTAGAAATAGTAGTAACCTAAGCTAACTAAAACAATATACTATTGACCATTAACATAAGAAGATACTATTCTAACATCAGGAGCAAAACATTAATTATCTGCATTTATTCAATGCTTGCAATCCTTCAAAAAATGGTAAAAATAGGGTTTGGAATGCATAATTTAGGAAATTAGGGGCTTAATTAGGTACAATAAATTAAGAGGGACAAAACATAATGTGAAATTGTTAAGGGTGACAATTTTTGACACTACAATTCCAAGGAATTTGATACTTTTTGTAAGCATCTAGATATTTTTTAGTAGAAAAATATATGATACACATCTCAAAAAAATTGGTTGTAGATAGAATGAACCAAACTCTAATGGAGGGGGGTATAAGTATGCTAAGTGGTACACAATTGTATTAATTATTTTAGTTAGATGATAAAAGTGCCACTTGTTAGTTGATTAATAGATCTATGTGTTTGGCTCTTATTAACAAAACACTTTTATGAAGTGTGGATATGTAAGAAAAAATATCATTTATACATAATTTTATTTAATTGTGAGGATTTTGATCATGTTCCTAAGGAAAAATAAATAAACCAGATATAAAAGCACATAATTACATCTATATTAGATATAGTGAAAATGTAAAAGATTATAAGCTTTAGAATTTTTTAACACAAAAAATGATATTTTCTAGAGATGTGAATTTAGGGAGTTTAGAGATTTTTTGGGTCTTGAGAAACCAAAGAAAAAATAAGGAAAGAAAATATTGTATTTTAAAGCTAAGGTTGAGAAGCAAGAAGATACACATGTGAAAGAACATAATAATGGGTTAGACGATGGAGAAAAAGAAGATGGTTTATATAAGAATTATAAGAAATATGTGTAGCATGAGTATGTAGAAGAAAATGTAGAGATCCTTACTCCAACCTTGAGATGATCCATGAGACAATCAAACCTAGTTAAAAATTATAGCCCACTAGATTTATTGTGTATTTTATTTATTAGATGTATTAACAATGAATGGAAATATTTCAATGGGGCTCTCCCTTTTGAGAATAGCAAGTCTTGGTTGTAGGCCATGTAGGAAGATACAATGACCTTGGACAATTTTGATAGCTAGGATCTTATTATTTTGATATAGGGAAGAAATCTTGTCGGCCACAAGTAGGTGTATAAGAAAACATTCAGAAAAAATGGAAGTCTATAGTGGTACACGGGTAGACTAGTAGCCAAGGGCTAAGTTTCCAAAGAGGGAGTTGATTTTGATGGAAATTTCTCTCTTGTTAGTAAATTTTGTAGGGAGCCATCATGCTTGACCTACCTTAGAGACCCTTCACTTGAGAGCTATCTATTTTTGAATAATATACAAGAGGTAGCTACTTCAAATTTAGATAAGATAACCAAGCACCATTCCACCATGTAGTCTTTTTAAGAATTGAAAATTTTCCCATATGAAATTTAATTGCAACATGACCCGCTTGAAAGCATTGTGATATCTAAAAATAATAATTTTCATTGTTTAATACTTCTAAGCCCTATTTTCCACTTGTAATCATATTTCATCTAGTAAACCTTGCAATAAATTGATCTCCACCTAAATCCTAGCTTTAATGTGGAATAAATATGTTTATCGATCTTTAGGTCCAAAGTTATAATTTTTTCTAATGCATTTCTTATGTCTTGAAAGAACGAGTCTATCTAAAATTAAAGGGGGAGATACAATAATCTCACTCATATAGAAACAATAAAAAGTGACTATCATTAGGTTGAGAGTTGGAAATCATGGCAAGTGCAATGTCCCCTTCCTAGACAATGCAGTTGATTCAAGGGTTAGCCTATCATTCAGACCCTTGTAGGCTGACAAATGTGTTTAGAGGGTTATCTTTGGCAGTTATCCAGCACTTGGGAACATTACTCCATCAGTTGATTCAAGTTTGGGCCTTGGAAGACACTTACATAGTGTTTTTTAGATACTTGCTATTTATAGTAAGTCAAGCAAACAGGGGTTTCTAAATCTGGCAGGGCACTTGGTTCAGTTGGTCAGCTCAGTTTCGACCCAGTTTGATGATTTGATGAACAAACATTGATTATTGGAGCATTTGATATTTATTAAAAGTTTATTAATTTGACTTTATAATATACAGTCACTTTAATGAAATATTAAATTATTTATTAATGGAAAATTATAAAGTATTTAATACTTTATAATAAAGGAGAGAAATTAATATTAAATGAGTTTTAATACTCATTTAAAAAGGGACGCCATTTTATTAATTAATTGGCCTAAGTCAAGAGGGGCGATTTAATTAATATTTTAAATGCTCATTTACTTGCTTTTTTGGGTTGACTTATTGAGAGAAGATATATATTTCTCTTCAAGGCAAATCAAACTCATTATTGATGATCATTTGAATGTCTTTATTTCTCTCTGAGAGCATTGGGGTTTGTGAAACAAGGGTTTCTGCAAATCATTAGATTTTGAAGAACGTTCCCTCTTCAGAGTTAGACATACTGAGACTATGAGATACCAGTTGAAGCTTGTCAGTTGAGTGGCTTCATTCAAAAGTCATACAAAGCTTATTGTGAAGTTTTTCACCAAGACTTTTAGATCAATTTTCTTTAGAAGGGTATTTGACTACAGTGGCTATTCATATTCTACATCTGGCACTCATCCCAAGGCCATACAGATTTCATTGAATGCTAGTTTGGGTCGTACTTCTACAGCAGCAAGGGTCGTACTTTCCTGCAAGCTAAGACACCTTGCCCTTTTGCTGGGTTTCTCCTCTAGTGGTGGCGCCATATTGATTTGAAGTTTTTGCATCGATTTCTGTGAGGGAGATCTTTGTTTCCTGTGCTAGCCGTACCATTCTTCCTTCATTCAGGCAGCTGAAATAATACCAGGTTCTCCATTATATATTATTTCCTTTTTGATTGGATGTTTGGATTTCGCCTTTGTAAGCATTCTGCAAGATCAATAAATCATTTTCCTTCAACACGTAAGTTATTTTCTTTCATATTTAGTCATTTGGTATTTAATTTTAATTTTCTAAGCAATTCTTTTCAAAATCACACTATTTCTCTTATTTGTAAAAAACCACAAAAAAACCACAAAATACTAGAAAACAAACAAAACACTGCATTATCACTAGAAGTCAGGGTTGAGAGACACCTGGTCTCTTATAGTGGTATCAGAGCACAATTTTCCTGCCAGCATGTGCTTTTTTAGTTAGATGTTTTCTTTTTCAATGCTTTTTCATGAGTAGAGACATAATTTTCTATAGTAAGGGTAAAGGAACAGGCAGAGTAGAAGATTGGACAGGTCCACCTATTCCAGAAGGTGAGATAGTATCAAGGGTTCTGGGTATACACAGATCCAATTCTAATAGCAGTGAGAATAGTGTTACTACATTGATGGCAGATCATGAGATTCTGACAGAGATTCATAGGGATCCAGGGAAAGAACATGCCAGATGTGAGATTTTTGATGATGAGTTCAGACGAAGGCATGATAATATGATGGACATTATGTCTCAGTTGATGGGCACGATGAGGCAGTAAACTCCACCTCAACAACACTACATTCAAATAGGCCAGACGAGCGGGACTGTAGGCATAGACCAGCCACTGGTGTCAGTACAACGACAATCGTCACCTATCTTGCATGAGCATAGGCTTGGGGGCATGTGCAGGATCATGGTATGCCAAAAAGTGGCAATGGAGAAAAAAATACATGTTTCTACGACTCAAAAACATGAAAATGGTGAGTTGACTTTTTGGAGCTGGGGTGACTACCGAGGCAAAGGGAAAACTTAGTTTTAGGAATCGGATATCCGATCCAAATCGGATATCCGATTTTGTTGAAGTATATAAAAAAAACACTCATTCCGATGCAGACAAAGGGAAACTTAGTTCTGGGAATTGGATATCCGATTTTGTTGAAGTATATATATAAAAAAAGGCCTGCGACCAACACTCATTCTCATTTGTTTTCGGCTCATCGGCGGCGGGCGCACAGTGGAGAGCGAAATCCGATATCCGATTTGGAGTCCATCTCTAATAGGTAAAGTTCTTTATTTTTTATCAAATTTTCAATTAGATTTGTTTATTTTTAGTTGATTTTTTTCAAAATATTGTTTTTTGGTAGAAAAACTAGGGTTTTTTGGTAGATTTACAAAAAACCATAAAAATTGAAGAAAAATAGTAAGAAACTACTTTTTTTAAAAATGTAATGGCATTTCCATAGCATACAGACATTGAGAGAAAATAAAATACAGAGTTCAATCCATGAATTATAGAAAATAGATTTTTGTTGGTTATATTCATATCGCTGATTACATTGCACAAAACATACTACAACGTGATAAATATCAAATGGTGACAGTTGTCGATGCTACCACATTTTTCATACATGTCTACCAAAGCATTTTATCAAACAGTTAACGCCTTGTGCTATGGCTAAAACCCTAAAACAGGTTTATGAACAAGTTATGGATGCTTGGAAAGATCTATCAAAGCATAATGGTAAGCAATAGCATAGACAAGGCAGTGAACTGTTTCAAAAAATGCCTCAAAGAAATGTGGTCTCATGGTGATGGAATGCCATGACAATCCATAGCAATTTGCTTGTCATGGCATTCGTTATGGCATTCCATCACCATGAGACCACATTTTTTTGAAGCATTTTTTCAAATAGTTCACTACCTTTTCTATGCTACCACATTTTTCATACATGTCTACCAAAGCATTTTATCAAACAGTTCAACGCCTTCATGCTATGGGTAAAAGCCTAAACAAGTGCTTTCGAACAAGCTATGGATGCTTGGAAATCTACCAAAGCATAATAGTAGCATTAATAGACAAGGCAATAATTGTTTGAAAAATGCCCCCAAAGAATGCAATATCAAGATGATGAAATGCCATGAGACAATCATAGAAATTTGCTTGTCAAGTGGCATTCGCGTCATGGCATTCCATCACCATGAGACCATTTCTTGAGACATTTTTTCAAGCGCTCACTTGTCTATGCTACCACATTTTCATACATGTCTACCAAAGCATTTTATCAAATAGCTCATTGCCTTGGCTGCTATGGCTAAAAGCCTAAAACAGTGCTTAAACAAGCTATGGATGCTTGGAAAAAATTATCAAAAGCATAATAGTAAGCAACAAGACACATTGAGAGCAAATAAACACAGAGTTCAACCATGAATTATAGAAAATAGATTTTGTTGGTTATATTCCATATCACTGGACATATCAAGACAAAACATACTACAACCGTAGACAAATATCAAATGGTGATGCTTGTCGATGCTACCACATTTTTCACATGCCAAAGCATTTTATCATCATTTCAACGCCTTGCTATACAAACCCCAAAATGTGCTTATGAACAAGTTATGGATGCCGGAAGATCTATCAAAGCATAATGGTAAGCAATGCATAGACACATACGACCACAAGTGCAAGACCTCATTCCTAATCAAACCATGGATGACCTATTAATGACAAAGGAAATAAATTGGTTTTTTTTCACCTAATCAATACTATAAATATTTACAAGCCCATTGCCACCCATTCAAATAAACTTTGTTCAATACAATGATAATGAAGAAGATGATAATGATTTTTCCATCTTTATAGACATTACTAATATTCAAAATCATAAAGGAAAAACCATTATTTTGTTTGAAATTTATTTTACATATATTGATTCTTCTATAACCACACCTGATGGTCTTCTTTATATCAAGTTTGCAGAAACCCGAAAAGGGGAATACTCATTGATCCCATGTACATAGTGAATATGATAAAAAAAGAGTTATTGTATGTACATGAACTTTATGCAGATGATTATGAATAATCAAAAGCATGATTAAAAGCTCATGATGGTTATGGCTTCCCTATAATTGGTTTGATAACTCTCCCAGTAAAAGTTGGACCTAAATAGTTGGGTGGTTTTGATAGATTTTTTTATGAAAAAATTTGAGTTTAGCAAGGAATTTTGATAAAATTTGAATGTTTGCATGATTTTGACTTAAAATAGTGTTTTTATGTATTTGGATTAAAAATCAGGAAATTTTATAGATTTTAATATAAACTAGGTATTTTATAATATTTCATTTATATTGTCTAATTTAATTAGATTGATTTGTTTTTATATTGAATCGTGCATTATGGCTGCTAATGATGAAATGCACCAATTCCACCACCTCCACCACCTCCACCTCCTCCACCTCTCCACCTCCACCTCCTCCACCTCCACCACCTCCACCACCTCCACCACCACCACTCCACCACTTCCACACACCATCAATTCAAGAATTAATTTCTGAAAAATTGCAACAATTAAGGGCCATTTCTGAAGTTTATACAAGAGTCCCTCGATTATCTTCGGCGTCAAAACACAATGAATGAAATAATTAAAAATATAGAAACCCTCTCGCAATATATAATGGCTTTCTCATTCGTAAAGGAGAAACATGAGAGAATATTATGCATGTGGATTGTCCTATGATGATGTGAAAGATCTTGGGATAACCAAAGTTCAAATAGCCTTTATTTGTTAACCCCCGAATCGGTTTTCCGCTGAATGTTAATAAAACAAACTTCTATAAAATGGTGCACCTAGAGACATTGTAGAAAATTTTTGGGATCATAGTATGGTTTTGAAACCACCGAACAACAATTTGATGTACCATTTTACTATAAAAATTATTTGAAATAGCATCATGTCAATTACTTTTTGACATTAGACCCTTCCACGGCATTGGTGGAGGTATGCCTCAGATAGAGAAGGGGCAAATAGGAGTAACCCCGCCCACATGTTCCTCTCCCTCCCCTCCCTCCCCTTCCTCCGCCACCTCCAGTATACCATCCAGATATTATGCAGGATGCGGCCACACAGACTATCAATGCTATTCACTCTTTGAGTGGTCTTTTGGTTTCGCATGCTTCCATAGTAGCTCAGCCACATTCTGGTGATGTTGGTGATGGCTCAAGTGCTGCTGCATCATCCTCATCAGGCCCACATATTTGTGTACCACATACTTGCTCCATGAGCCGCCAAATATGCTTGGGTCCTCTTGTAGAGTCTGCCGAGCATCCCCTAGACACTTCTGATTATGACTCCCACGATGTGGATATTATAGATCAGACGCAGGGGAGTGAGCACACTATACGCAGTCCTCTCATAGAGAGGGGGACATTGGATGTGATACGTGTAAAATTGTTGTGAATTTATAACTCTGTATTTATTTTTAAATGAATATTAATAAGAGATAGTATAATGTGGTTTTAACATTTATTTACATGGTCTATTTAATGCTTGATGTCCGAGGAGGAGCTGAAAATGTGATGAGAGCACCTGAGGGGCTATTTAATTTGGCCCGACACTATTACAAGATATATTTTTGCAATTTCCATTCATTTACATTTATTTATTGTATACTTTGTCCTTTGAATTGTCATTAAATGAAATGTTATATAATAACTTATATGTTTATCTTATTTTCCTCTCTTGTAGGAAATACCTTCTCGAAAGGAAAACTCATCCGATTTCATAAGTGTAATGTTGATAAGGCAACCAAATTTGATTGAATTAATTTAAGATCTTGTTGATTATACATACATCGACATAGATTGGTGTCATGGTGTACTTGTCATTTTTATGTCTGTGGTATTATGAGCTATACGCCTGTTGGATAAGGCCACAACACCAAGCAAGACGATTAAACCCTTCAAGGAGTAGGTGTTGAAGCAAATTGCTGAGGGAGGTGTTGAAACACCTAAAGAAGTATGTGTTCATTTATTTGTGTTTGGTATTTATATGCCCCACATCGACAATTGTATGCTAATTCTGATCAGCTTTTATGTTTTTGTTCACCTATATAGATTGAAATTACAAAAAGATGGTTTGGTCGGTTCTTTTAGAGGGGCATATTCTAGAACTCTTGACCCTTTGAAGAGACGGATATTTCAGGTAATCAAGATTACAATTTTAGAGTTCAATTATAATTTAATGTATATTGATTTTGATGTTAATTATTCGATTTTAAATTATAGAGTATAAGTAATCTCAATTGTGGTTTGACTTTTTCTTGTGCAGCTACCTTCAGAGGCAACGAGTGCTTCAAAGAGGCTCCATTTTGATGATCCACCAGTAGTTTAGAATGAGATAGACATTTTGGCATGTAAATATTGAATAGTTACCGAGATGGCATATGCCACATATTGTAAAATTTTGTTTGAGTTGGCGTTGATGCCATTTTGTATATGGACATACACTTGATTATTGGATAATTTCATATATAGAAGGTCACAATCAAAATTTAATTGCCTCCTCATGTGCATAATTAAACTCTTTGAAATTTTAATCAAGTGAGCAATGGTTAAATATCTTGATGTACAATAGCATAAAAAGAATGGTTATATTATGTAGTTTATTCATATTGCTGATTACATTGCATTGCACATCTTTCAAACTCAAAGCATTTCCAGCCACTTAAACTATTATTGATGAAATAAACACTATGCACCTTAGACATATGTAATACACACTGGTATATTATTTACATTGCATCTAAATCAAGGTATGCAAACTACACAAAATACTCCACACCAATCCAATCAATAAACTTTAGTTTTCACTTTACAAACAACAATGAATTTGTAACAAAACTATGCCCTAGACAATACAAAATAGGAACAACAATACCTTTAGAGAGCCTTTGCCCTAGCAAAAGGATATACATAAGATTAGACAATAAACTTACATGTGTGCTCAATACCAAAACATAATGAGAGTATGAAAAATTGAACAAGATTGAAATGATAGACTTTGAATCAAATTTGATAGCCATACATAATGCAACCACAAATCAACCTTAACAAATGCAAAGACAATAAACACTCAACTAATTTTTAGATAAATACAATGCAACTTAATCAATGAAGATTGACTTATCTATAGAAACTAAAACCACAAGTCTATTGCCTAAAACCCATCCTTTGCAGCCACAATACAACCAACTCTTTGAAAGTTTCTTTGAGCCCTAAGCTGGTTGTGTTAAAAATGATTTGTTGCTTATATTTAATAAAAATATTTAGGTCATAATGAACTTGGTAAGCCTTTTCAAATGAAATTATCAAACCACTAACCATTATGTTGAAATTTCATCATTACCTTTTAGATATGCAACAACTTATTATGTCGGTGTTTTTTCTCAAAGTCACTAGCCAAACAAAAAAATGATATATGTCAATCCTCCCTATTTACTTTTATGAAAGTGGTCTAACTTCATAATGAACAAGGATCCTAGTGAAATCCTTGTGTTAATTTGAAAGTCAAATATATCAAGTATTGAAGTATAAACCAAAAAAATGCAAAAGACCATTACATGATCTAAACCCCAATTATATCAAGTATTGTTGCCTCAATAAGTATTGCTGCCTCCATGACTTATCAATACCAAACTCACCTAGAAATAGAGAAATGTATATTTCATTGCAACCAACCAAATAACAATAAACCTTCAATAAATGCCACAAATGTATATATAGTGTATTACCTAAAAATGTGCCAAGTTGAAAATTCAACAAAAAACAAAATTGTCTCATTATTTGAATGCATGCCACCTATGATCATCCCTTGAAATCAATGCCAAAATCAATGTCAACAAACTTTTCCTTTGGAATTGATGTCAAACAACGTATATGATCACCAATGTCAAAGAATGCAAAAATATGAACCTGTAGCAATAAACCAATATACAACAAGAAACTGATAAATAAAGAAAAACTTATTTTTGTACAATGTAGTGTCAATCTCAACTATAAATATCAACTTTTCTCCCCCTTTTGAAAACAATTCCAAAGGTCAAAGGAGTGGGTAAGCATCAAAAATCACCAAAATGTACCATGATACCATTGTCCTCATCTATCAAACTAACAACAAGATGTCAAAAACTAAAGCAATATTAGATATAAATATATGCAAATACCAAGTTGTCAAGTGAAACATCAAACTGAACTATCAGAAGAAGTAGAGTATCATATCCATCGAGAACTAAAAGATGAAGTGTCATGCCAACTACCATTGAATCCATAATAACATATCAGCTAAAAATATCAAGAATAAAGAATATGCTAAGAAGCTCCCCTTGAAACCAAAACCTACTGCAACCTTCCACTGTAAAGACCTTAACATTTTACTATTTTCCTGCAAAAGCATTCACAAAACATTTCCATGAAAGTCTTGCCATACAACTATGTCACAAATGCATTGTTCCTCCACAAATGACACTTTCAAACCATTCCACTTACAAAGGAACATAGATCAATGAAAAATTAGTGCATAATGTGCATATTCGAGCAAAATAACAATCATCTTATAAGCCACTAGCCTAGATGTTACACAAGAAAGCGTAGAATAATAATACTAAAAAATGATAAGTGAACACAAATTTCCTTGCTTCAAAGAAAAACCTTTGTAACATCACTGTGGTAATAAGCTTACCAATCAACCATCATTCAACATTTGCATGACAACAAGCTTGATCTGCTACACATAACACCTAGATTAGCATCACACTCTCATCTTGTCATTGTTATTATGCAACCAACCATTTTGCAAATTTGATCAACAAGAAGTTAAGAAACAACACTATGTAATATTATAGCTTGACATCAATAAAAATTTGTAAGATAGAAGCAACAAAATCCATCTTAAGAGTCCAAAGTGCTAAAAGGCAGCAATATTTGAAGGGCTATTTCTCGGAGACCGTGGGGCATACAGACACTCTGTCAGAGGCTATGTGATCGTGTTGGGACCATCTACGAAAACCTCTCTCAGTTTTTGCTATCTCGGAGGTGTTTTCCAATGGTGATGAATTTTCAGATGAGGGAAAAGGTGCCAGATGCAAGCAGTGTAAAGTTGCAAAGTGGTGCAACTTTCATTCTGCAACTCCTACAACCAAACGGATTGTT